>JACDJE010000053.1:195527-207169 GCA_016647715.1 Pavo muticus
GCTTTGGCTCTCTTAGGGGCTGGGACCACAGCATGGGGTACACACATCCTGACCCCCCTCCCCCACCCTCCCTGGGGCTCTGCTGACCTCACAGGACACCCCTGTGTCTGTGATGCTGTGGGACGGTGCTGCACGGGAGTTGAAGGGGATGGGGACATTTTGGGGCGCATTCCTTATTTCCAGCATTGCGAAAGGAGGGGTGGGGCAGTGGGGGGTTTCCCCCTCTCCCACTACTTGTCCCAATTTGGGCACGCTTCAGAGCAATGAGGATGAGAGGGTTGAGCCGGGGGCGAATGCGGGGGTGTGAATGGAAACCTCCCTGAGGTCGCAGGAGGTGACTCAGGGCTGCGGAAGCTGGGGGAGGAATACTTAGTGATGCTGAGGAGGTCCTGGAGCAGCCCGGAGCCTGCATCACCCCCACGACCCCGCACTGACGGGGGGTGGGAGCACAGCGTGCCCCCCAGCCAGAAGCCACATCCTCACTGGGTGCTGGGCTGTGTGCAACCAGAGAGAAGTGCCTCTTTTCCTATTGCCAAACCCACTCGGGGCCCTTTTGAGCTGTTTAATGGGTCACCGGTTCCCCTCTGCAGGACCCCACTGTGAGCCATGGCTGAGCGGCGCGTGGGCTCCAGGGGTCGGCGCATGGGATCCAGCCGGCGGCGGCAGCTCCGCGGGGATGCGGGCGATGAGTCCCCGTGGGCAGCGGCTGTGATGCAGAGAGTCCAGGATGTCATCCAGGAGCAGCGCGGGGACACGGAGGGGTTCATCACTCGTGCAGACATGCAGGTAAGGGATGGAGCTGGGGGGTTGTAGGGTTCCTTCCGACCCAACTGTTCTATGGTTCTGTGGTTTGTTCTTAGAAACTGCAGGAGGAGGTGATCCCGTGCAGCACGGAGGAGCTGGAGCTGCTCTTTGATGGGATGGATGCTGCTGGCACCGGGCAGCTGAGCACTGAGGAGTTCACCGCTGGGCTCCGTAAGTGCCGGCACGGTGACTCCGTGTTCTGGGTGGCACTCAGAAAGCACCTGTGGCTGTGAGCCCGTGGATCACTGGGGTGGGAAGCACTGGGATCCGGGTGCTGAGGGCTGCGTTTCTGCAGGGCAGTTCCTGAGTTCCCAAAAAGTCAGCAGGGAGCATCGGCGGCGGAAAGCAGCGTCACGGAGGAGCTGTTTGGTCCTCGCCAGCCCCACGTGGGAGGGGACGGACAGCGAGGAGAAGAAACACTTTGCAGCCTTCATGGAGCAGCTGGGAGTGGATGACAGATGGGAAGAGTGAGCAGCTGGCTGAGCACCCCCGGGTGTCCTGCAGGATGGGGCAGTGCAGGGCTGCCCCCAGTTTGGTGCCCATGTGGGCAGAGCTGGAGCTGCCCTTTTCCCAGGGGCAGTAGCACAGCCACCCCCAGGCCCACACATCCCTGATGATAGGGGCCCCCAAATGGTCCACCTTTTCTTGCTGCCCTGCTCCTCTCTCCCTGCAGGCAGGAGATCTGGCAGCTCTGGGCCAAGCTGCGGAAGGATGAGCCCCAGCTCATGGGGAACCTGGAGGCCTTCCTGGCCAAGATGAGGCACCGCATCCAAGAAGCCCGAAGCAAGAAGGAGGCCTTGGAGGAGGCCCTCAACAAGTGAGTCCTGCCAGGGAGGTGCACCCAAGGAGGGAGAAATGCAGGCGCTCCCAGCACCACCACAGCCTGGGCAGAGGATTCACATGTTTGGGGTTGGGCTCCCTCTGCAGTCACACGCCCTATGGCCAAAGTGCTGGACACATCCCTGATGGGTGAATGAACCTCCGGGCTGTCTGTGGGTCTGGTGGGCAACGCAGGGTCCCCAGAGCCACATCCACATGGCACAGTCTGACCCTCCCAACCCCCCCCCCCCCCCAGGCGCGTGGCTGAGCACAACAAGGAGGTGCAGCAGCTCTGCGAGGCCCTGGAGCAGCAGATCCAAGAGGAGCGGCAGCGAATGGAGCAGGAGGTGGGGGATCCATCCACCCCCCCCCCCGAGGCACCCAGCACCCCAAACCCAGCTGGGTGCTGACGTTCCCATTGGCACCACAGAGCACGGCCCGGAGCCGCCTGCACTGCGCGGTGCTGCAGCGAGCGCTGGATGCCAGAGACGGGGAGGTGCAGCGTTTGGTTGCAGTACAGGAGGAGGTGAGCTGACCCCAAAACCTGACCCCAAATACCGGTGGTGCAGTTCTTTATGTTGTGCTCATGGCTTTGGCCTGGTGTTGTACACCTGAACCTGGATGCTCTCTGCAGTTCATCACATAGCACCTCCGTCGCTCACTCTCTGCCTCCATCCCCATGGTCCCTTCCTTCCCTGAGAGCACATAAACTGAGTTTCCCACCCAATGCCCCAGGGAAAAACCAGCCCCAGCCCTTGAGCAGGAGGTGATCCTGCTGTCTCCCTGCAGCTGGAAGCACAGTGCCGCAGTCTCAGCAGCACACAGCGAGCTGCCAGCGCTGAGAACCGACAGCTGGAGGAGAACAACCGGGCACTGGAGGAGCAGCTGCAGCACATCCATGCACAGCTGCAGCAGGCCCACGAGTGCCTGCAGGCTGCCATGGCTCAGCAGCGGGCAGAGGAACCGCGGTGAGTGGCTCCTGCTCACACCTGGCTCCCTCCTGGGAGTTGCAGCAGATGGGGAGCGAGGTGGGTGGGTCTCAGCCATCGTTTTGCTTGGGATGGTGGTATGGTTTGGTACAAGAAGTATTGGAAAGAGAAGCCAGGATTATCAGCATTGTGCTGATAGGGCCCTCCCAGCACTGGTGCAAAGGCCACGGGTGGGCTCTGCTGTCCCAGTTCCGAGCAGAGCAGAGCCAAGCACTGCTTCCAGGGCTGCAGAGGACCCTGGAGAGGGGATGGAGGAGGTGAAGGGATGCAGTTTCCATTGTGACCCCGTGCTCTGTGCTTACAGGGATGGAGTGAAGGCAGAGCTGCCCGGTGAGACGCTGCCATCCCCGCAGGTACTGCAGGTGTGCACAGGGGGACATGTTGGGATGTCACAGCACCGTGCTGCATGGGTGCTTGGGAAGGGGTGAGCAGCAGCATACAGGGCTGCCATCCCCACACCTTGGGTGGGAATATCTGGAAAGTGAGCATCATTTCACATGGAAAACACGCTCTGCCAAGCTTCTTTTTTTCTCTTCTCTTTTCCTCCCTTTGCCACAGATGAGCCCAGAGCAGCACCGCTCGGAGAGGAGCGTCAGGTTGGGCTCCCAGGGCAGCGAGCCAAAGCGCAGGAGCACCCACCACGTGTAAGGGTCCTGGGCCCCAGGAGCTGCACCCTGGCCAAAAATTCCTTCCTCTTCAGCGCTCTGCCCCAGAGCTGCGCTGACCCCATTTCCTGCTCTTTCCAGGGTTTGGGAAAAGCCACCAGCAGACACAAACACGTCACGACTGCTCTCTGTAGAAGAGGATCCCTTCCCCGAGTTCCTGAAAGAGGAACGGTTTTCTGGCCAAAGCTCTTTGCTAAGAGAGATGAATGATGCAATAGCAGCCCTGAGCACGCAGAAGCTGCAAGCCCTGGGAGGTGCTGCTCACTGCCCACACGATGATGCTGAGACCCAAACGGGACCACCTGGCTCAGCCCCACGAGAGACCCACATCAGTCACAAGGTGTTGGAAGAAGACACGAGAGAGGGACGAGCTGCAGCTGAGCTTCATGCTGGGGACGGGACACAGGCTGGTGCGTCTGCAGGAGCTCAGGAGGAGGGGGCAGCCCAGGGAGACAGCGTGGAGAGAGCAGGGCAGAGCCTGGAGCAGATGGAAAGGGTGTTGTCTGTGCAGGGAAGGGGTGCTGGTGGGGAACAGCGGGTGCTTAAAGAGGCTGAGAGCCCACAAGAGGCACTGGGAGAGAGCACAGAGATGGGTGAGCAGGCACAGGTGGGGGTGGAGGGAGAAGGGGGGGTGCAGGGAAGGATGAAGTGGGAAAAGCTGCAGCTCCCAGGAGGAGAAAATTTGGAGGCAGTCCTCAAAGCTCGGGAGGTGGAGCTCTCAATGGGCTGCTTTGCCACCGATGTGCTTTGGGTGCCGGGAGAGCACCTGGAGCCAGAGGTGCCAGGATGAGTTGAGGTGCAAATGGCAGCAGTGCAGGGGGTGACAGAAGCTCCCAACCCTGAAAAAGTGGATGTAGAGGGTAGTGGTGCAATGGGGCGCTCCTGGGGAGAGATGGAAGGGACTGAGTTGCAGCCCCCGAGGGTGGCTGCTAACTTGGGTACAGAGCAGGTGGAGAGTGTGGGGCCAGATGTGCAACTGCTGGAGGAAGCTGATAGAGCAGAGCCAGAGCTGGAGGAGGAAGCTGGGGCTGCTGCAGTGCTTGGTGAGGGGCTTTCCTTAGCAGGAATCCCTGAAGGGAGTCCAGCTGGTGGGCTGGTCCTGGTCAGTGCTCAGGCAGTGGAAATGGAGGAGGCAGAGGACTCTCCAGCAGAGACCCTGCTGCATGGGAGTCCCAGCCCAGAAGCCCTGAGGGATGGATTGGATGACACAGCCATGCATCTCGGGGAGGATGCTGAGGATGGAGGACAAGAACCGACTGAGCCTGGGCTGCTCAATCAGAATGTGTGTGACCTGCAGGGAGCAGGAGCCGGGCAGGCAGAGGGGGCTGCTGTAGAACTGTCACCCCAGGAAAAGGCTGGAAGCCTGGAGCTGCTGGAGGGCCTGAGCGGTGATACCCGTGTGCAGCTAATTGCAGAGCTGGGGGAGATCAAAGAGAGCCTGGAGGCAGAGCTGCAGCCCCTGAGTGTGGCTGATGACCTGGGTACAGAGCAGGTGGAGAGTGTGGGGCCCAAGTTGCAGCTAGTGGGTGAGGTTGGTAAACCAGAGTTAGTAGAAATGGAGGGGGAAGAGGACTCTCAGGTGGACACGCAGCTGCAGTGGGGTCCCAGTCAAGAAGTACCACTGGGAGGGGGAGGCCATACAGCTGTGCAGCTCACACAGAAGGTTGAGGATGAGGGACAAGATGTACAGCAGCTGAAAGAAGAGAGGGAGATGGAATTGGTGCAGGAAGAGGGCACTGATAAGGATGAGCTGGTCCTGGTCAGTGCTCAGGCAGTGGAAATGGAGGAGGCAGAGGACTCTCCAGCAGAGACCCTGCTGCATGGGAGTCCCAGCCCAGAAGCCCTGAGGGATGGATTGGATGACACAGCCATGCATCTCGGGGAGGATGCTGAGGATGGAGGACAAGAACCGACTGAGCCTGGGCTGCTCAATCAGAATGTGTGTGACCTGCAGGGAGCAGGAGCCGGGCAGGCAGAGGGGGCTGCTGTAGAACTGTCACCCCAGGAAAAGGCTGGAAGCCTGGAGCTGCTGGAGGGCCTGAGCGGTGATACCCGTGTGCAGCTAATTGCAGAGCTGGGGGAGATCAAAGAGAGCCTGGAGGCAGAGCTGCAGCCCCTGAGTGTGGCTGATGACCTGGGTACAGAGCAGGTGGAGAGTGTGGGGCCCAAGTTGCAGCTAGTGGGTGAGGTTGGTAAACCAGAGTTAGTAGAAATGGAGGGGGAAGAGGACTCTCAGGTGGACACGCAGCTGCAGTGGGGTCCCAGTCAAGAAGTGCCACTGGGAGGGGGAGGCCATACAGCTGTGCAGCTCACACAGAAGGTTGAGGATGAGGGACAAGATGTACAGCAGCTGAAAGAAGAGAGGGAGATGGAATTGGTGCAGGAAGAGGGCACTGATAAGGATGAGCTGGTCCTGGTCAGTGCTCAGGCAGTGGAAATGGAGGAGGCAGAGGACTCTCCAGCAGAGACCCTGCTGCATGGGAGTCCCAGCCCAGAAGCCCTGAGGGATGGATTGGATGACACAGCCATGCGTCTCAGGGAGGATGCTGAGGATGGAGGACAAGAACTGACTGAGCCTGGGCTGCTCAATCAGAATGTGTGTGATCTGCAGGGAGCAGAAGCTGAGCAGGCAGTGGGGGCTGCTGCAGAGGTGCAACCCCAGGAGGAGTCTGGAAGCCTGGAGCTGCTGGAGGCTCCAAGCAGTGATACCTGTGTGCAGCTAATTGCACAGCTGGGGGAGGTTAAAGAGAGCCTGGAGGCAGAGCTGCAGCCCCCGAGTGTAGCTGGTGACCTGGGTACAGAGCAGGCAGAGAGTGTGGGGCCAGATGTGCAGCTGCTGGAGGAAGCTGATAGAGCAGAGCCAGATCTGGTGGAGGTATCTGGGGCTGCTGCAGTGCTTGGTGAGGGGCTTTCCTTAGCAGAAATCCCTGCAGGGAGTCCAGCTCCAGATGGGCTGGTACTGGTTAGTGCTCAGGAGCTGGAAGGGAAGGAGGCAGAGCCACTTGTGGCGCTGGAGGAGCTTACACTGCCCTATGGAGAGAGCACTGGGGCTGCTGGGAAACCCCTGTGTTCACTGGGGCTGTGGGAAGGGGCAGAGAGCCCAGCTGTGGCTCTAGAAGCAGCTCCATGCATGGCTGACAGCACAGACATGTGGAATAGGGATGTTGAGCCTGCCCTGCATCCTGAGTATGCTGCTGCCGCTGAGCATGCTCATCCAGATGCAGGGCTGGTCAGTAGTCCAGACAAGCAGATCCTGGAGGAAACCCAGGGAGTGAGTGCTGATGCAGAGGAGAAGCCTCTGGATGGAGCTCGAGGTCTGGAAGTGGTGCAGGGAGCAAGGCTAGAGGCAGAGGCAAAGATTTTAGTTGAAGCTCAGCATTTGGAACTAAAGCAGGGCCGTGATGCCAGTGCAGCCACGCTTGCTCCTCCTGTCTCCGAGGTACCGTTACAAATCAGCACACTAGATCTGGATGTGATGATGCAGGAGGATGTTCTCATTCCAGATGTGCAGCGGCTAGGTGGTTCGGGACAGGCAGCCCAGAGGCAGCTCCAGCAGCAGGTCTCAGCACAGGCAGATAAGGGGAGGCTTCACGCTGCTCCCAGGCAGCCACAGAAGCCACCAGGTGTGACGGAAGCAGAACAAGCAACTGTTGGACCTGCTGAGACTCCAAAACAAGAAGTGGCACCAGCATCAGCCCTTCACACAGGGATCCAACAGGGGGAAGATGCTGCAAAGTATCTCCCAGAGGTGGCCTTGGGGAACAGCCCACTGGTGGAGGCGGTCAGCAGCAGGGCACAGCTCTCAGGAGAGCAGAGAGAAGAGCTCGATGTGGAGAAGAAACGAGAGATGGAGCAGAAAATGAGCCCGGGAGGTGAGCCCAGCCCTGGAGAGCCAGATGCTGTGACTGTGAATGGAGCAGGAGCTGCCCCAAAGGGCCCTCTGGAGCCAGACCACCTCTACAATGTACTGTTTGTCGGGGACTCCCATGTGGGTAAAACATCCTTTCTGTACCGACTGCATGCTGACACCTTCAACCCGCACCTCGCTGCCACAGTAGGTAGGTCAGCTCTGCACCCACATGGGTGACCATCACGGTTCCCTTCCCTCCGCCCCACAAGCTGCTGGAGGTCATTACATGCACATCACTGCTCACACCAACCTGTCACCAAGGTCCAAACAGAGCCACACACACCTGGATGCTTGCATGCAGGCAATGCCAGCCCTCCTTGACCTCTCTGGGGCACCAATCCAACCGTAAAATGTCCAAGGTTGTGGGTTTCCTTGGGAGCAGCCCAATTGAGCTGCAGCCTCCACCGCATGGTTCCTCCATCCATATTACAGGGAGGAAACTCCACGATATCCAAATATCCCTTTCTGTGTCCCAGGGCTGGATTATCGGGTCAAAAACCTCGTGGTGGACAACAAGCGTTTCGCTCTCCGCCTGTGGGACTCAGCTGGGCAGGAGAGGTGAGGCGCCGTGCTGGGTGCGTGGGGAGAGCAACCCGGGGCAGCTCAGTGGAAATGGATGTTCTTGCTTTGCAAAGGGGATTGTATGGGGAAGGACTCTACGTAGTGTGTGATCGGATAATAATAATAATAGAGGAAGTAATTTGGATAAAAATAAGCGCTCAAACTCTCTGCAGTTTGAGCAAAAATTGGGTTTTGCCTTTTTGGTTGATGTGCGTTCCCAGTTTTCCGCTGGGATTTCAGGTTGGTCGTAAGCAATCCCTCCTTCTCCCTCCCTCCTGGTGATGCTTTGCGCCGCCTGCAGGTATCACAGCGTCACCAAGCAGTTCTTCCGGAAGGCGGACGGGGTGGTGCTGATGTACGACGTCACCTCGCAGTACTCCTTCGCCGATGTGCGCTACTGGCTCAGCTGCATCCAGGTGGGCAGTGCAGGGAAACCTGGCCCCGTGAAAGAGGTGTTGGTAACAATTTACATCTAGAATAGCCCCCTTCAGTCCTGGGAAATGGGGGTAACTCGCAGCTATCGGCCCAAATCCATGCGCATCCTTCGGGATGTGTCTGGGCGGTGTGTCCAGCTGTGGTTCAAGGAGGTGATGCTTGCACTCCTGATCCTCCCATCTTTCATTGCCCAGGAGGGAGCAGAAGATGGAGTCACGGTTCTGCTTCTGGGGAACAAAACAGACTGTGCTGCAGAGAGGCAGGTCCCTACAAAGGAGGGGGAGCGCCTGGCTCAGGTGGGTGCACGGCCCTGCTGCAGCGTGCTGCCCAGCTGGGTCACATTCCTCAGCACTAAAGGTTGGTCTTGCAGCCACCAGAAAAGGTGCATTGCACCCTCATGCTGCAGTCCATCAGTTATTGGGTTACTTGTTTCCCAAGTCCTTCTGTTTCTGCTTGATGCTCCTTGGCTATTTACTATTGTATCGAGCCATCGCAATGCAAGGGAAGCACATTTCTCTGTGGGCTCTGTGTCTTCCAGGAGCACCAGCTCTTGTTTTATGAATGCAGCGCTGCCTCAGGCCACAACGTCACCGAGTCCATCGTCAGCCTGGTCAGGTGAGGGGTGTGCTTGGGTTTTGCCAAGGTTTTAATGGAAACCTCCTGCATTTCCTATGGGAAATATTGGTGTGTCACTGCCACTGGAGCTTCTACGTGGAGAGCTCACAGAGCAGCACTGTGCAGCTGGGACGAACTGGGGGTGTGCTGGGAGACATCTCCTGGATGCTCTGCATTGCAAGGAGGTGGAAAAAACAAGACTTTTCAGGATGCTGCTGATTTCTCCCTGGGTTGCTTAAATCAGTTCTGTCTGTGATTGGATTTAGGCTGGGGTTTTCAGCAGTCTGCAGCTCTCAAAGCACACTGAGCTGGAAAGGCCCCCGACCCCTTTCACTCAATGAATATAAGAGCAATATAAAATATGGGGGAAAATGCATGGCTCATTTGCTTCCTTTTTGCCCAGGGCACTCAAAGTTTGTGAAGATCGATTGAGAAATAAGGCAGAAGAGGAACCAAAGCTGCCTCAGAAGAAAAAGAGATGCTGCTGGTGATGGAGAGAGTCCTTGCTGTGGTCTGAATCTGCAGTGGCAGCCAGAAAAGCAGCCGGAGATGAGCAGAGACCACAGGATGACTGTGCTCAGAGAAATCAGGGTTATGAGCTCCACCAGGGAGGGTGTGATATTGCAGTGACAGCAGCCGAAGAAGCAGCATTAGCTCCATCAGCTCTCTTAGACACATGCATCTCCTTTGCATCTCAGAGCCTCAGCACCTCTGTATCACCAGAGCCTCCATCCCCAACGTGGCTGCTCCCACCCCATCCCCCTGCCACCGCCTGTCCTCCCTTGGCCCTAATCCTTGAAGGACCTTTTTTGCTTAATGCAATATACACTCCCATGCACTCCATGGCAATTCCCTCCTGCCACATTTTGTTATAAAATGATTTTATTACTGGCTGTGTTATGGGGCTGGCTTGAAGAACTTTCATGGCTCAGCTCAGGGCTGAGGCTGGACTTGGTATTCAGGGTACCCACAACAGGATTTGTTTGTGCCCATCTTCACTATTTCTGCTTTGTTATCGTATCCTAAAGCAATATAATCCCAAGCACCTTTTGCAAGTCTGGTCGATGATGTGAGGAGCACCATTCCAGCCTGACCAGCTCAAATAGGGCACCTCTCACTGGCTCTGTATGACCCCCCTGCAGAGCTGCCCATGCACCGAAGCCCTTCAGCAGATCTGCTTTTCCCCTTCCCTAAACTTGCTGGGATTACGTGCAGCAGATGCTGCCTGTCCTGTGCGATCCCACTACTGCTCCACAAGCAATTTTGTTTGCTCACAAAAGTGTAAGGAGTTGAGGCTGAATTCCCCCGTTAGATGGCAGCAAATGCGGCAATACCTTCATTGCTGTTCCAAGCAAAGAACAGCAGGGCCTGAAACTGATCTGCAGAAGAAAAGGCTTAGCAAGGCAGCAGACAGAAAGAAACGTCTGTTCTGTTCTCTTGGAAATCATGTCTATAGAAGAGGATTGAATCTGTGCCCGGACGTGTTGTAAGGCAGTAAAGCAGGTTGGAAAACACAGAGGTGGTGTAGGTCTCTTCTCTGTGAGAGGATGCAAGGAAATGGGCTCGAGCTGTGCCAGGGGAGGTTCCAGTTGGGTGTCAGGAAGGATTCCTTCCCAGAGGGGGTGGGCAGAGACTGGAAGGGGCTGCCCAGGGAGGTGGTGGAGCTGACATCCCTGGAGATATATAGGAAATACGTGGGTGTAGCACTTAGGGACACAGCTTAGCATAGGACTTGTAGCGTTGGTTGGACTCACCAATCTCAAAGGTGTTTTCTAATCTAAATGTGTTTGTGATTCTATTCTATGATTACTGAACCATAAGGACTGCTCACTTGCAAATACATTCATGAGTATTTCAAGGAGGATCGAGGTCTCAGATACAAATAGCAACAGGGAAATTCAAGTTTGGACCACAGCAACTTTTTTTTTAATGAGGTTCTTTCCCTTTGAGCTCTCCAAGGCACCCCACAAGAAACAGAGGAGCTGCCCCAGTTGCATCAAGAATGCAGACCTCATTGTCCAGCCCCAGGTCATCAGGTGTCCACCACCACTTCGCTTTGTTTGTGCACCTTGAGAGCTGGCAAACTGGAATGGATCCTGACATGTTGGGACAAATTGTGTTAGGAGTGCCAGCTGCCAGGTTTCAGCAAACCCAGCAATTGCTTGTGAATGCCCAGTGGTATCCTGAAGGATTTCCCTCCAGTCCCCTCGCAGCATGCTAAAGCTGGATTAGAGACCTCCCTACGTCATGAACTGATGTTGGGAAGGCAGGAAATCCCAACAGAGTCATTGCAGTGTCTGACTGAGCTGCAGAACTCATTGCTGCAGGATGGTGTTGAGGCTGAGAGCTTGAACAAGGCTGAGAGCTTGAACAAGGCTGAAAGGGGGGACCTGAGAGCAGTAGATACCAAAACCAACCGATGGTCATCATAGCTGGGAACAGTGCAGGGGTCAGGGTGCGGATTGAGGGGTGCAGGGGTGTCTTGAGGGCGCTGGGGGAGTGGGCACAATGTCAGAAGGCCATAAAGTATTAGAGAGCAGCCAGAGGAGGGCTGTGAAGGTGGTGGGGAAGGGTCTGGAGGGTGAGACGGGTGAGGGCACTGGGTTTGTTTGGCTGGAAAAGAGGAGGCTGAGGGGAGGCCTGACACAGCGGGGTCAGCCTGGGGGCGAAGTGAAGATAAATAAAGAAACAAGGCAGAAGAGGGACCAAAGCTGCCACAGACGAAAAAGGACCCCTCCTCCCCTCCGCCGGAAGCAGGAAGCGGCGGCCGGTCCCGCCTCCACCGCGGGCGGGAGGAGCCCGGAGCCGGGCGGCGGAGCGGGGTGAGGCCGGGGGCGGTGGTGG
>JACDJE010000053.1:207244-268455 GCA_016647715.1 Pavo muticus
GGCCTGGGCCTGGGCCTGGGCCTGAGGGGCTCTCGTGGGCCGCGCGGGGCCATGGAGGCGTTTTCTGCTTCTGTTTATTTAATTATTATTATTTTTTAAAGCCTGGATGGAGATTCTCAGCACGGCAGTCAGCAATGGCCGTGCTGTGGCGGTGGGGTGCAGGCCCCGGCCTGGCCGTGGGTGCACCCAGCGCTGGGCCTGCTGTCCGGAATGGAAATCTTCCCTTTGCACCGCTCTGTCGGGTTTCCCGGCTGGCATGGAGATACGAGCAGCCTTTCCCTTCTCAATGTTTCTTCCACAGTGTTCGTTGCTAAATATTTCTGTTTTTAAGGCCTCGTTCCCAGCCCTGTGGGCACAGCGTGTTTGCTGTGGTGCGGTTGGTGGACGGAGGGGTGTGTGGCTGAGAGCTGCTGCTCATCCCTGGGATCGCCAGGCAGACAGCAGCTGCTGCTCCTCGTGGGCTGGCAGAGTTCATCAAAAACGGCACAAAACGTGTGGCTATTGTGCTGCAAAGGCCTGCCCTGAGAGGTTGCTGTGAATAAGGCCCACTCAGTGTGCGTGTGTGCAGCAGCGAATTGCATAGTGGCCTCTTGTTGTTTTGTCGGCCTGATTGTGCTGATAGGAAGGAACATAATGGATTGTTATTTATCTTTTTTTAAGGCCTTGTCTGTTCTCAAAACAACGTCTTCAGTAGTGCCTCGTGTCCCAGCTGAGAATGCAGATTGCTGTTGGGTTTGCTAAGGAATTATGCAGGGTTTTTCACTGCATGTAACTCACAGGGGTTGTCTGCAAATGTGCTTGCTCAGAGCTGAATACAAAGGTCAGGGTGGAGAGAACTGAGATCATAGAACAGCCTGGGTTGAAAAGGGCTACAATGATCATCTCGTTTCAACCCCCCTGCTATGTGCAGGGTCGCCAACCACCAGACCACGCTGCCCAGAGCCACATCCAGCCTGGCCTTGAATGCCTCCAGGGATGGAGCATCCACAACCTCCTTGGGCAACCTGTTCCAGTGCGTGAAGATGTGTCTCAGCAATTTACTATAGCAGGATGCTTCTGCTGTTTGGGAAGGAGGACGCTGCTGTGTTTGACAGCGTTTCTGTAGGGATAAGTGTGGAAGCAGCTCCAGGCAGATCCAGCAAGCAGAGGAATTCAGCATGGGAGAGCTTCACAGGCAAAAGATTTGGCACATAGGAGCAAGAGGAAGCTAGATAACCTTTCACATACCAGTTGCCTTGTGGAGGCAACATAAAAGCTGAGGGGGGAAAAAAAGACATTTAATGTCATGCAGATGTGCTGGCTCTTTATTACATAAATGAAAGAGTTAGTAAAGCAGTGCATTGTTTTTATAGAGCTGAGTGCACGCCAAGTGCTCTGCTGACCAGAGGAAAAGGTCCCTGCCTTGGGGAGCTTACAGTCCATAACGATGCATTGACCAAACCTGCTTCTGGGCAGCTTTGCCAGCCCATGAGGCTGCTCAGGTAGTGAGATCTGGGACAAATGTTTGCATGGAATGGAAGGAATGGTGGCAGAACAGGGCCGGGAGCTAATTAACCCAGCAGTGCAGTGCAGTGTGTTCTCCTGGTGTGCTTTGATTTCAGTTTTTTTTTAATTCTTTTAGTGTTTCTAAGGCTGTAGTTAGAGATTTGACACTGATGTTACTGTAACATCTGATGTGAAGTGCCTGAGTCGGGTGTATGGGCAGCTGCTGACTAAACAAGGTGGGACTGCTTTTCAGCATGGTAGTTGTCCTGATCTGATTCACTGTGTGGCCACATAAATGTGCAAGAGCAGAACAGGGGTGTTCTTGGGATGAGTGAAGCAGTTGTGGAAGCTGGTAGTCCTGCTGGCTTTGATCTGTTTTGTTTTTCTCTGAAACAACATCCTAGCATTGCAGAAAAACACGAGAAGTGCTGTTGTTTGAGTTCTGGCTTATAGAAACCCACAGTTTGAGGTGAGAATGCTCAGCCTGTTCTGTACAGATGAATCTGCTGCTCTTGGTATTGCAGAGCTCTGCCTTTGTGGCAGACAAGGGGAGCAGCAGAGGAACAGATTTCTTTTTATAGTGTCTTAACATTGACCACTTGTAGGTGCGCTCATACAAGCTTCCCTTTGAAATCTCTTGGGGAATCTTTGGGAAGTAAATTGCCATCAAGTGCCACTTAGTGTCTGTCTGTAGCTCACAGTGCAGTTTGTCCTGCATTTCTGCTTGTGGATGACCTGGAGGCAGCCCCTCAGTGGGACACAAGGGTTCTGCTGCCTGCAGAGCATGCTGCTATCTCGTTACTGTTACTCAATAATTAGTTGGCCTGGACATCAGGTTGCACAAATTGTAAACTGTTGAACTTTACCCTGCACATGCAGCTCATTTCCCTGCCCTCTTCTTATTGCTGACAGGGTATTTAATGAGAACAAATCTATGTTAAAATAAGAGACTGCAGTTATAGTGCAGGAGAACTTGGCTTGGCTGCTGTCTGTGGCGATCAGCTTTGTGGTGCTGGCTCTTGGTGAGCAGTCGCTTTATGGGATGGATCATTTGGAACAGATGAATGAATAGTTTCACTGATTTCTGGGAAGTTCTGTTCACTTACATAACCTGCAGAGCTCCACTGGTTCTTTCTGTTAGGAAATTTTGCTGCTGCTTTTGGTGCCCTGAAGATACCGACCCGGCAGAGATCACGGGGACTGCAGCTGTGTTGTTTCTTTGTGTTCCTGGGATCTTTTTGCACGTGCTGCTGTTGAGGTGGTGACTGGAGGGTGCTCTCTGTAATGCATTGAATCTCTCTCTACAGGGATTTTCATCGGAGGCCATGGAGCTTTCAGCCAACGAGCTCAGCATCTATGACAAGCTATCAGAGACGATTGATCTGGTGAGACAGACTGGGCACCAGTGTGGGATGTCAGAAAAAGCCATCGAGAAATTCATCAAGCAGCTCTTGGAAAGAAATGAACCCCAGAGGGGCCCTCCCCGCTACCCTGTCTTAGTGGCCATCTACAAGGTAAGGTGTCTCTGTGCATGCACAGCCCATTTGAGGCTCTGAATTTCTCCCTTTGCATCTGAGCCTTTTGTTTCCCATTGCATTTTCCAAGTTCTTTATGTAAGAAGATGTTAAGTGTAGCTTCCTTCCTTCCTCCCATAAGCTGGTTTGAAAATAGAAGGCAACTGACTGAGATTTGGAATTACTCGTGTGGATTGAAAGCTGAACATGTCAACACCTCAACACCTCCCTCTCCTCAAATTATTAAAGAACAAAGTCTTTGGGTTGATTTTCAGGCAGTGATTCCAAATGTCTGCACCCACAGTGGAAATTTGAGGGAGGAAGGAGGTTCCTGAAGTTCAGGGTTGTGTAATGAAGGCATCCAAGTTCTGTTTCTGACTCTGTCCTGAGCTTCCACCCATCTTTATTCTCCTTCTAGTCTATAAAATGAACCTGCTGCCATGATGCTCAATGAGAGAAAAATGCTTGGAGAACCTTAACTAAAAGATGCTGTGAAAAGCATTACCAAGTGGGGGAAAGGATGCTGTCCTGCTAATAGGCAGGAGGTGTTACAAGTGTAAAGAACTTCTCAGTGGCAGAATGTTCAGTGGTGCTTTAGTGTTGTCTTTGCGGAATCATCATGGTGGTTTCCACTTAGAAAAAGTAATCAAGCTGCTCTCTTCCCTTCCTATAAAAGCTGTAAAATGAGGCCAGAGGATGGGAAAGTGGGAACTTGAATTTCCAGCTTCTCTTCTGGATGCTGCTGTTGGTTCACTCTGACTTTGGCTGGGGGCAGAAATGCATCCTGTCATCTCTTGAAGGCTTCTTTGGGATGCTGGTGTGGGGGAGGGAGCTGGCACCGCCTCTGCCAAAATGTTTCAAGGCTTGCCAGATGTTTGCCAAAAGCTTTGAAACCCTTGTGTAAGAGGTATGGCAGAAGTGCAGGCTGCCATTTGGTGAGGTGGGAGGAAACGGAACCATCTGTGGATGATCCTCCTTGCTTTGGTGCTGGGCTCTTCACAGCACTGAAGTAAATGGACAGAGCTGTGTGGCTGCTTTGAAGGCTGCTTCATTTTGGTTTTGGATAGCCCTAACAATGAAACCGAGTGACATCTTTGTGTATGTAAATAGCACTGCAGTTAAGTGAGGATCCACAGTGGAAATTTGGATGTTCATCTTACAGTGCACGTCCTCAGCATTCAGAAGGTGTGTCCTGTGCTGAGGACACGTCAGCTCACTGCAGTGCAATTAATTACATGCCTGTTTGTTCTTGCAGGGCCTGCTCACGCTGGGACTGGTCTTGCTAACTGTGTACTTTGTGATCCAGCCATACAGCCCGCTGCCACCTGAAGCTCCACTCTCCAGAGCCCATGCCTGGGGCTCCCTCATCGGCCACATCCGGCTGCTCTCTCTCCCTATTGCCAAGAAATACATGCTTGAGAGTAAGGAAATAATTTTTCTTCTGTAACAGAAGCCCAGAAAGAAATACCAACTTAAACACCATCCACACAGATCACATGAGTGTCTCCTTGGGCACCAAATAACAAACATGGTATTGGATTGACACCATGGTTTTCCCTTTTCCTACCACTGTGCTTAAAAATAGCACCCTGAGTTCTAGCCAGGGCACTTTCCCTTCTATTCACTTGGGCTGAAGCATATTTTGTCTCTTCACTTCATGGTTTTCTGCTTGCACATTCTTGTTTTCTTGCACTTCTTGGAAGCATGGTGAGGTAGCTGTGCT
This sequence comes from Pavo muticus, assembly GCA_016647715.1. Taxonomy (NCBI): domain Eukaryota; kingdom Metazoa; phylum Chordata; class Aves; order Galliformes; family Phasianidae; genus Pavo; species Pavo muticus. The sequence continues at coordinate 211,967 of JACDJE010000053.1, forward strand.
GGGTTAATGTCACCTTTAGGCATACAAAAACAATCTGTTCTCGTATTTGTGAACAATGTGTAGAAACCTCCACACGTGACCTGGCTTTAAGAAAAAGTAGCTTTTGCCAAGTGGCATATTGGGAAAGGACTGTGGGCTCGAGTGTTCACAGCAGCCAAAGGAACATTAGGTACAGTGTGTGAGGAAGCTGGATGGATCTGTCACGAGATGGTGCTGTCGTGGGAGGTGGTCATAACAGAAATGGAACAGTGTGAGTGTTTCTCATTCCCAGTTATCATTTCCACTGACTTAGGCTTGCACCTGGCAAAAGCATGGGCTGTGTGAATGGCTTTCAGCAGTGCTGTGGCACAGTGTTGATCATCTGTTGGCTCACTGTAAAAACAAACTCCAGTGCCTGTGCCCTCGGGTGGTTTATATTTAGCATGAGCAGCTCATTGTGTCGGAGCTCCCTGTTTGGCTCTGACCTTCCTGCTGTAGCTAAAAATGTCTCCCTGAAATGCCAGCACCATTCTGCATTCTCTCTCTGTGTCTCCCTGCCTTCCTCTGACGTGTGGCTGGCTGTTCATTTGGGTTTGTATGGGTAGGCTGGGGTATCCCCATTGTTTGCTTCCTTCCTTACTCATTGGGATCTCTCAGAGAGAGGAGAAAACAAAGGTGAGGAGATGGCTCTGAGAGCTGTTTGACATGACCTGCTTATCTGTCAGTGTTGACGTGGGTCTGTGAACACCCCTCTGCTTCTGTATACAGAAGGAAACCAATGAAGGCCTGGGCTACTGTTGTGAAAACCAGATCAGGAAACATCCAAAGGAAACTTGGGGTTCTGGGAATGCAGGATGTGAGGTGGTTGTTTAAATACACATGAAATCCCTCGTGCCTCCATGAGTTCTGGGCATCTTCTGAAATGATCAGCAAATATGGTGGGCAGCAAGCCAGCTCAGGGGGAAGGAGGAAGGTACAGAGAGAGCGAGGAAGTTCCCTCTCTTTGCAGCATGTCAGGCTGTGGTGGAAACCATGGCACCTCCCAGTTAACAGATCTGCTTTGGATAGCTTTGCTCTACCCTTAGAGGAAGGAACTGGGTGAGTTCTGACTGCTTGAATGGAAGAGCACAGCGCCCAGGCAGAACCTTGGGTGGATTACTGTGGGAATCTCTTGTGTCCTGGTGGGCAGCTGTGGCTTTCTCAGCAGCACTGATGTTGTTTCACTGCATGCTGCTGGATGGAGTGCAGTGAAATCGTTCATCAGGGATCAGCAGGGTGGATGCCCCATCCTTGAAGACATTCAAGTTCAGACTGGACCAGTCCCTGAGCAACTGATGGAGCTACAGATGTCCCTGTTCATTGCAGGGAAGTTGGACTGGATGGCCTTTAAAGGTCCCTGCCAGCTCAAACAATTCTGTGATAAAAGGGAATGGCTGGGGTGGGTGGGCTGCAGCTCTCTCAGCACTTCCTTTTGCATGATGTAACATTTTGTCCCTTAGTTTTGGCCTGATGGCCTCCTGAAGGGGGAAGAATAACACCTGTCATGCTGTTTGTGGACTAGAGTGTAAGGCTAGGGGATCTTGTAAGTAGGCCTAGTATTCCATTTGTATAGAAGACACCGTGCAAGGAGTCTGCACAGCAAAGGAAAAACACAGCCCAAGGGACTCAGCGTATGGACTCATCTCTTGTTCTCAGAGCAGGTCATTGCTAGATTAATTAGAAGGAGCTGAGGCTGAAACACGGGTGAAGCTTCTTGTGCTCAGGCACCAGTACAAGTCCAGCTTGGGCTGTTCATGCTGAAAGCCACCCATTAGCAGTTTGGAGGCCTCCCTGGCCCACCGGCGGTGCTGGCAGCCTTCCCTTGGCCGCACAGCCCAAAGTGGTGTGGACAAAGCTTGGATGCAGCCAGGCTTGTGTGGGTGGCTCATTTCACTTCCTCTGGGGCAGGCGGGGGCAGCCTGGCTGCGTGGGGCTGAGGTCTGGGGCTGTGCTGTCCCTCCTGGGCCTGCTCTGGAAGCAGTGGGTTTGAAGCAGTTTTCCTGTCTCCAGGTTTGCAGGTTGGAGCCTGTTCCCCTGGTAGATGTGGGCTGGGCAGCCAGGTTTCCCCAGGAGCCAGAGCCCTAAATTAGTGTGATGACAGCACTTTGAGATGAGCAGGGGTGCGGGATGCTGCTCCTCCTCCCTCCAGCTCAGGGTGACCTGCATTCCTCCTAACCTTCATCCCAGTCCCTTCTACCCCTGGAGCCATGCTGTGGAAGACAAGGGCTGCCTGTGCCAGTGGCTGTGGGAAGACCTTTGAGCTTCCACTACACAGCCAAAGTGAAGAGTGCAGTGCATGCAAAGCTGTGTCTGTTGCTTTAGATTTGTAGGATTGGGTCCAAAGTAAATTTCCTCTCTGACTGCCTTTCTCTTCTGCTCCTTGCCTTCTTTATCCCTTGGTAGGATCTTCTTTATCCCATATAAGAACTAATGCTCCCACCCTTTGTGTCTTCAAAGCCAACCCTATATCTTCGGGTTTGCCCCTGTGCCTCTGTTTCAGCTGTTTTCCCAAGGTTAGGAACCAAGGTCCCTTTGGCTGGGATAAGGTTGTACACAAATGTGGTTTGCATTTACTCTTCCTGAGCTCATGTTTATGCAGAGCTTGTGAAAACCCCAGTGCTGGGTCGTGCTGCCTGCTCTGGGCAGGGTGATGCCTCTCATCACGTGAGCATTTTGCTTCCAGCTGGACAACTGAGTGCTTCACAGTGCACCTATCCCCAGGGAGGTGGGAGATCTGCTGACCTCTGGGATCTGTGTTTTGTAAGGAACACTGAATTTTGAACAGGCATTTGGGTTAACACAGGACTTCCCAGAGAAAGCAGGGCCTGTGTAACCTGGATTCATTTCTCTGTTCTAAATATGCTGGGATGGAGAAGCTCTCTATCTGTGTTTCAGTTCTCTCCCTTCAAAGTAGGGCTGTGAGTACTTCCTTCTCCCTTGCAAGTGTTAGGAGGAAATGCAGTGTGGAGTAATAGGTGCCAGGTGAGACACTACATATTTATCAGTGGTTCTTCCCTTTGTGATGCAGTGTGACATCTTTATAGCTTTTTTGATATCTAAATGTGAATTTAAGTGTCATATTGGTGACTGTTCACTGCCAACCACACAGAACAATGGTGTGGATGAGCAGAGCATGAATTGCTCTTACATTCTCATATGTCTGCCTATGGTAAGCATGGTAAGTCCTTGCAGCTCAGAAACCTTGGTCAGTGCTGAATAGGCTCTCGTCCAACAGCGTGACCACTTACAGGAGTTGTTACCAGCATGTGATGACCTGAAGGAAAAGTCAGCCTTGTTTCTAGTAATGAGACCCTGTCCCGACCAAGTACATCCTACACGGTTCAAAAACAGCTGCATCAGAAGCTGCTCATCACCTTGGAGATCAGATGCAAGCATACATGTAGCTCAGTTTGGAACAGTGATCCTGGGCAGTTATCCCCAGCTGAGAGAAGACTCCTTGTGTTTAAAAACTCCCTTTTGCATAGACCAGAAGGGCTAGAAAACATGTTTGTTGGCTTTATTCATTATCTGTTTTGGAGAAATGAACCCTGCTGGAGGAGCTGTGTTTAAGCAACACCTTGTAAATGGCATGTCAGTGTCACGGTGGGGGGCCTGTCAGGTGCCTCTCAGTGCTGTTAGTGGGGATGGCTCACAGCAGGCTGGGTTACTGGGGCTGCTCAGCTGGGAGAAGACAGCAGCCTGTGCCTCTTGGCTGGCCACCTTCAATTTGGCTCCAGGCTTGCCTTGGCGCCTGGCCAGGCTCTGGCTTCTTTCTGGACTTAACCCTTTGCAGGCAGCCTGCAGTGGGCCAGCCACTGCCAGATTTCTCTCTGTTCCACGTTCATTGCCTCCCCTCTTATTGTAGCCCTGAAGCATGTTTATCCCTGGCTCAGCTCCATGCAAAAAGGGAGCATCCAGCATGCCTGTTTTACCTGAGGGAGGCGTTCTGCTTCCTGAGCTCAGCGTGGGCATAGAATCTAAGCATTCAGTCTGCCTTTCTCAGGAGGTTTTGCAGCCCACGCTGCATCTGACCTGCTGGGTTCGATGATCTGTGAGCCCAAGGAGCATGGATCTGCTCTGAATGAAAGCTTTGAACAAGAAAGCTGCTTGGGACGTAAGGTAGGGTCTGATTTCTAACTTGCTCATCTTAATGGGCTGATCACTATGCTGCCCTTCTTTCCTGCCCTCAGCACAGCCCTTGCTCACAATGAATCTTTTTTTCCTTCCTGAAGAAGGTGCATTTTGCCTGTCCAAGCTCTTTTCTCTCTGTGCATACACTCGTGTTCCCACTCCAGGGGCTTGAGCACGTTGAGGTGTATGTGAGCATGGCATGGATGGCAGGCAGGGCTTGCTTCCATCTCCGTGCAGCTGCCCATTCATCTGATCTGTGTGTGTGTAAACATCCTTTTATAACATCACCTATATGTATAACCTATATAGAACATAACCCATGACCTGAAGCAGACCAGCAGACACCTGTGTTGGCTCATTCAAAGGAGGGTTAAGAAAAGGCTGATGTTGCAGTGCAGTGAGGTGCCAAGCTGTTTTCAAACACTGCTTTACTTTGGCCTTGGTTCAGCAAGTGGAATGTTTGTTTGGATTTGCTGACAGCAAACCAGCTCCAACTAGCTGGCAATCCAGAACATGAGGAACTCTTCCTGTTGCTTTTGTATTTTGGTGTCTTCAGAAGTTCTTGTCTCCTCGCTTGCAGAGTGAATTCTCACTTTGGTTTACTTCCCAGCAGGGAGGCATTGTGCCATGTACGACCTGCTGCAGAGGCACATAGCAGAGCTGTTTGAACTGGTGACACGGGCATGTCAGACCTGCAGGCTCAAGTAACTGTCAGACAAGTGGAAGCAGCTGAGAGGGATCTGCTTTAGAAGCATCCTGTTCCTCCAAGGCAGACACTGCAGGAGCAGCACAGGGCACAGAGCCAGAGGTGCAGCTTGCGGTGGGCTTTGGAGCCTTTCCTGACTGCTTCACCCCTGCCTTCAGTTGTGTGTGTTGGTAGAAGATTTCTCCTCTTGTGATGCTCTTCTGTCCCCCAGGACTGCGAGCTCCTCTTGGGCTGGGCTGAGCAGGCTGGATTTCACAATGGCTTGTTGGATCAAAACAATTGTTGTGCTTCGTTGGAGATTGACTAATCATCCCTGGGTTGTTTGACCAGCCGTTACCCATTAGTGACACCAGGGAGTAGTTCTTTGGGCTCTTCAGAAATCAGGGTTTGTTAATGCAGGGACTTGTAGCTGTTATTTTGTTGCTAGCTTTTCCTAAAAGTGCTACAAAGCAAACTGGGAGGTACTTTCTCCTCCAATGTGTCCAAAATAGAGCTCCAGAAGTGCTCAGTGTGAGAAGGAGGTGAGGATCTCGTGCTGAACAGGGGCCCTCGTTGTGTGTATTGAAAACCTCGCTGTGATGCTTTCCTTAGCATTGTTTATGACTTGCTTGGGAGCCCATCAGTTTAGCCTGACTTCAAATTGATGTGTAATAATGAATCGATGTCTGTGAACTGCTTCAGGTTTTTAAAATAGAATTTTAACTCCCCATAAAGTCTGGGAAAGAGGGCACAGCGATAAGCTTGCTGCTGTTTACATGAGGAGTGTGTATCTGTAAGTCTGCAGAGATCCCAACACAGCTGGAGGCCGTTCCTGACTCAGAACCAAGGACAGCCTGGCCACAGCCTGGTGGGGGGCCAGCAAGCTGTGTCCACACCTGCAGTTCTGCATGCAGAAAGGTTGATGTTTGCAGCACTTTGTAAGGCTGATGTTTGCAGCACTTTGTAAGGCTGATGTTTGCAGCACTTTGTAAGGTCAAGAGCAGCCCTCGACTCCAGGTGTCTTGCTGGAGCAAAAGGTTTCCCTGCTAGATGGTTTCCCTCTGAACCACTGCGCTAGCAGGCTGATACTAACCTGCCATGTGGTCCCTAAAGAGAGCGGGGCTGTTGCTGAGGCCTTGCTGCTGCTCTCACATCTATGTGGGTGAGTTTCCCTGAGTTTTATTGCTTCAGTGCAGCGGGCAGAAGCAGGGCCGGGCCTTCTCAGTAACCTCAGAAGATCCAGTCTGATCGTCCCCACCCTGCATCTCTGGGGCTGCGCACACACACCCCTCTGTAGGTCTGGGGACAGCCAAAAAGCTTGGGAGATCCTCTGGAAGTGGCCACGTAGGGCGGGGTACACATGTTCAACTGATTGTAAATTGAAAATCATTTCTCTGCATAGTGGAAAGTACAGCCATGAACTCCTGCCAGCATTAATCATAGGCGCGTTTTAAGGGAAGTTATCTCTTCATCTCTGCTATGCTGGCAGCTGGAAGTCCACAGCCCTGGTGCTGTTAGGACCTATCCAGGCTCAGGGGAGAGGGCAGCCCTTGTTCTGCAGGGCTCATGAAGTACAAAAGCAGGTATTGGGTGAGGGTGATCAATGGGGAGCCGAGGCTCTGTGTAACAAACTGAGAGCTGCCCCTCCGAGGGCGATGAGAAAGCACAAGTGCAGAGGAGAGGTTTGCTGGGACTGGCCCACACTTGTGTCAAGTAATGGGTAGCTGTGTGTGTCAGTGCTACAGCTGCTTCCCTGCAGCCAGACTCCATAGGGATAACTGCACACGCCCAGCACTTCAGTGTTTGCATGTGAGTGGATGGGGGACCATCGTGTGACGGCTGCGTGGAGATGGAGAGCGCATCTTTCTGTGTGTGTGCACAGACAGTTTGCTTGGCTTAAACCAAAACAATCCCCCAGGGTGTCTGGGCAGGGTGATAATGTAAAAGGAATGCAGGGAGTGGAATCGAAAGGGAAGGATAAGCATCCTTGGTAAGCCTCCTGCTCTGGTCCCCAGTGTGAAGTTGGTGCCCTCTCCTCTACATGCGGTCCCATCTCCCTCCCTCCCTGGGAAGGGCAGGCCCTGCCTGCTGCCCGTACTTGTCATGCCAGTCACACGCATGCTGGTGCACAGACTGACACCCTCAACAATCAATCTAAAAGATTAATTACAAAAAAAAAAAAGAGGAAAAAAAAGGAGTCCCACAGCCCCACTTGCGGCATTTGAAATGCGCCTCAACTGCGCTCGGCTAGGGTTATTCATGGGGAAAAGAAACAACCTCCTGAATCAAGCCATTGAGAATGCAAATATCCCAGCCCGGCTCAAAGGAGGAATCAAGCTCTGTACTGTCAAAGCTGATTAGCATCCAGCTACGTGGGGTGCTGCCTTGAGACCTGGGAGAGAATTTTGGGACCTCTGAGCTTAATGCCTTGGGATGAGCTCTCTGAGTTCTGCAGAGGAGCAGCTGATAGAGGTGTTGCTCTCTGCATCACGACGGACTATAAGATATGTTTTCTTGTTCTCTTCGTGGTGACTGCCCTTCCTCTGGAGAGATCTCTCAGCCTTTTGTTTCCCGTTGCTGACCAGCTGGTTTTTGTGAGCTGAGTTTTTTGTTGTAAAACCGAAGCTTTCTACAGCCAGCGGAACAAAGATTTTCTTTTTTCTCTTGTGAGCAGGGAGGGAAAATGCATTGGAACAGTTTCTCATGGGAGTGGGACTGCTGCTTGCAATGAGGTTCTTACACTTTGTCCTTCCTTTTTACTCCCTTCCCCAGAGCCACCATGGATGCTTCCTCCGGCAGGACTGCAGGTTGCATCCTGATCCCTTCCCGTCCACCTCGCAGCAGCAGGGTGGGAAATTGCAGCATGTGGGGATGAATTGGAGATATTCAGAGGGAAAAAAGCAGAATGAATCCCAATCCCCCTTGTTGTAACACCCCAATGAGCCTACAACCCCCGTGACGTTACTCTTTGCTGCAGATGTCAGAGGGAAAAATGAAGCAAATGCTTTGCTATTAAACGGTGTTCATCAGTGCTGAGCTGTAAGCAGGAGTGTTGGAGCAGCTGGATACCCCAGTCACAGCACCACGCGGGCTGCAGGCCTGAGGAGCTGCTGTGCATCGCTTCCCAACCACTTTGCAGGCAGGCTTTGCTGTCTCCTCTTTCTCTCCTGTCTCATCCACCCTGTTTCCCTGTTGGCTGTTCTGCAGCAACGTCCAGCAGGCATCAGCTGCTCTGACATGTGCTGGCACTGCGGGGAGGGCTGGGCCTGCTGCGAAGACAGATCTCTGGACTCCTCATCTGAGGCGTGTCCAGGGCCCCGGGTTGCCCTCAGCCGCCCTGACAGATCAGGTGTTTGGGTGGATCTTCAGCATCTCCCTGTAGGGCCGAGGCTGTAAGGCCATGGCTGTCACTGCCACTAAATCAGAGCTGTGCCCTCCTGGCTGCAGCTGTGGATCCCTTAGCATAGAAATACATGAGATGTTCAGCAGTATTTCCCCTCGTCCTGCTTGTTCAGTGCTGCAACTAGTGGCTTCTGTGAAGATTTACTTGCTCTTCTGTGCTGGGAGTGCTGCAGGTTGGAGCAGGGAGGTGAGGTACAGACATCAAGTAGTGGTCTCACTTAAAACCTGCATTTTTGAAGATATAAATATATGCAGTGTTCACTGCAGGCCAGTTGTTTCTGAATATTAAAATGGACGTGGCTGTAGGGCAGGGGGAAATTGGCAAGTAACTACATAGCAAGTTAATGTTACTATTGCCAAGGTTTTCCTGATGTCGGGACTTTTCTCCCCGTTTTATCTTCAACTCAGTGCATGAGAGGAAGGAACACATCAGCACCACGCCTTGGTGAAACCCCACGTTTCCCAGCAGCATCACAGCTGGCAAACTTTGCCCAGGACTGAGTCGTTCTGAGTTAATGCGGATGGAAAGGGCAGGGTTGTGGTTTCAAGGATGTGTTTACAGGGTCTGTGGCACCAGCACTGGCTGTGTTAGAGTCACTGTTTTCAATGTGGAGCCCTATTTTTGTCTTCTTGATAAATGTTTGGATTGTTTTGAGTAACTTACAGGCGTTGGAAACGGTAAGAAGTCTCCGTGTTTCATGTTAGGAATGAGTTTATCATGGAGTTCATCTCCTTTCCATTTCGTTTTTGGCCTAATGAAGCTCATTTCTCCTGTTTCCTCTCAAGAATGCCAGGACTGGTGGGCAGCAGGTTGCAGACACAACACTTCCACGCTGCCTGCAGACTGCACAGCATGTTCTACTGTGAAAAGCCTTCAGGTTGTGGCAGACATCGGGGAGCTGTCGGAAAAACTCCAGAGTTCTCAGCCTTTTCTAATCAAGGTAATACCTGGATTCGTAATTGATAATTAATTGAGGTGGAATGTGCATCTAAGAATACATTTAGCCCAAAGTTAAATGTGTCAGGAGGGTGAGGAGCTGTCTGCATCCGTAGCAAGTTGTTCCTCTAATTATCACTGTGGTTGGACACATGGCAGACTTGGTGGCTGTCAGTCTTGGATGTTCTTCAATGGAAACGGGAGAGGGGAGAAACCCTCAATACACAGCTTTTCATTTTGTGTCTGTTGTTTAAGACAGGACAGTCTCTCTCCTATGAAGAACTAAAGCACTTTCAGTCCCGGGATCCTGAACTGGCAGAGATTATAATAGAAGAAAATTCATCTGAATTGTGGAGCTGCCTCCCGAGACAGAGCTTCCCATTCTTCCTTCCTTGGTGGGTCAAAGATGAAACCTTCCAGGTGATGGATGTGTCCAGCTCTGCTGCAGGGCTGCACAGGCTTTGCCTGTGTGAGCTCCCAGGAGCTTGCTAGTTGCACTTCAACAGGAGGGAAGAGGAGGAGCTGTGGGTTACAGACTTGTGTCTGCCTGCTGGCTCTGACTTGATCCAAGCAGAGTATTTATGCACTGAAAACGAAGCTCTGCATGCTGTGACTTCACACGTGACAAAAATATCCCATGGCTGCTTGGTCCTGTTCTTCAGGCCATGTGTTAATCGCCTGGGCGGTGGTCTGATCACCTGTGGCAACTGATTTGCATTTTTAATAACCTCTGGAAAGTCCTCCACTGTCTGTGGTGACTGAGAGGAGACAGCCATGACTTTTGCAGAGCGCCAGGGAATCCTGCAGGATAATTGGATAATCCAAAGGGAAGAGGGGAAGGAAATGGTTTAGGTGTCCACCACGTGTTTGTTCCCTGTTTATATTGTCCTGCATGTACTAAAGGAGCTTAGGTTAAGAACCTGGGAAGACAGATTTTACTCCTAAGTAATGTTTGTGCTCTTAGCTTCTCAAGTCTGCCCCCGTCTCCCCATCCAAAAGCAGAGTAGTCTGCCAGCATCTGTGTTTATCAAGCATCGGTGTTTGTGAACAGTTTTGTTCTTGGAAGTATAACCACAGTGTGATCTTTCTGTAATACAGTGTTCTTCTTGTTGGACTTTCTTCACTTCTATTTTTTAGGAACAGGTCTGTGAACAGAACTCAGATTCTGCAGGAATTTTTCCCCGCTTCCTCTTTGCTGTCTTTCCCCAAGGCAGTCTCCTTGGAGAACTGCTTCCTCATCCACCGTCCAGATCTGGGGAATAAGGTGAGAAACTCATCCTGGAGCAGTTGTCTGCCTGATGTGAGTTGTCCTTCAGAAGCTCACAGGGGCCTTCTGGGGATTTGCTTGTTTTCAGTTCTTTCCACTGCCGTGTGATGTGGCATCTCAAGGTTGCTGCACCCCCCAGAACTGGGGAGGAGGTGTGTTGTGTCTCCTTATGTGCTGCTGGGACACCGTGTCCACCTCCCTCAGCAGTTAGGAATGCCTCTGGGGTGTCCCAGCTCCTCACCTTTATGTCCTGGTCTGTGTGCCCAGTTGGGCACAGTTCACTTGAGAGGTGCTTTCTGGGAGCTGTTCCTGGCAGTGAGTTCTACCCATTTTGGGATACCTGCAGTGGGGGCACGTCACAGAAATGAGGGTTTCCAGTCTGATCTTTGTTTCCATATGAGTTTTGTGGAGGAACTGCCTTGGGAGGCTTTGCCACATCTCTTGGTATCTGAGGGAGCAGCAGCCTGTAGTCTGTGCTGTCTCACCTTGCTGCAGGGCAGTAACCTGCCCTTGTTTAACCAGACAGATCCAAGGAAAGCTGACAAGGCTTCTGAAATATTCTCCTCTCATCCTAGAGCTACAGTTTGCACAGCCTCTTTGTTGTTGGAAGTGGACAGCTCACCCTGAGTGTTGTACCTCTGGACAAGTGCAGAGGACACTGTGAGACGTTCAAGGTGGATCTGGAAGCTGGAGATCTGGGTGAGTACCTGTACTGTGATCTGCAGGCTGTGGGAGCTGGGGAGCTGCTTCCATCTGGGTTTTTCACAGCTGACACCTGAGTGTGTGCCTGTAGTGAGTGTTAGTGATGGTGATTTGGGGTTGGGATTCATGGCCTGGACTACAGCTGCATGCCATGAGATGCTCAGTGTAAAGATTCCTAAAACTGAGCTGTTGAGGCTACCCAGGACACTGCTCTGCTGGGTATTACAAACCCAGCGTGCCACTGAGGGCAGGGGCTCAAAGAGCTTCTGCATGTCCTCTTCCCTTCGTGGGAAAGGCAAGCAGTCATTAGGCATGAATTGAACTAATGATGCTGCTTCATTGCATCTCCCAAAGGTTATGCCAGCATGGATTACTGGACGATGAGCTTCGTGGCCAAAGGGACGGAGCCGGCGGTTGTTTGCTATGGAGCTGCTAGCTAAGGACTGTGGCACAGGAAAACAGAGCTATTTCCAGGGCAAGAAGACTTTCAGCTTTGAAACCAAGGCAACATCTTGAAAGTGATAGAGTGGGGCAGCTGTGACAGGCAGCTTTGCCACCCTGCATGTTTACAGTGTTTAAAATGATTGTTGTCCTGACCCTTGAGGTGATTCTTTGCCTTTTCTCAGATGTGTTTTTGGAGAAGCTCAAGCTATTTATGACCTTTCCTGTCCCCTCAGGTAAGCTCTGGGCTGGCAGCGAGGGTTTTTTCCAGGAGCAGCAGGAGGGTTTCTCAGGATGAGATTAATCTCGTGTCCTTTCTGGGTTTGTGGCACTTCTGAAACTTCGAAGGGGGGAACACTGGGAGTGGAGGCTGTGTGTGACCTTTCTGTGTGCATTCCTCCTGGGGAGGAGGCTTGAAGCCTGTCTTGTCAGGCCATCTCTGTAAAGGGAATGAATGGACATGTCCCACCTCCACCCCATCTCTCTCACACGTGTAGCTGTGTGCCTCAGCAGCGTGCCCTGCATCTCCAGCCTCAGCTCTGTGCTTCTGGGCTCACACAAGCACTGCAGCCTCAAGTGCAGGGACCCTCACTCACCACACCGTTCTTGTACCAAATGAACCTGTTCAGACCTCTTTGTAATCACCCTCCTGCAGCTCTCTATCAGCAGGCTGTAGGTGGGTCAAACTGTGACTCTCCTTTCTTCCCAGCTTCCTTTCCTACAACAAAAACAGCAGTGCAGGTTTCTGAGAGGTGCTGGGAGTGCAGCAGTAGTTCTGTTTGGAGGCAGGGCTGGATGCAGAGAAGCTCCCTGCAAGATCATCTTCTGATTGTGCACCTGAGGCGTTGGGGCTGTGTGATTGCTTCCATGTACCCCTTGCTCTGAGGTACTGCCTGTGTTCCCAGCCCAGGCTACCTGTGGGAGCACCAGAAATTTTCCATGTCCCTACCTTTTTTTTTTTTTTTGGCATCAATTTCTTCCAGACCTGAAACTCTTCAGAATGAATGTTGGTTTTTCCTGAGTCTGTTCCAAGCTGCCTTCGCGTGCTTCCTGTTGCTTGAGCAACTGCTTTATCCAGTGCCCTGAGAGAGGCTTGGTTTCAGCGTTTGCAGGCTGCGGATGCTGCTGTCCCTTCCAAGTTTGATCCTTTGGGTCTGTTCCTGCTGCTGAAGATCATTTACAGATGTGTCAGGCTGAACTCATAGGCCAGGGCTGGGGTTCAGGACATACTCTCACACTTGTTAATATGGAATTGGGAGGGGTTTTGTTTGAAAGCAAGTTAACTCCGTTCTCAGGAGCAAGAACCTTTTCCTCTGTAAATATTTTAGATATACTTAAAATGATAGATTGGAAAAATGTCTGCCCAGCCTTTGTTTTTGAACAAGAGCAGGCACAGGGGAGCAAATGTCTTACTAATCTTATTAAGGGCTGACGACAGCTGCCAAGTGGGATGACCACGGCTGGCTCCTGCACGGGGATAAGGCAGAGGACGGTTCCTGCTCCAAAGAATTCAGCCTGAGAGAATTTAGTCTGCATCACAAACATTTCTGTGCATAACCCTTGTTTTTCCTCCTGTAAGCTAATGAGAACAACCCCAGCACTTGTGTTGGTCTGTGTTTGGCCCTTCACGCTGGCCCCGTGTGCTCCAGGTCCGGTAGAACCGAAGGAGGCTGACTCTGAACAGAAAAAGGCTAATTTAATTTGTAGTAAAATATTAAAGGGAAGTGGATTAATCAGACTTCTGTTAATATTGTTAATGCTTGGGGTGCGTTTTACCCTTGTGACAAGACATGCAATCTTGTACATGCCAGCACACACACACACACCACCCCTCTCCCTCTTCTTAAAGCCTGGGTCTTAGTTAATGGGAATGCAGGAGTTCGGTGATGCTGGAATTAGGGCCCATGCAGTGACTGTTGCTATTTACACTTCGGCAGCTTCTCAAGTCAAATTCAAAGGCTGACGAGGTTGCCTCACCTCTCCCTGTTTTTGTACCTGGTTTCTGTAGCACCTCGGTTGGGGGCGCAGTGGGAAGGACCTGCTGGGCCCATCCCTGCCGCACGGCAGCGGTTGGTGATGCTGTTACTTCTAAGCACCCTTGAATGAAACCTGTAAAAGAGCTCTGTGAGATGCCTGCGTTCTGAGTGTCACGCTTAAGCCATTGTGGCTGTCTGGATGCTATGGGAAATAGCAGAGAAAATGGATCTATTTACGTTGCTGTTTACACTGGGGGCAGGGGGGGCTGTGGGGTACCGAAGTGCTCTCACGTGTTGCTTCCCCGCTGCTCGGTATTGCAGCTGGTTGGCCAGGAGGTGGTGAATCTGGACTTGCTGGCAGATCAGCTTTCCAAGTGCATTTTATGGTCTCTGCATAAGTTTCCAGATCTGCGTCTAGGTGATACATTGCATATGTCCCAACCTTGCTCCCTTTGGAGTTTACATCATTTGTTTTTAAACTTCCAGTATATTTTCTCTTCCTTTTCCAAGAGCTGTAAGGAATTAGCTGCTAAGCAGAAACAGGAGGGCAATTCTCCTGCTGATAAAGAGCTGATTTTGGCCACAGCTGCTGCTGAGAGCAGAGCCTCAATCTGTAGTGCAGCTTCTCGAGTAGCTGCTGTTGTCAGCTGCCAGAGGAGCAGTGCTAACACCTTCCACATTGCAGAGCGGGCGGGGAGCTGGGTGCCAACAGCTGGGAGGTGAGGCCACAGAGGCAAAACTCAGATGGCCAAAAAGAGGTTTGGACCCCTTGGCCATGTGGCTGCAGCTGAGCCCTGGCCATCTTCCACGTCTGGAGCTCTGGCTTCGCAGGACCTCAGCCGTAGAGCAGGCAGCTCCTAGCGAGCTGCTGAGCCCGGTGCAGGATGGAGGGGAACGTGTCTGTTTTCTCAGCTATCGAGGGATTGCAACAACAAACGTGATTGGATGAGTCGCAGTGTGTCTGTCATGGTCTCTCTTGCCTCTGGCTTTGTTTTGGTACTTGTGCACCCTGTTTTGGGTAACACCCCACTTCCCATCCCGGCCAGCCCAGCGGGGTGCTCAGTGAATGTGTGCATCCTTGTTCTTAGCACTTCCATGCTTCAGAGCTCTTTGCCTGTGAGCTGGGAGAGAGGGACTTCTGCTCACCTGACATCCCACAGGCTGCAAAGCTGCTCTGAGGTCACACCAGTGTAATGGGTGTGGAAGGGTCATTTCTCTGCTCCTTGGGCTGGAGGGATGGGATGCTGCACTTTGGGATGGTCGTGCTTTAAAGCTGGTTTCCAAAAGCAGGTCACTGACCATTGCTCAGTCCTGAGCTCAGGGTGACTGAAAGGAGGAGCGAGGAGTGTTGTTTCCTTCAGTACCAGGAAATCAGCATCACCCGTAGGGGCCAAGCTGACAGTTTCTATTGATTGTTTTCTGTCTGTCTCTGCTGATCCCAGCCTCCAGCTGCCTTTGCGATGCCCTGCAGAACTTTCTAGGCTCGGGTTTCCTGGGCCTTTGGCTTCTCCTGCTGTAAGGATCTGGCAGGGAAGCCGGTTCTGCTGCAAGGAGCAGGGCTGGCTCAAAGCACCTCCCTTCTCTCCCTGGTTTTGTAGCAGCAAGCCCAGCTCACAGCATGGGAACTCCTGGAGTGAGGAGAGGGGTCCTCTTTGCAAATTGTAGAGCCACGTGTTTTCCTCTTCAGGAAACCAATTCTCATAAAGCATAGGTTTCATGTCCTGCTGAGTTCAATAAGGGAGATGCTGGACTTCCCCTCTGCTTTGGAGGTTCGAACCAATGGCAGGTGATTTCTTTTTTGTGCTGTCGCTTTGTCTGCAGGGAGGGGGAGGCAATACAAAGGCTCAGGGGTGTGGGAAGTAAAGCTATATATGCATAAAGACTGTTTCAGTGCTGAACACTATAAATTCTGGTGGATTAAAAGAAAAAAGAATGTAAATATGCGATCAATGCAGAATTTTATGGATGCTCGTAATTTAATATATTGAGAACTTTGTAAATACTTGGGGGAAAAAAAAAAAGTCTGTAAAGTGTGTAAATAAATGAGATTTGTATGTAGAGGAGAATAAAAAGGAAAGTTTTTACTTTTTGCAATGAAATGCGAGTGTTTTGCACCTCTCCTGGGTCTTCTTTCCATGCTGTGCCCCAGCCGTGGGGGTCATTTCGCCCTTGCAGGGCGCTTTGTGGGAATGTCATTTTGAGTGGAGAAGTTGGAGTGCTTTGGGAGGTGTTTTGCCAGCCTTAAGCTGGTTCCCAGAGCAAAGGTGCTGCTCTGGCACTGGCTGTCTCTCCTTCCTGCTAACACTGTCTGTCCTTCCTTCGCAGTTCAGCTCATTTCAGCCAAACGCTGATGGAGGGGCAGGAGATGAGAACCTCCAGAGCTGAATAAGGCAGACAAGGAGGGGAGAGGAAGCTCCCCCTGCTACCAGGATAACGTGCAAACCTTGGTAGGCACCCAGGAAGCCACGCTGAAGACCTTCAGGACGCAAGTCAGTAGAAAATGAGGCTTCGCTGCTACTGCAGTGCAGACTTGGGCCTTTTTGGAGCCCAGCAGCGCTGAGCCGAACCCTTCACACCCCCATCAGGTACCAGCACGGAGCTCCTGTCTCGTGCTGAGGCTGCTGGCTCCCAGGGGTGCAGCAGACTGGCTGTTCCTTGAGTGAGCAGCAGGAGAGCTGCATTCCTCACGCACTTACTAATGCCGGCTGGACATGAGCTTGTCAGCTCCAGGGTGGGGCTTGGACCTCGTGCCGTTAATCTCCACGCTTCAGACACTGGCTCCAGAAGGAGCCATTAGGGTAGGTTGGGAGGTTGGGAAATTGTGCTGCACCCCCCTTCACCAGCAGCCGTGCCTGCCCTTGCCAGATGCTCTGGCTGTTACTCACGTCTCCACGAGCCACGTGCCCTGCCTGTGACTCTTCCAGACCTGCTTTCCCCGAAAGCACTACGTGTCCCAATTATTTCAATCCCCGTTGCTCCAGTAAGGTCTGGTGAGGATGCTGTAGTGCCAGGGGCTGCTTAAGGCTTAGCCCTTCGTCTCTGCATCGCTTTGGAAGTACCAGTAGGTTCGCTGAGCTCTTCTCATCACTGCCTCGTTCCTCATCTGCCAGGCTGTGATGAGCTGGTAGGACTTGGGTCCCGGTGTTGCTCCTTTCTAGTTGTTTCTCCAGGTCTCCAGAGATGCAGCAGAGCTATTGGAGTGTCTTGTGAAGGAGGTGGGTTTGCCTAGACCCAGAGTGCAGGCCTGATGTTGACCTTAGCAATAAATGTGAACCGTGGTGAGACGTTAGCCTCAGACCCTGCTTGCAGAAGTTATTGGGCTACTGACAGCATTATAGACTCTGGACTTAATAAAGGAGAAGTTAAACATGGAGGTGAGATCTGGTGGGGCTGTAGGAGAGAGACGGTGGCAAGAGAGGTGATGAGAGTGGTCTGAAGCAGAAGGACAACAGCACAGCAAGGCCTGGAGAGCTGGGAGGGGAGGGGGGAGGCAGCGCTGACTGTGTGTGATGAACTTGGCTCTGCAAGCCAGAGCTGCCCCCCAGCTGGTCCTTCTGAACAGCCCGTGACCCCCAGAGGCAGCTCCTGGAGCAGAGCTGGGAGGAGGAGGTGAGAGGTCTCTGCAGGACTGTCTCCAGCACAGGCGGTGCAGTGTGTGACTGGGGATGCTGATCCTGAGCCCTCCAGGTGTCTGGCTGTGGCTGCAGCACGGTCTGTCCCTGCAGGGCTCACGGTCTCCTATTCCAGACAGACCTGAAGGTGACTCTTGACTGCTAACTCCCCTTTTGGGGGCAGTTTCAGCTCTGGATCTTGTTCATCCTCCTGATGACACAGGGAAGGGACATCAACCCTCTGCTACCTCTTCCTAGAGGGATGGAGGGGGCAGGAGGCTGTTCCCCCCTGCCTGCTGCTTTCCCCTGACACAACCAGTGCACAGAGACAGGAGATGGACAAGGAGAGCTCTGACTCCCAGCTGGGGTTACAGCACTGCAAGCTGCTCTCAGCAGTTGCCTTCATTTCTAGAAGCATCTCAGTGACCAAGGAACAGCCCTGTGTAAAACAGAGCTCTGCATTTATTTGTCAGTTGTTTGGGGCTTATTATGATTATTGTAGTTGGGGACAAAAGGCGGAAAAGGGACCACATAACAGATGGTTGAGGTGATATCTGACGTTTGGAGCAGCAGAGACTTACGTGAAAATGCCAGTGCAGGGAATCAGGATTGATGCACGGGGTCTGCCTTGGGGAGTGGACCCTGGGAGCTCTTTGGCACCAGATCCACTTCTGCTTCCCCATCAAGTCTGATATGTGAGATGGGTGTGTTCCATGTGGCTCTGAAACTCCTCTCATAAAGATCTACGTTTCCTCCCCGATCTTCAAGCTGTTGGGTGTTCCTTGCTTTTGGGAGGTGCTTTAAATCTGACTGCCAGAGCTGTGGGCTGCTAAGAGCAGAAGCTGTCTGCACGATGCTGAGCTCAGGTCTTTCTCCTCTTTTCCTGTTGCTCACAGCGCTGGAGCTGAGCTGGTCCCTGACTGATGAAGAAAAGAGGATCATCTTGGACGAGCACAATAAATATCGCTCGCGGGTCTCTCCTCCTGCTGTGGATATGCTGAAGATGGTAAGTGGCTTTTATGGCAGGGAATCCCGGAGTGGGATGGTGCAAGGCTTAACCTTAACGCCAGCAGGAACTGGGGCTTTGTCTGGGGGAGGCAGGGCAATAATTGCGTGGTGCTGTTGATATCCATGGAGGGGTTCCCCAAACTGCCTCCACAGGGATGAGTTTCTTTTCATGTGTGGAGTTGACTGATCATTTCTGGAGGCTCCTGAGCGCAGTCTGTGTGATGCTCTGTGAGAGCAGTGCAGCTTTCACTCACGTGAAGCTCATTCAGAAAGGCAGGTGTTGCCCTGAGCTGGGGCCACGCAGCAGAGGGGGGATCCTGCTCCAGCAGCTGGCGAAGCAGTGCTCCGTGTGCTTCATCTGCCTTTGCAGGTGATCGGGCTCCAAAATTCAAGGGTGGCCTCCAGGTTGTTCGGTTTGGGCTTTCTGTCGTGCTCCTAAGCACCACCATTCCCACGGGCACAGCAAGGTGCAGAAGAGTCAGGGAATTTGGAGCCGAGCTCTTAGGGAAGGCACGAGGGAAACAATTTCCCACATGCCTAAAAAGTGGGTCAGGATCCTCATATTGGTGGCGAATTGGAAGCAGGGAGTGCTGTAGCAGCGGTGGCAGATCACTTGCTTTGAGATGCTCCCCTCTGCAGGGCTGCATTGTTTCTTCATTTAATCCAATCTGCTTAAACACGCAGGCCCTCCTGACCAGGAGCACCACAGATGTTCGGTGTCGAGCAGCCCTGACAGTTTCTTGTTAGAGGTGTTCCATGAAAGCACTGTTCTAACCTTCCTCCCCAGGACGCAATGCTGCCTGTGCCATCCCTGTCTCTGACCTCACCTGCAGCTGCACCACGTTTCTGTTTGGGTCTGGTTGCTGTGGAAATAGTTACATGATGGGGGGATTCAGAGCCTAAAGCCGTTTCCTTTAAAATGAGGCACATGCCACAGGTGCAAGCCCAGTGTTTATGGAGCCCAGCTCTGTGCCAGAGCGAAACGCTGTGTGTTTCCCAAGCAGAGTTTCCAGCCCGTTGCTCTCAGCCTGGCTTGGGGCCATGGTGGGAGGTCAGCTGGCTCTCTGTCCCCCACCCATTTATTTGGTGCTTCCCCACAGTGCTGCTGCTCAGGGGCTGTCCTCATCTCCTCGACACCCTGATGGCCAAACGCCCTGCATCAGAGCTGCTTTCTGTGCCACTCTGCGCCCAGTGCTGGCTCCAGCCAGGGAGGTCCCCCTTAGGACCCTCTGTTTGCTGGGCTGCCTTCCAGCCTGCTGCAGAAGCAAAGCTGCTGTCTCCATCAAACGGAGCGAGGGCCATCCAAGCAGCTGCAGCACAGGGCTCCCCACTCATCTCCCTGCAAGAAAGCCTCTGGGGCCTCAGCTGATGGGGGGCCACTGCTGCTCCCCGTGCTGGAGGGGGCTCTGTGTGGCTGCCAGGGGAGATGTGTCCTCATCGCCACTCCTGTGTGACCCAGGGTCCTCCTGTCCTCCCTCTGACTTACAGCTCTCCGTGCTGAGCTCAGGGTGCTCCGTGCTGCCATTTCAGGTGCTCCAGGCAAGGCTGAGAATCGTGCTGCTGCGCTGACCTCCCCCTGTTTGATATGTTTGGTTTGTGCTGGGATGGACTGAGGAGCTCCCTTCCCCCAGGGACTCCGCAGGAGGCACTCAGGGCACCCACGTATGGAGTAGGGATTTGAATATTACTTCTGAATGGGAGAATTGTGACCAGGCAGCTCAGGAGCCCCCCTTGCGTGTGTCAGAAGCCCCGTGTCCCTCTCCATGTGCTGACACTGAGCTCCTTGCAGAGCTGGGACACGGAGCTGGAGGCCTTTGCCCAGGCCTACGCAGAGAAGTGCATCTGGGACCACAACAAGGAGAGGGGCCGACGGGGGGAAAACCTCTTTGCTATGGCCCCAACTCTGGATCTGGAATTCGCTGTGGAGGACTGGAATGCGGAGGAGAAATTCTACAACCTGACGACTTCCACGTGTGTCTCTGGGCAGATGTGTGGCCACTACAC
Source organism: Pavo muticus (assembly GCA_016647715.1). Taxonomy (NCBI): domain Eukaryota; kingdom Metazoa; phylum Chordata; class Aves; order Galliformes; family Phasianidae; genus Pavo; species Pavo muticus. The sequence continues at coordinate 232,149 of JACDJE010000053.1, forward strand.
ACAGGTACCGACCTGCTGGGGCAGAGGGAAGGTTGGTGGGGAAGGAGCTGTATCAGAGCCCTGAGTCCTCCCAGAGCCTTTGCAAAGAGATGGGGAATCTGTGCTGGGCACCAGCCAGGAGTCACTGGTACAGGGGGACCTGGGCACGGTGCCTTTTGGATAAGGCCTCTTTTAAAATAGCTCTGCAGCTGTTTTTTGGCAGTGCAGCAGAGCTGGGTGCCAGCTTGCCTCAGGCAGAGATGGAATCTGAGTGTGCCTTTGCAGTGTGAGTGAGTGGTGGGAGCGGAGAGGAGCGCAGTCAGTGGTGCTGAGCGTCAGGATGGATCTATGAAGGGGCCCAGGATCAAAACAGAGGTGGTGATGCTATGGAGTAGAAAAGCCGTGGCCCTAGGCTGGGAAGGTGCTCCAGACAAATGCAGCTTCCAGGAACAGAGTATGGCCTGTCAACAAGGCATCTGCTTTCATCACCCCCCTCACCTTCACCCCTGGTCTTTGTCTTAGGTGGTCTGGGCAAGCACGCACCGCATTGGCTGTGGGTCAAAGTTTTGTGAGAAGATTGCAGGAATCGAAACAGAGGACATGTACCTGCTCGTCTGCAACTATTATCCCCCGTAAGTCCCGAGCCTCACGTGATTTGGTTCATCTTGGTGGGGCATCTGTGCTGGAAATGCCCTGCTGCCAGTCCCTATAGAATGGCAGGAAAAGCCTTCGGACTTGCTCAAAAATAAAGGCGAAGCAATTTTGAGAAAGGCCTTTGTTATCTTGGGTTGGTCATAAAGGAAGGAAGGGTTGTTTGGTGATCCTTACCCATGATTGTGATTCCTGGTTCAGCTCCTGGCACAGACCAGGGAAGGGAGCTCCCCCAGAAAGCTGCCCAAGGCTGGTGCTGCAGCAGCTGAAAGTACAAACATCGCCTGCTTGCTCTGTGCCTTGTACTCCCAATAGCAGCAGTGATAGCCTGCTGAGGGGAGCATGTTTTCTACCAGCAGAATGGTAAGACGTGGGAGGAAGGGTGGGTGCTGCCTGTGAAGCCCTGGGATTAACCTCAGGGACCACTCACTCCGAGATGGAGAGCAACAGCAGATCTTAGGAGTGTTGAGCAGAAGGGAGACAAAGGCCTGTTTCCAAATGCCCATTGACTTCTGTAAGGGGGAGTGAAAGACCAGGTCCACAGAACTGTTTCCCCTGGTTTTAGCAGTCCTGGGTTCAGCACACGGATCAAACTGCTGGCAGTGTGTGGCAGGAGGCACGCTTTAATTCTGAGTTTTGTTTTGGCTGGGATATTCCAGCTGGATCAGACTCCTCTCTGGGATGGGTGTTTTCTCCCCTGTCCTCACATTTTCTTTTTCTTGGTGTCTTCTGCTTCTAGGGGTAACATGAAAGGCCGAAAGCCATACAGGGAAGGACCCTCTTGTTCACAGTGTCCTGAGGACAGAGTTTGCGTCAACTCCTTGTGTGGTAAGTGAAGCAAAGCCGTGCATGTGCCTTGTCAGGCTGTTGGGACTGAGACCCCTGGGTTGAGGTCCAAGTTCTGAACCTGGACCAGCAGCTCCAGGTCTGGACCATGAGACATCACATGTGATGGCAGCCCCTGAGAAAGGTCAACTGCCACAAGATGAGGAGGATCGAACAAGGACCTCAGACCTCCCATAGCCAGTGGTTACTGCTCCGTGGGGATGCCCCATTCTTAAGGGGAAGGAGGTTGTGTAAAGGAGATGAGATTTCTCCAGGTTGGGAACTCAAAGAGTGGGAGATGGCCCAGAGTGACCTAAGCAGCCTCTGGCTGCTCCCTCTGCCCGCTGCTGACTTTTGCTGGCCCTGATCAGTTGAGGCCAGCTGACCCCTGTGCTAACCCAAGGCACTTTCCGTCTCTTACCAGAACCCACTATAGAAGAGACCACTCCACCCTCTGTGACAGCAAAGGCAAGCCCATCCACCCCAGTCACACAAGAACGCACTACACCAGCACCCACCACAGTCACGGCCAAGCCAGAACCCACAACCAAGCCATCATACACCACACCAGCACTCACTGCTGCTACATCCAAGCCAAAACCCACCACACCAGAACCCACCACCACCACGCCAAAACCCACAACAACCAGCACTACGGCCAAGCCAGCACCCACCACACCCAAACCCACAACAACCACTGCAGCCAAGCCACAACCCACTACACCAGAACCCACAACCACCACTATAGCCAAGCCAGCACCCACCACACCAAAACCCACAACCACCACTACAGCCAAGCCAGCACCCACCACACCCAAACCCACAACAACCACTGCAGCCAAGCCACAACCTACTACACCAAAACCCACAACCACCACTATAGCCAAGCCAGCACCCACCACACCAAAACCCACAACAACCACTGCAGCCAAGCCACAACCTACTACACCAAAACCCACAACCACCACTATGGCCAAGCCAGCACCCACCACACCAAAACCCACAACAACCACTGCAGCCAAGCCACAACCTACTACACCAGAACCCACAACCACCACTCTAGCCAAGCCAGCACCCACCACACCAGAACCCACCACCACCATGCCAAAACCCACTACAACCACTACAACCAAGCCAGCACCCACTATGCCAAAACCCACCACCACTATAGCCAAGCCAGCCCCCACCACAACAAAGCCTGTAATGACCACGCCAAAGCCCACCACCACCACTACAGCCAAGCCAACACCAACCACCCCGAAACCTACCACCACCACCCCAAAACCCACCACTACCACCCCAAAACCCACCACTACCACTACAGCCAAGTCAACACCAACCACCACCACCCCAAAACCCACCACTACCACCCCAAAACCCACCACTACCACTACAGCCAAGTCAACACCAACCACCCCAAAACCCACCACCACCCCAAAACCCACCACTACCACTACAGCCAAGCCAACACCAACCACCCCAAAACCCACCACTACCACCCCAAAACCCACCACTGCCACTACAGGCAAGCCAAAACCCACCACCCCAAAACCCACCACCACCACTACAACCAAGCCAACACCCACTATGCCAAAATTCACAGCCACCACTACAGAAAAGCCAAAACCTGCCACAGCCAAGCCAACATCCACCACACCAACATTTACCACCACTACAGACAAGCCAACATCCACTGCTACTACATCAGCAAAGCCAGAATCCACCGCCACAACAAAGACAGAACACACTGAAAGCCCCCATTACATTGTGACAACTGGGCTAACGCTTTCCTTTGAGCCCACGATAGACCCAGATTATAGAGCACTTCCAGAAGCAGAGTTAGATACTGAAGAGCCTGTTGCCTCCTTAACTACAGAGAATCCAGACTTATTAGAAAGTATGAGCACAGCCATCAGTCCCAAATCAGTCCCAGAAACCAATAATGGTGTGAAAGAGGATGAGAGAGAGAAATCAGCCTTCTTTTCCAGTCCAACTCCATCCCCCAGCCAGATTATTCCAGAGATCAAGTTAGGTTTCAATAAAGCTGAGCTCATAACCTCCTCAAAGTCAGTGGTCTCCAGCCCTGAAGAGCCCATCTTCATGCGTTTAACGTCATCTTCCAAAGAAAAGGGGCACAGCCCTGCTTTCCAGACCTCCCTCTCAGGTAAGGTAATCGTGGAGTCTGTCCTGACATGGACATGCAGTGATCCCCAAGCAGCATGGAGCACACTTGGGAGGAACAGTATCAGACTGGTCCTTTGGATCCTCGTCTTTGATGTGGCAACAACCCTTTTCCTCACTCTTTCCCTAACGCTTAAAGGGTCTGTTTGGATGTCTGGTTTGTGAAGCATGGTTTTGTTTACAGCCTGCTCCTCACTAACACCCACCAGCTGTGTTGTGTCTCCATTGGATCTGTGCCTTGCTGCTGCCTTGCACCTCGTGGTGTAGTGGTGCACATCCCTGACAGACCTGCATGAATGGGAGTTTCTCTTTTGCTCACATCTTCCCCTCTAACTCTGTTTTTTTCTTGTCTGCCAGCAGATGCCCTGAGCACTGAAGAACTGGAGACAAACTCAGACCATGAAGGCAAGAAGCAGCCCACGGCTGGAGCTCCCAGTACCTGCAGGGGCCTTTCGCTCTTCCTCCTGCCCAGTGTCATCCTGGTGGGCCTTCTGCTTTGAACAGTCCTTCTCAGCTGTCCCTGCACCGGTCACCAGGGCTTTCTTCAGCATTGGTTGTCCCACCACCCTGGTAGGCCTGGGAGACACCAAGGACAGTTCAGGCCGACACACTCTCTTCTTCCTCTGGCTCACCCACTCCAGCCCTGCTGTGCCAAGGGAAACTGGCCACCACGTGGGCACTCGGTGCCCTTCCTGAGATGGCCCAGGGGCAGGAGGGTGTCAGCCATCATGCTAGTGAACTTGGGCACCAATGCTTCTCCTTTCTTCCCAGTCAGCCTGGGCTTCTGCTCTGTTTCCAATAGGAGACGATAAGCTCTCCTTGCCCTGTGTGGCCGGCAGGTCCTGCTGCACCGCGTCCCGGGGAAAGCAGAATGCCCCGGAAACCCAAATGGCAATGGGACATGGTGGTTGGTTTTGGTATTTGTTTGGAGGCAAGAGACGACTGTTGAGTCTGATGTCTGTATATCAGGATGGATTTCTAACAGAAATGCTCTTTCCCTCCTCATGTGTCCGTTCGTCTCAGTTTTGGAGAAGCGGCGCCTCTTCCTTCCTTGTCCAAAAATGGCATTTTGTCCACAGAAGAGGTCTGTGTTTCCTACTTCTGGTAGAGCTATGGCCAGTGTATGGACGTACTCCTTTCTCCTCCTGCCATCCCTCTGCAGCCTTTGCCTCCTTCCTCACTTCTGCTCCAACAGTTACTCCGTTGCCATGCCTTTAATGTACGCGTGTGCCTGCACGTGTGTGCCCGCACAGAAGAAAAACCTCCAGCACAGAGAGGAGTCACTGCTCCTTCCTCCTGCACGGCTTCCCCCTTTGCAGAACTTAAGTGTACGATGTATTTGCAGTTAGATACAGATCCTGGTTGACGTATACATGTGGGTCCAGGAGGAAAAATAATCAGGTCTGCTGGTGCAATTTCAGCTTGAGAGAGCCAAGCGGATGACGTTAGAGGTTACCGGTGCTTCCAGGGCTTGTTGCAGGATGGCTTTCATTCTCTGGAGCACTGCGTGTTGTATTCCTCCATGTTTCTGCCCTGTTCATCTGAAGATTCCCAGTAGGGGGTGTTAAATATGGGATGAGTTTTGCAGACCAGCAGAAGGAGATCCAGTCCTTCTCCGGTTGCTGCATCCTTTGGTTTCTTAAATAGATGAGGTGGAGATAAGTCCAATATGAGTCCTCCCCCTGATGCTGCGTGCTGTGCAACTCCAGAGCATGCACTGAATAAATCCTGCTCTGAAAGTCTGTTGTGGGGCACGCAGTGTCTTTTTGGGGTATCCAGAAGCCAGCTTGTGCCTGAAAAACAATCCTGGTTGTGTGTTTAAGTAGAATTGCCTCAGATCATTGGGGCTCCTTCCAAGTGCTTAATGTTGTTGTTGTATTTTGGCTTTCCAAAAGCATCTGGGTGCTGGTTTCTGAAGGGCTGCAGCTTTTATATCTTTTGGAACTCGATGATCTTTAAGGTCCCCTCCAACCTAAGCCACGATTCTGTGATTTATGTTTTTAGCCCATTTAAAAGCAGGAGGAAGAGGAGATTCAGCATGATGTAGGGAATATTCCCCCAGCTCCCAGCTGAGTGCTGAGCAAAAATGTGTCTCCAGCAGGGATTTTTGGGCAAGGAAAGCAAGAGGAAGGGAGCTCAGAGCAAAAAAAAAAGCCAAGATGAAATTAATGCTGGAGTGCTTCTGGTTCCCTGCAACGAGGCCAAGCAGCCTCCTCCCACCCCAGCACGTCTTTGTCTTTGCAGCAATGAAAGAAGCTAAATGCAACGTCCTCCCCTATCCCTTCCCCAGAGCCTGCAGAACATCGCAGCGCCCACACTACAAGGAGTGAACCCACAGCACAGGAATGATGCTGACGTTGGACCTTTGCTTGTAGCTTTGAGGCTGCTCTGTGCTTCCCCTCTCCCCGCAGTTCTGCTGCAGGAGCACAGCAGCACAGCTCCCTGATAGGAAGCAGCTGCCCGTGGGGTGTTTTTAGGTCACGGTCGCTGCTAACCCTGCTGAATGGTGACCAGCAGATGGCAGTGGGACAGTCATCGCGGAGCAGCGAGCAGCTCTGACCTCACTGTGCGCTGCTCTATTTAATCACAAGCATCAGATGTAGTTAAGAATCAGATTTAAAGATAACCTCTCGTCCAGGTTGTTGCATGGTCTCGCTGCGGGCTGAGCTCCTGCAAGGGGAAAAGCACCCAGCATAGGGCTGCTGACGGGTGGCAGAAGTACAGCCGGAGCGGCTGTTGTCTGCCTGTTGTAAGGGCCTGCAGCCCTACCAGGGGTAAAGCAGGGACAGAGCTGGGACAGCACTTCAGGGCTGCAACTGTTTGTCCATCTGGGTGAAGGAGAGCGCATCATTAATTCCCTACCAGTGATTAAAAGAGCAGAAAAGTGTTTCTCCTCCCAGCGAAATCAGAGCGCTTGGTCAGCATCGGATTTGTTTTGCACAGTTGGGTGCCTCCCCCTCTCCTACCTCAATATCCACCGTGGGGCTCAGAGCAGCAGTAACAGAGTTTGCATGAGACCAAGCAAACCCTTCCAAAATTGAAGTATTTTATCTTTTCCTTCTGGTTGAACTTTGTTTTCCTGAAAGTTTTGATGCTTGCAGCCATGGAATGGTGCAAGCACTGTTTATAGAGTTCCTTGCAGCAGCAAATTCAAAAGTAGAAGGCAGATTCTCCTTCCTCTTCCCCCTGTGCCCTGGGACAGTGGGGCTGAGCGCTGCCAGCGTGGGGATTTGGAGTGGTTTGGTTTAGTCCCAAATGAGGAGGATTTAGGGAAGGAGGGAAGGCAACTGCGTGGCAAAGGTGGGTTGAGAGTACGGTGGGTAAGCAGGGAAGGGCATGGAACATTCAAGGGAGACTCGTGAAGCATTTCCAGCCCTGTTTCTGGGGATGGCCTGAAGGATGCTCGGCCATTGAAGTGAGTTGGTCCTGATTCCTGGAGGGAAAGGAGCCAAGCGAAGCTGCTGCAGGAGTCTGGGGGCCCAGAGTCATGCGAGGGAGAGGTTTCCACCTGGCCATTCCTTCCCTGGTATGGAGGATCCCTGCTGGATGGGGCCTTGCTGCCCCTATGGAGGTCTGCCACAACAGAGCCGCCCCGTTTCCCATCCTGGGCCCAGGACGGTGCCTGCTGACAGCAGGACCTACAGCCTCAGCTGCTCGGCCAACCGCGCCTGCCCCACACCCTTGTCACGCCCTGGATTCCCCTTTTGGCTCAGGGCTTTGGTCACGTGGAGGGTTTGCTGGGTGACACACAGTCAGGAGCACCGGCCAGCCCTGGCCCCAGTTCATCAGCCATGCAGCCATGCTTGTTTCAAGGCAGTAAAAGACACTATTTAAAAAAAAATATACAATAGTTAAAGCAAGTTTATTTTCACAGAAGAGCATCTCCAGTGGTATTTTATTCATGGTTTTCATCTCACACCGCTTTGCTGCTTAAAATTCTCTGCGTTAACATCAGTGCAGTGGATGGGGACTGAACTGATTTCATTTGGGACCCACAGGATTAATCCTTTTCCAAGGGACACCCCTTAAACATGAAGCTGAAGTGCTGCCCTGTTCCCATATTTGTGCTGCTGTTTTGGTACCTTCCAAGCAATGCTGGGGGTAGAAGCCCTTCCCCTGAGGAGGTACATAGAGGGTAAGAATGTGTAGAAGAGGAGTGAGCTGTAGCTTTGTGTGGCAGGTCCCCGTGACTCCCGGAAAGCCAGATGTATGGAGCAGAGGGCTGCATTCCTCTGCTGCTAGATACTCCAGCATCCCCACCCTCCAGCTGTTGCCCAGCCTGAGGAAGTCCAGTCCCAGCCTTGCTGAAGCTACACCCTGTCCCAAGAAGCAGAGGAGACTTAAATGAGCTGCTTCGCTGATGGGAGTCCCACAGCCCAAGCAGCCAGGTCTGAGTCGCCCCATGTTTCGCTTCCAGGATGAAATTTGAGGGCTCCCATTTCTTATTGCAGCTCTCTTCCTCCCAATTCATCTGAGAAGGTGCCCTCGGTTTGCCCTTGCTCCTCGGTGTCTCAGATCTCACACGTTTCCCTGGCAGTGAGATGCCAGTGATAATGTCCCGAGACATCCTTCAGTCTTGAGAAACTGGTGCAGCCCTCATCGAGTTACAGTCCCTCTTGTGATCTGGATTCTATTTACTCTGGAATGTGGCAGAGGGGTTGTCCCATCTGCTTCTCACAAAGGGAAGAAATAACCATTCCCTGTCCCTTGTCAAGTGCCAGAGCTCTGAAGCAGGCTGTCATCTCCTGCATCTGCTGTCAGATGTCAGTGTCACCCACCTGGCAGGAACAAGAAGGGTTAGGACTTGCTGCCTTTGGCTCTTCTCTCTTTCCCACCCGTCTCCTGAGCAGGATGAGGCATTGGTCTGAACTGCTGGCTTATCCTATGTAAATACATAGGGGCCCTAATCTCTCCAGCAGGGTTTGCATGTGAGTTGGGTTGATAGAGATTATCAAATCAGAAAGAACCACCCTCTAACTCTGTCCCATGGGAGAGCTGGGAACTTGCCCAAAACCAGAATGCACTTCCAGGGGCCAACCAGCCAAAATCTGACCAGCTCACGGGGCTTTGAGTCCACGGGCTAATCCAGATCATTTCATCAAAATGAGAGAGACATTTCTCTTTCTGTAGATATTATGTAGTTATTCCCTGGAATAACACAATCCCGGATGCTGTAGGAGAAGACCCACTGTGTTATTCAACAGTGCCACGTGCCGTTTTTGCTCCAGGACCTCTGTGGCTGAGCATCTCCTCCGGTGGTATTGCTGCTCTTTAAGGAAGGCAATAGACTGTATAGTTATCACCTGAAATGGGATAGAATCCCTCCCACCAAACTATACAACCTACTACCTCACCTCCACAGAGCAGTGCAGAGGCCTGGTGTGATTCCCTGGCTTTGTGGAAGAGCAGGACTTCTTGCACCACCTGTCTCCATGCTTTGTGTCGAAGCAGATGAACTGAAGACCTGACTGTCTCCTTAGGAAAGACAGTAGATTGTATAGTTAGCTCAAAGGGAGGATAGGACTCCACAACTATTCAATCTACTACCTCAGCCTCAAGGACAGCTTGGGACCATTGCCATTGAGGGCAATGAGATGATCCTTATCCAGGTACTGACTGCTCAGTGGCTCCTGTGAAGAGAAATGCACAAAAATTCATCAGGTTTGCGCTGCTAAAAGAAGCAAGTCTCATACTCAGCCTTGTCGTGGAGCTCCCTTTCCTCCTTATGCCTCCTTCAGTCCACTTGGACTATAATTTATCCTTGGCAATCATGCTGGCTGCAAACTTGATGCACCCAAGAGCTTATGGAAGCAGCAGCTCTGCAGATTGAGCCCAGGACCACGCACACAGCAAGCACAGCCTTCCTGAAGCTGCAGCAACACCAAATAATATACAGGCAAGCTGACCTCACCTCTTGAACACACAGCATATCTAGAACAAACCTGCCAGACTAGATAAGATAATCCATCAATTTAGCTGTTATGCACTCCAGGGAACTGAGCAGATTAGAAATAACTGAGTACAAGGAAGCTTTTAGGCTGCACATGTAATGGTATTGAGTATATCAAGGCAGATCTCATTTCCCAAACAAATGAGAGCAACATGCAGGTCCTTTAATGCTATAGCACAGCCAGGCACTATTAGCGTGGAGCAGAGACAGGCTGGCTTCCCCCCAAGCTCTTGGCTCACCTTCTGAGGCTTTTTCATTCTCTGTACACCTAACTACAGATGCAAGGTATTACGCTGGCAGTTTAAAGGACGTGTGAGGTTCTCTTGCAATGGGAAAGATTTCCCCTTGAAGATTAAAGGAGGATCTAAGGAAAAGGGAGCCACCAGCAGCACGTTTAGGGGCTGCATGTGCAGCACAGCAAAGACCCAAAGGACTTCCCAAAAGAACTCAGTGCTGCAAAGCAGGAGGGGTCCCATCTGCCCATGGCTGGATGGGAGATGCGGGGGCTAAGGTATACATCACCAAAGGGACAGAGGATGCCTAATGAATTGCGTTTCCACAGCTAACAGCCAGCAGAGTGCATGAGTGAGATTCCCAAAGCTCTGGTCAGCTATTGTAGCTGGGGTCCCCGAGGTGAGAGTTTAAGATGGGCAGGAAAAAGGATATCTCTGCAGCGAGGCTTGGAAAGTGCCCACATTCCTTTGCCGAGCTGTCCAGAAATCCTTCCCAACTAGCAGCCAGCACAGCCCAGTTAATTCTTTTAATTTCCTTTGACAAACTCAGCCCTGGGATGACCCACTGTGCCAGGCCATCTGGCCCAGGCCTCTCCCTGTGTGATAACACATAAACAGTGTCAGAAAATCAGCGTTGCAGGACTGATTCCTATAGCATTAAAGTACCCAACCCATCCAAGGTGCCAAGCGCTTTGAATCCCAAACAGCCTTCTGATGGGAAATAATATTCTTCCTGTTTTATTGGCTTAGCAAATGATGCACAGAGGTTAAACCTCCCACCTTAATGCAACAGCAGCCAGAGCTTCACAGCAGTTACCATCAGGAACAGAGGGATTCATTTAGTCAGAAGTTTAGGAGTTAGGCTCGGTGATCCTCGTGGGTTCCTTCTGACTCCAGGTTTTCTATCTGAAAGTGTTTTAGCTTCCCAAAGCTTAAGCTGGTGCCACAGACACCAACCAGAGGAACAGGCATTTACAGGGTCACTTTTGATACCATTGCAGGGAACAGGAGTTTGGGTTAATATCAAACTATGGATGGGAAATTACATTACATAACCCCTCATTTATGTCAGTCTAATTATACATGGGGAGGGGGAAAAAAAAAAGATCTCTTCTGACTTCTACAAGAAATCCTGAAAACAGGAGATTTAATTATGATAATTGTCTTAATGAGTATAGGTTTCAGGAATACCGAGCTGCTGACACTGCAATCCTGATCCTGCCAGGACCTATGAGGAAAGCAGTCAGATAGGACAATTTAGAAATACTGTAAGGATCAGTGTGACTCTCGTAGCCCCTGTGCCATTGTCACAGCTGGTGCTGTAAGGATGGCCCCTCTCCAGGATGGATTATGGTCTAAAGATGGGGAAAGAAGCAGCAATGTGACCAAATCTGCCAAAGATCACAGGATGAGTCCATAGGAAAGCTGGCAGTGGGACCAGCCCGGCAGGTCCTGCTCCTGTCTCCAGGCACCTTCCCACCAAGATGGCTACCTGGTTTCCAGGCACAAAACCTTCCCTTACAGCACACTGCTGCTGAGCCACTCCATTTACAAGTGCCTAAATGCAATACTGCTCTGCAAAAATCTGCATAAAACAGCCAGAAGGGTCTACAGGGGTCAGGAGCCCATACCTCAAAGCCACCCACTGCCTTCTGAGTTCATGAAACCTGAAATTTTGGAAGATTTTTAGACACTTGACCTCTACGAGCCAGAAAAACACCATTTTCTGTGCACAGATTTTTGGGGATGCTGTTCTCCCATTCCAGATCCATACGAGGACTTAAAAATAAGCCAAATATGGGATAGAAATTGGCAGGTGAGTGATGGCTAGGTTTCCTCCCAGCAAGATCCTTCATGAAGGCAAAATGTCCACTCCAACCTGGCTTTCCTGCTTGCTTTTTGAGATGGAAAAGTGACTACAGCCATCACTGTGGACCCCCAGGAGGTGCCTCATGGTGGACCCACAACTGTCTGTGGGTCTGAAGGCCGAAGAGGCCCAGCAGAGCCTCTGCCTTTCAAATCGTGGTGGTACGGAGCTTCGGAAAAGAGCTGGAACAGCTTTGAGGAGCTGATCTGGCTTATTAAGGAGAACTGAATGAAATGGAGGAGGAGGGGGGAGGAAACCATGCAACAACAAGGTCGTTCCGTTCAAAGCAGGCGCAGCTTTCAGCCTTTGTATAGCGGCAGCGCTGAGCTCGGTGCCAAAATGTGCCGGGCACGGTCAGGACTTCCCAGAGGGAAATGCTGAGTCTCTGAGAGCCCTTTCAGCCCCATGGAGCCACGGCAGGAGTGGGCAGAGGGAGGCAGAGGAGCACAGAGCTGCCCGCAGCTGCTGCCGGCTCCCACAAAATGGCTGCCCGTCGGCCATTTTGTCGCCGTGGCTTTGCCGGTGGGGAAGGCCGTGCTGACATCGAGTGGGGAAATGAAAAGCAAATGGACAAAAAGAGGAGGAAAGAAAAAAAAAATAAATAAAAGAAGTTGGGAAAGTTTTTGGGAGCTCCTGACGGGCAGTAGTGCCTTGTGCTGGGAAAGCAAAGTGGAGCTGACCCTGGGGCCAAGCGTGAAGATGCGAAAGAGTTAATTGGAGGCACTGCAAAGAGGCAAAGGGGAGATGGACGCCAAAATTGGGGAAGTTCACCCCAAAAACAGCCCCACGTCTCAGCAGTCTTTCCTCTGTGTGCTGTAATGACGTCAGCAGTACTCCACTTGTTTATATTAAACACTTATTGTTGTATGAAACAATTAATGGGTACCCTAATGAATTCCTGCTGATCTGATAGGGGTTGTCTCGAGTCCTGTTGGATGTCTGTAAACCTCTCGATCCTCATTGATCAATTTGTTGTTTTTATCTCCAATATGTGCATCTGTAACATGCTACTAATGCTACTTATCTTTGATTAACCCTTCATAAACCCATTATTAAAGGTGACCACAAATCCTGGTCAATCAGCATATCACATACACTTTCCTGAAGGAAAAACAAAAATTCCAGATTTTTTTGTTGCAAAACTAAAAACAAGTTCTATTGATGTTTCCTAATTCCTTTGGAAGAGTAAAAATCAAAGAGACAAAAGGAAAAAAAATTACTTTTAACTGCTCTGTGTTCAATTCTATAGGATAACGCAATCCTATAAGATAACATGATGCTGCAGGATAACACAATGCTATAGGATAACAGAAGTATACAGGAAAATGCAATGCTATAGGATAACGGAATTGTATAGGAAAATGCAATGCTATGGGATAATGGAATTCTGTAGGATAATGGAATGCTATAGGATGACGCAATGCTATAGGACAACAGAATTCTATAGGAAAACGGAATTCTATAGGATAACGCAATGCTATAGGATGACGCAATGCTATAGGACAACACAAAGATCTACGCAGAGAACATCCTGCAATATTCTGTAGGACTCTTCCATTAATTCTGCTCTCTTTCAGTTCAAAACCTGCTTGCAAAAGGGCTCATGTTTACCCCTAACATAAATTTGGACCAAAACACTGAATTTGCGACGCGATCCCGGCGCCCACCTTTGCACCCCAACTCCAAGACCACCATTTCCACCACAATTGTCCTTTTGTAAGAAAGCCAAGCAGATACAGAGGCAAATACCTTTCTATGCAAGGACAGCGATCCCCCCGCTCCTGCTCTCGCTCCCAGCATCTCTCCAGATGTCCGGCAATCCCTCCAGGAGAGGTGAGACCACCCCAATGCTGACCCACAGCAGAGCCGATCCCCATTATGGCACCAGAAATCCATTCCCCTCTGCCGTCCGGGAGCAAAGAGCCGCGACTGCGAACTGCGAAGCCATCCCAGAACTGAGGGAAATGCAGAATCACTTAAAAAAAAAAAAAAAAAGGCTTTTATTTGGCGCATGTTCTGGTGTTTTTTTTTTTGCCATGCTTCTGCGCAACGTTGTATGGTAACGCCACCAAGTTCCCTTCAACTTTTAAGGCAAGTTGCTTCCCATGGCTTGTTGTGTTGCAGGATATGCATCCTTGCAGTAAACAGCTTTGCTGTCACAGCACTGCACCGTCCCGGCAAGGAAAGCGATTGCTTAAAAAGCCAGGAGCAGCTCAATCTTTTAATATTTAAATGAAGATTTTTATACCCGAGACGAAAACTTTTCAGGCAATAAACAAAACAAAACAAAAAAAATCCCTAAAAAATAATAACAATAATTAAAAAAAGCTCCGGATCCCATTAGCTAAAGCCAAGTCTGCAGAAAGGTCACATATGCACCAAAAACGAAAGGACACACAACAGGTTAAACTGCTACCGTCCGGCGCTGACCGGCTCTAATCATACCAAGCCGATGTGTAAAACCATCCGCCCGTCCAAAAACAAATTAGACAACAGTGCTCGCTGGTACTTTATAAATGCACAAGGAAGGAGGGCTGTTTTATTGAATACAGCCAACAAACCTTTCCGTCCGGCTGTACCGTGCAGCCCCGCGGCTCTGCGTGCACCCAGCAGCCTTACCCTGCTAAAACAAAAGCTCGGTTTGGCAATTCCAGGCATTTTCAGTGCTCAACATATGCCAAAACTGCCCACTCTCTGTCTCTGACTTTGGTCTCCTTCCAAAAGGTCCTTTTTATTTTTTTTTTTTCCTCCCTGCTACAGCCGGTGCCACGTCGAGACGGGAGAGTTGGGCTCAAACATGGCCGCAGCCTCCAAGAAAGAGCCAAGTCCCAGCGTCCTCGCTTCCCCCTTCCAGGCAGAAAACAAAATGGCCATGCAGCCATTTTGTTCGCTGGAGATGGGAGGGAAGAAGGGAAGGGAGGGGAAAGGGGAGGGTTGGATGCAATGGGAACTGAACGGCTTGGCAGAGATGCCCGGTTCTGTCCTCTCTGCCTCCTGCTGTGGGCCGAGCGGCCCTGTCCAGCCCCACAGCTGTATGGGGCCGTGGGTCGGGGTTTCCAGCACATGTGAGCTGGTTGAGGTCCTGGAAGGGGTTACATGTCTTTGCCAGGTCCTGGCAGCACCTCTGGCCCCACCACAACCAGCTTCATGGGGTTGTTCTCTCTGTGACAGCTCCCGATGGGAGCAGGGCAGGAACGGAAACCAACCCAGTAACGTCCAACTCCCGTACTTCCCTGGGAAGGAAACAGTGTAAATAACACCCGCAGGAGAGTGCGGGGAGGGGGAGAGGAACCCGGGGCAGCCAGCAAGGCCTTTGGGACAGAGGTTCCCAAATGGTTGGATATGAATAACGAACCATCTGCTCTCCTTTCCAACCCAAACCATTCCAGAAAAGCCATCTTTGATATTCCTGAGTAGCATGTGGGCATCACCCTTACCCTGCCCATCGTCCACAACGTAGGTGAGGTCCCTTTGTGACTAAAACCAGCCCAGAGCAGGTGGTCAGAGCGGGACACAACTCATGGGAGAGCACCCAACACAGAGCAAGACAAAGCTGTGAGAGTCACAGCTGTTCCCAGGACTTAGGATAAGTGAGAAATCCCGGTTACAAACCCCATCCCTATGGATGAAGGGAACTGTAAATGCCACAACCAAGCACAGTACAGATCTTGTGGGAAAACTCTACAAGGAGGGGTGTTAATTGGACAAGGCATTTCCATATGGGATAAATTGAAGCACCAGAGGACAAATCTAGTAAGCTATTGAGTCAGTGGAGAAGACAAACCTCCTGAAGAGTAATTTGGAGCAGAACTGCACTGCTAACACCACTGTGAAGAAACCAGGGATGCTCAGACTTCTAATAACTGCTGTTTCTCACTACATCCCCAACTTCCTGCAGATGATCCTAAGATCTCCAGGTGAAAATGGTTGAGGATATATTACTTCTTAAATTGCTGTGCTTGATTTTCTTTGTTTGAAGATGAGCATCACCTGTGGCAAACTGCCAGCATTTGTCCCAACTTTTCATGCAGACTTGGTGGGCAGCTGTGAGAACTCCTCCTTCACAGGCATGTTTGTGCTATTTGTGCCAAAACAGTTTGGGAACTTTGAAGGTATTTGAGAGATCCAAGTCTCGTTTGTTTCAGCAGGGTTTGGGATAGCAAAGCCCACTGATGAGGGGATGTCCTCATGGCCTCAAATCTGCAGCCTCTGAGCTGCGCTGCTGGTAGACCGGGGCTGCTTTCATGGCCACATCTCTCCCACAGGACAGGACTCTTGCTCTCAATGCTCTCTGCCTCAGTATTGCTGCTGTGGCCTCACCAGAGCTCTCATTCAACCCTTGATGTTGCTGTTCAATCTCTCAGTGCTGTGAAGGGTTCGCTGTCTGGACGAAAGCTGGTCGAAAACCAGGAGCATGGCATTGGTAAGGCACGTGGGCCCTCCTCCATCCCCAGGAGGCTCTCTTCCTTGGGAAAATAATTGCTGAATGCAGGAGTTGGTGGTCATCCTTCAATGTGAGTCTACTTTCTGCCAAGGATTGTTGTTTGACAGTAGATAGAACAAAGAATGCTGTTTGGCTTTGGATCAGAGATGGATGGGGAGAAAAAGACTGCCAAATTCTGTTTGAGACTAGGGCTCTTCAGACAGGGTCTGTGATGCTGCCAGGGGTCTTGCAAGCCAAAGTCCTTGTACTTTAGCTCTGTTTTTTCTTACCATGTTGTACAGCTGTGGCAGTCAGCTGCTCATCATCATGTGTTTGTGTCTTTGGACTTCCTCAGCATCAAAGCGTTCCCTCTGGCTGTTTACTGGAGTCTCTTCAGGTCTTCTCCTTCTGGTTATTCCCTCAATGTGAGCCCATACAAATGTAGCCCCACTGCCTTATTGCAGATGCTCCTCCTCCCCACACTGACCATTTGGCTTCTGGCTCATAAATTTTAGAGGGGATGAAAATGTGAGTAAGAAGCAAAGGAATTTTATTCCTTTGATGATGAGAAAAACTTTCCTTTTGAATGGGGAGGAAGGGTGTCAGCTTTTTTCCTTAGTTGGTGCAAGAGCATGGGTGAACCAAAATGCTTCCTCTGTATATTTGTGGGCTGATTCTTTTCTTCTTCAGGCTTGTCCAGTGGCACTTCTCCCCATTTCCCCTTCTCAGAAGTCTTTATGGCTCATCATCTGTTTTTGTCTATGGGGGACGATGTACAACAACAAAATGATTTGGGAAGGAAAACAGCAGACTTAACACAACTGCATTGCTGAGTTCCTGCATCTAGTCTTATTGAGTCACTTTGCCTTTGTTTTCTCCTTTGGGAGATAGATACTCCCTACCTGGGATGGTGGGAAGGTTAATTAGTTAATCTGCTAATTAACCAAACATGTTTTGAACAATGCATTTGCTTGAGGCAATAGATTTCATGAAGGCCTAACACTGGCTTTGAATGGATGGGCTCCTGGTTCTTATCAGCCAGGACACCTAGCCCTCTAGCAGAGTGAAAAGAGCTGAACTTACCTGCATTGCTCTGGGGCTCCAGCCCAAGGAAGCAGAAACCCAAGATAGCTTTTTGGACAGCATTGCCAGTCTGCTGTGTGCCACAGCCATCTGAAACCCATATCCACCTTACGCTGGAGGACTGCATGCACCAAAGGCAGTTTCCCCTTTCTTCTAGGAGGTGGATAATGGTGGGGAGCATTCTGCCTGCTAAGGTGAGAGGCAGCTTCATTTTCCACATCACTGGGACTCATTAGATACTGAATTTGAAGCTGTTGCTGCAAGTGACCCCATAAGCCAAATTATTTTAGATGTTGGCCAGTCCTGAGCTCATCCAAAGACCAGTCAATGCATCTTCATGCACCTTCTGTGCCCTCAGAGGTGAAGTCACAGCCCACAGCAATGGCTGTAACCTGGTTCTGACAGCTCCTAACAAAGACGGGACCATTGGTGCTTATGGAGGTTGTTTGCCCACATTTTCTATAGTTTGTTACAAAACTTCCCTGTTCCAACTCAGAAACCATACAGATTCCTAATTGCAGCCAAGTTTGGCCACAGATCCATAACACAGATCAATCTCTTTCCTCTTTGTTGATGCAAAAATGCCTCGGAGAGATAATAGCAGTAAGTCTTTGACTGATGGCATTGTGTTGGCTTTGAGCAGCCCGTGGATTGGCCACCCTCCACTGCCATTTCCTAAAAGCAGTATTTTTCTGGTTGTTTATCTTCCCCAGCCTTGTATGCAGCCATTGCCCAGAAGCCCCCCTCTGTCCAGGCAGCAGGATTTACTGCTTCTGTTTAAGTAGTGGCAGAGCACAGAACAACGGAGGCCCTATGCAAACATGTGCTGCTGTTTTCTTTTGCTTTCCATTTATTCTTTAGTGGTAAATCACAGCACTTGAAAGCAAACAAAAATCAGAAGATCTAGGACCTAAAGTGCTGTCTTGAGCCATACAACAGGATGAAGACAGGTTGCATCGAGAAGTTAAGCAACAAATGGCCCTTGAAAGCAAAGATGTTTCATCTCTGATGCATGCCTGAGATTGTTCCTGGCTGGGTTTTGGCTCTCTTTGAACAAGGCAGCAGCTTTGTGCCTGGATTGCTTAGCACACACAAGAGATCTGGGCTGAGTGTGTGCTTTGGGTAAGGACTATCCTTATCTTGTGTGTGTGGATGGCACTCAGTACAGTGGATCCCTCATGTTCAGTGACAAAATGTGATACAAGCAAGAGCTTGTTTACACGGTTTGAGTATACAGAGCACCAGGGCTGGGAATGGTCACTGATAGATTTTGTCTGGACTCTGCCACCAAGCCTGACCCTTCCAAAGACCCTAAAGGACCATGCAGGCTCATGCCACTGCATTACAACAACAGATTGATCCATATGCTAGCTACTTCTTTAACCTCTTTTCAGCCCAGGCTGACATCTGGCCCTGTGTTTTCAAGCCAACGCAGGGCTGACACAAACTTTTGCATAGTTGGGCAAGATTGCCAAGGGAAAGAAGGTGGAATGACTCCTCGGGAAGTGGCATCAGCACCTACCAACTTTAACCAGCATTTCTACAGGGCAAGACTGAAAGTTTGCTCCTTTCCATGACCAAGTGAGACAGCATAACCTGTACTCAGGATCAACACAACTCTACAGTCTCATTGCGGCAGCCAAAACCAATCCACCTTTACCTACTTACAGCAGAGCTGAGCTCAAGGAAACAGGCAGCATCCAGAAGGCTGAGCTTATCAGCACAGTACAAAGATCTCTCCAGAAAATGCAAAGCCCTTTGCAGAATATTCCCACCCACTGTCCCTATGGGGAGCGTCTTCCTGGGCTTGGCGCTGCCATTCACTATGATCATGGCGGGTTTGGTGGCCACAGCTCTCCCAGGGCTTTGGCTGAGTCTATAGGGCAGAATGTAGGCATGGTTGTGGCATCCGTGGCTCAGAGCGAGCCGTATTGTTGGGCTGCATGGAGCAGCCATGGCAGGCACGGATAAAAGCAGTGCCTGAGAGGCATCTGCCTGCAGTGGGGCGTGCGCTGCTAATGCGCAGGGATGAACAGATGGGTTGATTACACAGGGAGAAATGGACACTAATCGTATCCAGATTCACCAGCTGCAGGATTTCCTCCTGAGCCCTGAAGGACAGGAAGCCCTTACCTGCTTCTTTATCCTGTCTCTGTTCATTAGGCCCTTCCCCCGCCCTGGGAACCACGGCTGGGCTAATTCCCTGCGCCCAGACCACAGAGCTGACATCCAGATGGGAACTCCCATGGTGCTCCAGCACGACTGGATGCAGCTCCAGCCCAGGGGCCTATCCTGGCTCTCAGCTCTGGCACAGCCTGGCTCATGTTTTCCTGCTCGGGGAACCCACTGCAAGACTCCTCCTGCCTCTCTGAACAGTGGGGAAGAATTTGGGGCAAATGAGAGCATGTTGTGCACCAAAGAATGCACTGGGGATCAATGCATCATGTGCCACCATGCCCTGCACTGAGATGCAGCCACTTCTGAGATAATGTCCAGTATGTGTTTGGCACACATCCAACGCAGCCAGGGAATAAAGAAGGATTTTTCAGGCTTAAAACATCAGAGGCAACCCTCCAGCGGGCTGCACGGTGATTCACTGGGCTGAACTGGGAGGTGATATTGGAGAACTTCACTGCATTCTTGTTTCTGGGAGACTGAAACATCTTGAGTGGTCAGGTTTCGTAGCCTGCTTAGGTCAGCAGTGCCAGCTTGAAGAAAGGAGCAGAAACCTCCCACCCTCCCTTATCTGCATCTCTCTGCATCCACCCCAGCTCTCTTCAGCCACAGTAAGCTGCTCCCAGAGCAGCACGGCTGCAGGGACGGCCCAAGGTGACCCCCTGTGGGGGGGTCTGAGCCCCATCCTCATCCACAAACAGAAGCCCTGGGAGCAGATGCATGGCAGTTCAAGCTGTTGGTCATGCTGGTAGCAGCATTGCCCTCACTTCTGATGGAGTCTCCACATGAGGAGTAAGCTTGGAAGATGCTACAACTCAAGCTGTTGCTTCATGTGGGGCTCTGGGGGACCCTTTCTCCTTGCATGCTGAGGGTGCATGTTCCTAGCCCTAGGCTTGTGTTGTCAGACTGAGTGTGTGCCAGCTCCCACACCATCCCTGGATGCCATGGGATGCCACGTGCTGCCCCTGCGAGCTGGTGCAAGGATCGGAGCAAGCCAAGGCCAAAGGAGAGGAGAACCACTCCCTGCATTCTTGGTGTAATTCCCAGAACCTTCCTGCTCAGCCAAAGCTGCTTCAGGTCCCCATGCCTGGCACTGAAAAGTCAGCACAGGCCATCCTATGAGTTCAAATCACACCCCAGGATGCTGACTGAGCAGTCAACCACACAGAATGGAGCAGAGGCTGCTCTGCAGACCCCTCCAGGCAGGAGGAAGAGGAGGAAGCACAGCACTTGGCACGGTCTTGCAGGTGAGGAGAAGCCTCCTGCTCTGTCCAACCTCTTGGGCAGCTCCTCTATCCCTAGCCCAACAAAACGGTGACAAAGATGTGCTGGCAGCAGCCACAGGACGCAGCAGCACCTGGGTACAAGACCTTTCCAAACCACGAGGTGGTGCACACAGGGTTATACTATGTTGTCATCATCAGAATAATGCTATACCTTCCTCTTAGGCTGCCTCACCCTGTGCAGCACACCCCTTGTCGGGCTGCCTCTTCTATGTTTTCTGCAGACAGGACTAACTCATGAGTAACCACAGCGTGCCAAACCCAGCACGCAAAGTGCAAACCTCACGGGCTTCAGTGGGGGAAGCAGGCACTGCTCAGTGCCCACAGACAGCCCTACAAAAACAAACCTCGCTTTGTCCTCCCCCACCTCTCTTTTCACAGCAGCCAGGTAACATCAAAGATAGAGTAGCCACGAGCAACCCCACAGCAGCAAGCCAGGATGATGGAAGAAGTGGATGGAAATCAGAGAATGAAAGAGGTGATTGATAGAGAGTAAAAACTGCAGCAAGAAAGGTAAATAATGCTGATTCTTCTACAGATGAGCTATGGGGTGGTTCAGTGGTGAGCTGGCACTGGGTACCCCGTGTTCCCCATGGTGCATGGAGCTGTGAGCATCATCTGTCCCTTGGTTGTGTTTCTACTGGGATCCCATTCAACTTGTGCCCCCAGATCCACTGCAACAAGCTGGCAACTACTGGGAAGGCTGAGGAAGAAGCCCACCAAGGCCAGATTTGCTCTCCCTGCCTTTAACATCCCATTTCTCCAGCAGAAGTGATTGCTGGAGAGGTAAAGCTGATTGTGCAGACCGTGCAGCCTGGTGGACGATGGTCCCCATGGGCTCAGCCTCCACGCAAACAGAGCACAGCAGCGCTGCAACTGCAGATCAGGCAAGTTTCACCAGAGCTTCGAGTTAAAAAAAAATGAGAGGAAAAAAAAAGAAGAGGAAAAAAGGAAAACACAATCCAGACTCTGCCTTGGCCAAACCTGGCCCTTTTAAGGAAAGGAAATTTCCCAGAGCCACCCTCGACAAACCTAGAGGCCCGATCCTGCTCTCAGGAATGTCAGTGCAAATCTAGAGCAGCTCTGCCGGCCGCTGGGGGGGTTGTGGCAGCCTGTGTGCATCCAGCCCTGCGGGGAGGCTCCTGCTCTCCCCCCAGAGATGGTGCAGAGTTTGCACTGCAACAGCCAGGGAGCAAACTCCAGGTTCAAAGGCAGTCAGCATCAGAACGGTCTGCCTGCCAGTTTCAAGAATTTGTCCTTTTTGCTGAGCCATGTTCTGGAAGCCCGAGCCCTGCTTTGCTGTGAGCTGCGTGCAATAAAACAGCTGCGTCGCTTGGCTGGATGGCTGCTACAGAGGGGCCACAGGTTTTGCCTAGGACATGTCAGGAGTGTCTTTCTCGAGTTCAGACTTTCTCTGCTCAAGGGGCTGCCCACTGCAGAGCCCAACGGAGCCATGCCAGCAGCTTCAGTGGCTTTTTTCGATAGCAGCTCTCTGCCAACTTCTCCCAGGGAAGCAAAAGAAATTGGGGGCAAGCTGGGAAAGGTCTGCTTCCACCCCAGCCCCTGTCTGTGTCAAAAAGCTGCAAGGGAAAAGCTAAAGCGATGAGTAAAATGCTCATGTTCCCTTCTCATTAGCATTAAAGGTCTGGATGTAAACCAGATGTAAATGGGCTCTGCTGCAGAGGGTATTCTGCCACATTCTGGGGCCAGATCTGACCGCCCCCAGTTCCTGCTGACAGCAATGTGGGCATTCAGCTCCCCAGCCAAGCGCTGTGCAGCACGAGAGCCAGGGACCGCAGCAAGCAGCCTCAGAAATGGGAACTGCCAGCAAAGGCCACGGCCCTGAGCTGCACTCCCCCCACAGAGGAGGTTGGTAGCTGCATTCAGAACCCACTTCAGCATCTCCCCGCATCTGCTCGGCCCACTGCAAGCACTGCTTTGCCTTAGAGCTGAAGAGCAAGCGAGTGGGAAGGTTCAGAGCAGAACCAAAGCACCCCAGCATCCAAAATACAGTGCACAAGGCAACACAGGTTGCTGCCAGGCCCGTAAGGCACCCAGCACCTGAGAAAGCATCTCTAGGAGGTGAGTGCGAGACAAACTCGGGGATGTCCCCTGGAGAATGGGTGGGAGATGGAGGCGAAGCTGAGCTGGGGCATTTGGGTGCTCTGCAGCCAGTTCAAAGGCTCTGCTGTAGGGCTGTGCGTCACTTGCTGAGAGAGAGAATATTGTTTTTGGAGAAGGGAGGAGGAGGGGGAAGCCAGGAGAGGGGAAGGAGGAGGAAAAATTTGGTGAAGGAGGAGGGGCGGTTTGCATGGCTCCTGAGCACCTGCATAGTGCGTGGCAGGAAGGAGGCAGAGAGACCCTGCCCTGCAGACAGGCTGCTTTTGTTGCATCCCAAACGGGCCTCAATTAAGTCTGACAGAAAGAGGGCAGAGTCCCACACGCTACGGACAAAAACCCCCGAGCTCAGCAAGACCTGGAGAGCTTCGGCACAGCGGGGAGAGGTGTGAAGCTCCGCAAATCGCCCTCTGCAACGCCCCGTGCCTCGGCCAGGCAGCCCCTTCCCAGCCGGAGCCATCTCCAGAGCCTGGAGGCCACCACAGCTCCATGACAGCCCTCCGTGCTGCTCCCTTGCCCATCTTTGCCCAGCACAGCCCTGTGCCCAGCTATGGGGCTTGGCCACAGCCACACGCCCATCCCGGCACGTTGTGCCAGCTTCTAAACAGTTAACACCACCAGAACCAGACTGCAGCGGTTCCCTCGTCCCCAGATCCCTCCAAAAAAGAAAAGAAATGATCCTCTTATCCTCTCCTCCACCCACCTGGGCCACCTCCTGGCACCCATCCCATGCCCACAACCAGCGCGGGGCTCGGGGGGCTGTGGGCTCCCACCACGCTCGCCGCGGCTGCCATGTTGAATTGCAAATCCGACATGAGTCGACATCTTTTTTTCCCCCCTCCGTGGTGGAAGCACAAAGCACCCGCGTGGGGGACAGCAGTGACCGGGGCGGGAGGAAAAAGCACCTCGAGTGGTGCTCCGAAGTGGGACAAGAGGGCACGTCCCTCCGTATGGATCAATTCAGGTCTCGGCACCACGGGCTGCGGGGAAGGGGTTTTTGGGGAGAAGGCGGATTGCAGCAACAACAAAGCGCCGGGCGGAACGAAACGGTATTTCAAATCAAAGGCAAAAAGCACCCCAACCAACCAACCAACCAACCAAAAAAAGGAAGAGCGAGGTTCGATTCCGTACCGAGGCAGCGAGAGGGACGCACCGCCGAGAGTGGTTGTGTTGTGGAGCGGTGGCTGCTTTTAGCTCCGCTTATCCGGACAGTCACCAGGGAAGGATCCTTTTCCGAGAAAGGCCAGTTGGAGTGAGACAGCTTTTTTTTTTTTCCCTTCTCTCGCTCGCTCTCTCCCCTTTCCTTCTCCTCTCAGCTCAACGCCAAGAAATGGGCGGTGCCTGGATGCCAGGCTCCATCCGAACGAGACGCCGAAGGCCGGGGCAGGCTGGCACAAAGGCGAGCTGGCAGAAATTCCTGCACTCGGCGCTCCGAAAATCCACCCTGAAGAGTTCTGCCCCATTTGGCCCCAGAGGGTGTGAGCATGCGGGGGGGATAATAATAATAATAATAAATGGGGCAGAAATAAAGCTGGGACCTTCCTGTGCGTCGACGCAGGTTAAACAAAAGGCCTGGGGACGTGGATAGGGCTCTGTGCCCCCCCACCGTGTGCTCTTTCCCGCCCGCACGCCCCCTCATCCCGCCTCGTGCTCGGTGCAAAAAGGGCAAAAAAAGGGAAAAAAGCCGAAAGCGACGCGCCCGCCATGAGGGCAGCATGGCAGCAGCCGCCTCCGCGGGGGCAGATTGGGGGTGGTTTGTGTTTTAGGGCATATTTGGGGCCTTTTTGTTGCTGCCGCGAGCACATGGGTTGCGCCGATGATAAAAAGGGAGTCCCGGTGGGCCGGGGAGGGGGGCCGAGGGGCTGAGAGCGCTGCTGGGGAGATGCCAAGAGCACGGAACAAAACACGTTTTCATCTCGCCCGCACCAGGGGCCGAGGGGCGGCCGTGCACCCCGCAGCCCTCCGGGGGAGCGCCTGCCAAGTCCGCCTTGGCACGGCTCCCCTGAACAAAGCCGTCACCCATCCCCGAGCAGGCGCTGACAGTAAGCAAAGTGACAGGCGCATCTCCCGCATGTTAATCCAAACGGCGAGGAGCGAGCGGTGCCAGCATCCCCCCCCCTTCCCCGCATGCACGCGTACCCCCGGCCCCGTCCACCCCACCCTTGGCACCCGTCGGCCTCGTGCGGGGCCTTCCCTTTGGGCGGGTTTAAATCAAAACAAGCGGCCGAGCTTCAGGGGGCGAACGAGGCCGCTCGGCGTTGGCGGTACCTGCTCCGTTCCCGCTGTCTTCCTCTCGCCTTGGATGCGTGACAAGAGCCAACTCGCCTCTGGTGGGCTCTGGGAGCCGCGGGGCTGTAACCCTTTGCAGGAAGTTGGCACGGCTCCCAGGTAGGACTCGACTCCCACATGGCTCCCCCCAGCAGCCGCCGCCGCTGCTGCTCCCTCCCTCCTCTCCCCACCCGCTCTGCCCCCGAGGCCCGGCGTTGCCCAACACTGTTGCCCACGGGGCCGCCCCACGCGCTGCCGCTCTTGCACACGTACCCGTGAAGGATGACCTGGGCAACACCGAGAACAACAACTTCCTGCTCCGGCTCCCTCCAACGCCTGTTTCCACGCGGTGTGCGGCGAGACGGGGGGAGCTGGGAGGAGGTTTGGGGGTTTGTCGTCATTGAATCATGCTTTTTTTTTTTTGACCATATATATATATATATTTTTTTTTTTGCCGGACCCAACACGAAAGGAAGAAAAATGGGGAGAGAACAGCTCCAAGCCAGCAGGACAATGCATGGGGGACGGGAGATTAGCGCAGCTCTCGGGATCCATCTCGCCCGCCCCGGCTCAGAACCCCACGCCTCATCCATGCGGTACTCCTGAATGATTCCAGTCCACAGTCCGGAGTCCCTCCGAGCTGCCAAGAGCATCGCAACAGGAAAGAAAGAAAGCGCGAGAGGGAGAGCGAGGCAGAGTCCTCACAGTCGAGCAGCGAGAAGAGCAAGGAGAAATTAACATCCAATTAGAGCCGTGTTTAACGAGGGAGACAGAGGCGGCTGTTGTTTTATTGCCCTGTTCTTTTCAGGCACATCTGACAGGCAGTGGGGAAGGCACCCCAGCTCGAAGTGACGTCATCATATTTTATTTTTTTATATATTTTCTATTTTTTTTTTTCCTTTTCCCCCCGTCTTTCCTCTTCCAAGTTTCAAGGCGAGGTCTCGGCAACATGGCCAGGGCGACGCGGGGCTTCGGGCCGACGGCTCCGGCCTCCATCCCCCCCTCCCCAGCACCAGCCCTGCAAAACAAACACCAACCCCGGCCCGAAGTCTTTGTCTTCCAAACAATAAAAAAAAAAAAGGAAAAAAATAAACATTCAGGTCAACCCGGAGGGAGCCCGGAGGAGGTTCTGCGCTCAGTGTGTCCCCGCGTCCAGCTCGCTGCCGCTCCTCTCCCAAGACGGCTCTCTCAGCTTGTAAAACTTTGCTGCATGTGACGCTGCTCCCAACCTCCTTTGGCAGAGTGACAAGAACCGCGCTGCCGGGATCGGAGAGCGCAGGCGGCTTTTAAGGAAGAAACTCAATTCGCCCAGATTAGAGAATTAGGGATGTTTTAATCAAGGGACCGCGTGGGGCTGCCAGCGGGCGGCAGGGAGGGACGGCACCGGGGTGAGCGGCCGTGAGGACGGCGGTGCCGTGGCCCCGTGTGGGGCTGTGCTATGGGGAGAGGAGCTGGGCTGCAAACCAGGGAGACTTAATGTCATGTCCTCAGCTCTCTCCTCCCCCCGGGGCGGGGGGGCCATGCGAGCAGGGTGGGAGGAAGGCCCGTGGGCCTCGGCCTTCCCCTCAGCACGGGGTCTCGTCGCAGGGAGGAAGCAAGGCCGCGGGGCCCCGCGTGCTGCTGGATGGGGGGGTTGGCTGGGGGAGTGGGCAGAATTTCCTCCAAACGGCTCTGCGCAAAGCAGGGGGGTGTGAAAGGCTGCTCGACACCTCCTCGGAGCTGCCCAGAGACTGTGCTGTGCGTGGGGACACGCGGCTGCGTGGCGGACTGGGCTGCAGCTCAGTGCTTTGGCTGCACCCATCGCTGCCTTTCGTCGCCTTCTCCAGCCAAGATTTCCCTCTGTTCCCTCCCTGCCTGCTCTGCCTCCAGCTCTGTGCCCCCAGCAGGTCCCACCCGGTGCTCTCCATCACCTCCCACCTCACTCCTGCCCACCCTCATGCCGCCATGAGAGGGGACAGCTCTGTGACCACCGTGCCCCCGTCCCAATTCCCCACCCTGCACCCTTCCCAGCAGGACTGTGCTGCACCAGCCAGCTCTCCAGTGCTGCAGAGGCATTGCCTCCCTGACCATAAGCCTAACACTGGGGTGACAGCACCGGGAAAGGTGTGCTCAGGTCTTTGTCTTAGATGAAGGGCTTTTAGCAGCAGAGCTCTGCAGGGGGAAAGGGCCCCAGGGAGGCTCAGGGCTGCCTTGACCTGAGTTTCCCTCTCCCAGCTTCAATCTCTGTCTCCTTTGTCCCCTCGGCAGCTGGGAGCAGATGAGGCCAAAGTCCCGGTAATCTCCACTTTCCACTGGGGAATGATAAACTGCAGGCACGGGGCGGTTGCAAACTCCACCCATCCCATTTCTGTGCTGGAGAGTCAATATTTAAACACAAGTTTGCTTCCTGGCTAGATAGGGGAGCGCCAGGGCTGTGCATGGGTCCTCAGTGCTGGACCCAACCCTCCTTCCATTTGTTCTCCCAACTGCAGTTTCAGCCCTGAGCCCCTCTGTTGTAGCAGCAGGGCCCCATCCTTATCACCTGAGCTGCAGGGGCTGGGCACCCACTAACAGGCAGCAATTAAAGGGGAGGGGCTGCCTGGGTGGTGGTTTCTCCTTGCCTGTTCCTGGTGCAGCTGCTGTCCCCACAGAGGGTCACCTCAAATGAAGTAAGGGACGAGAAGAACCAGAAAGCAGGAGGTAAGGAAGTTAATGACTGCATGAATGACAGCCCCTGCCCTGAGGTCAGGCTGAGGTTGTGCATTGCCTCCTGTGTGCTACCTAAAGGCCTTTGAAACCTGGTTTTCATTTAAATTGATTGAAAGCTGCATTTAAGGGTTGTTTGTAGCAAAGTTTGTGAGTCACAGCGAGGTGAACAGAGGTGGTTAAAAGAAATAGTACTTCTCAAGGCAGTAATGGCCGCCAGGGTGTGTGCAAGGTGAAGGTGCTACAGGAGGCTTTACAGGATGTGACCAGCAGAAGGTGGCCTTTATATTGAGGATAAAGACCAAGTTCCTGGGCAGGCACTGCCTGATGTGGGCTGTGCAGCAGCTGATGTTCAGATAAATGGGAAATCAGCTCATGCATTGAAAGAAATGTCTTAAGTGGAAACCCTTCCTGAGCAGAGGAGCCCGTTGTACAAAACAGGTTAACGCTTCCTTAGAAAAGAAAAAGAACCAAGCAAGGAGAGTTGTTTTATAGCTGTATTTTGGAGCATAGTTAAATCCTCTTTAAAATAACTTTTGGTTAGGGGACGGGGCCATGCATTGAGTGTTGTTACTGTAACACAAACCGTATGGGAGGGAGGGAGGAAGGACAGGACTGACTTCACAACACCAAAGGGAGCTTTTGGGGACAGCAGCCTCCACGTCTCCACGTGGGATGGTGCTGCCCCAGCCTGCAGCCTGCTCAGGACCCCAGAACCTCTTCCCAGGGAGTGCAGTAACACTGAACTCTGTGCAAAAGACTGCTTCGTGGGGAACTGAAGTGGGGGAAATCTGCCTGGCTGTGGTAGCAGCACAGACTGGTGGGAGGGGGGAAAAAAAAACCAACAGTAATTCTGTGTCTGGGAGCTGAGGATAAATCCTGCTCTGCTGTCACAGGTGAGCTCTGCTATGCAAGGGCCTGCCGTGTCACTGAGTGTGGGAGGAGCCTGTGGCTCTGTTCCCAAGCCTTTGGCTGGCTGAGATTTATTCCTTTGCTTCAGACAGTGATGGGCCTGGTGCCTCTATTGCGAGACAAACCCTTCTGCTTGTAGCAGTTAGCAGATCAACACCTCACAACAGCCCAGCACCGTAACGGGACTCTGTGTCCGTCCATCAGCGAAGTGGTGATGCCCTCCTAGGTGGGAGATGCTCATGTGATGCAGCATGGAAACACTCTGTGCCTGAGCAGGGGCTGATCCAACCAGGGACCAAACCCTCCCCTTAGAAACATGCACGCTGCCTGCAGTACACCCAGCTTCACCGGACTGTGAGATGCATCCTAAATGCACTCCTCCCATTGCAAGAGGCCTTCCCACAGCAGACACCACGTGCCGTGCACATCCTTCTCCATCTTCAAGTCCTGCTGCTGTCCTGGAGTCAAGTCATACCTTTCTCTTAAGGACAGGCGTTGTACTTCATTGTAGTGGGACTGTTTCTCTTTTCTGTTTTGAAATTGTTTCCCTTTCGTGCCCAAGGGAGCTGGGCTGCTCCCCAGTGTTTAGATACCCTCAAGCATGCGTCTCAGTCTTGACCCTGTCCAGCACAAGCTACCTGCCACACACATCAGCCCTCTTCAAGAGAGAAGAGACAGGAGCTGGCTATGCTGCTGTTGCTTTCTCAGCAGGGCAGCCCTGGATCTCTCGCCGCTTCTCAGCTTAGGCAGAACGAAGCAGTCTTTTGTCCCTGCATCCTGGGGCTGCTTTCTTCAGCATCCAGGCATTTTCTGGTTTCACAGACTTTCCCAGTGTCTTCAGATTCACAGCCAGGACCAGAGAAACAACATCCTTCTGCTCTCTCTCCTATGCATCCTGATCAAGATAGCCATGAGGAAGGGGCTTTGACTCAGCTGGAGCCTGGAGCCAGATCACTGCAGGCCAACTGGTGGTTGGCCTTGCTGGAGAGGAGGTGTCTTGTGCTGGCACCGCAGACTTTGGATCAAAAAGAACAAATATACATATGGAAACAAGCTTAGGGTTCTTCAAGGAGTCCAAGTTTGTACTTCTCCCTGCAAGCTGGGGTCAGTCGATAGGGAAGCAGGCTGCTTGCATGGGTGCTCTGCGGAAGAGCAGGCTGGAGCCACGGAACAGCTGCCCCTGAGGAGGAAAACAATGGGGTTAGGGCATCCATGCTGAAATGCTGCTTTGCTGCTAGGTTAGCAGGGAAGGAATGAGATGTGTCTGCTGCAGGGCTGCCAGCCCTGAGCACCCCGGGTTGCTACAGAAGAGAAAGTGGGGCTTCAACCCTGGGAGCGCTGGGGTCAGGCACTTCTAACAAAGATGCCTGATGGGCAGGGCAGAGCTGTGGGGCTTTGCTCTATGCAATGCCTGAGGTTGCAGGCTGCAAGCTAAGGTAACAGGAACACACCAGCACTGCCATGCCTGGTACCAGTGCCATAACTGGAAGGATAGAAACAGTTACAGAGCACATCAAGGATGCAGAACAGGTACCCCCTGGGCAGTGCCACAGCCCTCAGGAAGGAGTGGAGGGGACCCAAAGAGCTGTGTGTGCCTTGCTTCCTCACCTGGCTACTGAGATACCTCCAGCAATGGATCCAGGATGTGAATGCAGGAGCATAAGGAGGGAGGCCGGCACGCAACCTGCATGGCAATGAAAAATAGCTGAGATGATCTGTACAGCTCCAGAGATAACACAAGTGTAAGTGAGGACACAGACAGTGTCTGCACTGGGCTGAAGGCCAAATAACCAGCTTGTTACACTGCAGTGGATCATGTAATTTAATTACCCCAGGAGTGTACAAACAAGGAGTGTTACCTGGATACGTTAAGAGTGCAGGACTATATGCTATATTTACACCTTCAAGAAGGAGCAGACATCAAGACAACATTATGCCAGTGGGTGAGATCCAAACCCACTCCCATAAGCACGCACACGGAAAGACACAAGAAGCAGTAGGACTAGGAAAGCAGGCTGGGTGAAGGAGTTACTGCTGCTTGGTCCTGTTTCTACCTGCACCTGTCTCCCTGTGCTGCACTAACAGCTTTGCATTCCTTCATGCCTGTTCCCTGGTGCCAGCATGTTCCCTTTGATCCCTTCTGTCTCTGGTCTAGTTCAGATCAGGCTGCACCACCACAGCTCTCCCAGTTATTCCCCTCCATTTGAGCTTTCATTCTGCTCGTCTGTGCCCTCTGATCTAACACTGTAAGTAACCTGGGATGGAAACCAGGTGACTGCAAAGTGCCATATAGTTTATGGTTCTGCATGAAAGCTTTACGATTGCTAGCAAAGGCTTCAGACAACAAGAGGCTGGAGGGAAAGCATTAGATCTCAGTGTGACAGACATACCCACAGTTGTTCACTGCCATGAGATCTCCCACGAGAAGGAATGGATACGTCAGCATGCTCATAGCAATCTGAAAGCACAGAAGTCTGGTAGCATCTCTGACGTTCATGTCAAAAGCGGCAGTTCTAGCTTTTGCATGTTTGTTGAGTTATCCTCATCTTTGGATGTAAAGTACGGACTTCAAATGCACCCGCTTTGCCCCCAGACCACGAGCTCCCACCCCACAGACAGCAGGAAGCAGAGGAACGAGGTGGCAATTGTCTACATACCCCCATCACAAATTTCGTGTAGCTCCGGATCACCGATGCCTGGCTGAACTGAAAAGAGAAGCCAAAGGATTATGGAGGAGGTGGATAATACCAGGCTGTCCCTGTCGCTACGTGACATCCCTCTGAGCCTCAGATTGGTCTGTCTCAGTGCTGGTCTCCCCTCCCCATTGATGCCTCGCAGCTCGGAGTGCTTGGTACAGATTCCCAAGCCCTTTGCTGGGCAGTTCCACTCACGTTGTCATCCACTGCGTAGGTGTTGATGAAGTGAGCCAAGAGGTTGCAGCACCAGAGGAAGATGACATCCCCCAGGATGTGAGGGACTAAACCTCTGCAATGGCAAAAACACAGGTGTGAGGTGCAGAGGGGTCCAAGCCCTCCCTTTCCTCCATCACGGAGGAATCCCACTCCCCAGAATACATCTTTATTTTGGGAGGAACCGAAAGGAGAAGGGGAGACTTCAGGGAAGAGCTCTGGTGGACCTCAGGGGGTCAGTTTTGTTTCCTGCTCTGATTGCTGCAGCAGTAAAAAAGCAGTTGGGAAAACATACTCTGAACCAGCCTGCTCCACTTGCTATTTTATTGTCAAGAGCATTTCAGAGCCCAGAGAACATTGTCCTGGTCTGCTTGCAGCAGGAAACTGCTGCAGATACCAGGGGAAGCAAAGCAAGTCCATCCACTGAAATATCTTCTCTAGCTGGGCATGCCCTCAGAGTAAGCATGTGCCACTGTTATGGCTACGTAGAGGTTGTCAGGCAATGAGAAATAAGTGGTCCTCAATGATTTTAAGGGAATTTAGATGGCATTAGGAGTGCTGAGAGCAAAACAGCAACAGTTTGGTCCTGCAGATGTAGTTTGTGTTCCCCTCGTGGCAGTGTGATTTCCTAGAGGAGATGCAGAGCATGCATAACTTCAAAGCCCGCTTGAGACAGTTTGTGTTGTGTTAAAACCTTTCCTGTGAACGATTAAGTTTAATTAGGCTACCAGCAGTGTTTATTTTATGTGGAGAAAGGGAACGTAGCCAGCTCCTTCCACAGGCTGTTTTCTAGGGAGCTGGAGGAGAGGGGACTGAGGCCAAGGCTCAGGGAGCATCCTGGAGGAAGTGGTATTCAGTGGAGCTGCAGATCCTGCAGAACAGCTGTAGGCTGCAACAGTTAGATGTGGTGACACTTAAGGGGGGTCACTGTAGACCTCCAGCTCTTTCCCCTTGGGGAAAATAGCGAGGCGCCCTGTTCATCTCCCTGATGTGTTCACGTTTCATCTGAAAGCTCAGATCTTTGTGATTCCAGAGCCAAACGCATCAGGCCTGAAAGCTCCTCCTGAAATTTCAGAGCTGCCTTTACCATTATTGAAGTAATAAAGCAAGTTACCTCCCCACCAGGAGCAGAGGCAGCAGGGAGCTCTGTCTTATAGATGTGAGAAAAAGCCAGGAAGTGTTAATTAAGGAATGAAGCAAGAAGCTGGACTTCTGCTTTAGTGATGCTGTCAGTTCACCATGCTTCACATGTGGGGTCTGAGCTCCTTTGGGCAAGCTGCTATGGGCAGCAGTGCACTGTGCAGTGTCCTGCTCCTACCAGACAGGCAAACCTGCTGCCAGCATGAACCATCTGTTCATTACAAGCACCCATGGTGCTTTTCAGAGGGATGTGCTTCTTATCCAGGCCCTGGCTCTTATTTCAACAAGGAGCCTCATTGTTGCACTTGAACTTGGTGCCTGTTGCACAGACAAATGCTTTAAATGCTCCTTTGCTGAAACACAAAGAAGCACGAGCAGCGTGGGGGGGTAAAAGCTAAGTAAAAATACTGAGTTTTCCCTGGGCTCTAAAAGTATGATTGAAGATAAGATCAGGGGAAAACCTAATGGTCAAACTGGAGCTCTGTCAAAGGCACAGGTTCAGTCTGTGCTCACAGGAGTGATGTGGGAGTCCTGCAGTCAGACAAGGTTAGGGGTAGGAGGGAGCTCAGGGAGTCATCAGCACCTATGGGAGAAGGTATTCGAACAACTCACGTACACAAAGAATCCCAGGATCCCTTCCTCCTTGAATATCCTGCCAATAGCGCTGAATACACCGCTGCCAAGAAAGGAGAAGAGCTATAAGCACGTGGAGGTTGTCTCTCAGATGGCTTCCCTTTCTATTAGCATTTAAAACAAAAAGGCAGGAAACTCACTGAGTAATGAGCAAGGTGCATTGCAGCCACCAAAACACCCACTGGCACAAAGCTGAACTGAAAGGGATTCCAGGGACAGAGTCCAGCCTTCCCACAGCCCTTCACCCTGCTGTCGTCCACCCTCTAAACACAGCTCAGATTCATTTCTCAGTCTCCCAGACCTCCTGGGTCACCATTATCCCCCACAGCATGGGAGCACCGGGCAGGCCTGACTCCAGGACTTGTTTTTGTGTGCCCAAACTCTCCAGAGCTGCAGCCATTCACCTGTATTTGACTTCCCGGCCGACAAACTGGACCATGCAGCGCATAGAGATCACTAAGAGGAAAGAAAGAAATGAGTTTGGGTTGCAATGGACGCAAAGGAAAACGTAACACAACCCTTCTGCCATCCCTTTTCTTCATGCAGATCAACTCCTCTCAGTGGCCCTCATCGATGCAAGGCACATTACAGACTGGTTCTCTCTCTCTCAGTATGTAGTTATGGGTTGGTCCCTGATGGCCAATCTGATTATCAGCCATCCCAATACTTGGGACCCACATCTGTGCTGTGGTTTCATACAAAGCCAAACCCCCAGTTCTGGGGGTTGTCCTCAGACAGGGCAGGGTTTCTCAGTCTGGGGGGGGCAGGCAGAGGGATGGGACTCACCGTGCAGTGGATGTGACACAACCCGGGACACGCACTGCATCATCATCTCGTGAGATGTCTGGGCAGAAAATGGAACAGTTGCATGAAAAGCTCCTCCTGTGCAGATCGGGTCCTTTCCCTCAGTGTAGCTAAACCCACTTCAGGTCCAAGACCTGCTTTTAAATCTGTTTTTTGTGGTAAGCCTCTATTTCTATGAAATATTTCACATCTGCTCACAGTGGCTGCTGAATACCACAGCCTTTTTACCTGGAATTTCTCCACAAGTAATTCCACCCACAAGCCACAGTTTAAGCTGCCTCTGCTTTCAAGGCACATCCCCAGTGTGATCTCCCTCATCGCTCACTGACATTGCATACCCATTTCTCACCTCTTTCACCACTTTCCTAAGGGAAGTCTTCACATCATCCTTGTTAGACACGTGCTCCATGTCCTCCAGTGGAAAGGCCTGAGGAGGAAGAGAAGAAACATGGTCAAAACTGATGGAGATGCTGACCTGCAAGCCCTTGACCTCTGAGGAGGAAAACCATGAGCAGCTGTGCTCTAAATTGCAGGGGAAAAAGATCCAGGAAAAAGGAAAGACAGGAGAAGGATGGGTGGAAAGTGAAAATGGATGAAAACTGTCACTAAACTGCTTGCCAAAGACAAAAGGTGAATGATTGCTCAAGTTAAACTAAGATTTCCAATAAGTTTTGGGGATAAGGGTACTTTTTTCCCTTTGTCCTGGAGGACTATTTGGAGCCATGAGGAGACAGCACGTGCAGTCATGGCTGGGTGCAAGCATGTGCAGGCTCTGTGGCTCTGCTGCAGTAGCACTGGCTGCCCCGACAAGCTGATTTATGGTGAGAGAAGCCAACCTTTACCTTCTTCACGCTCCCCCTGGTGATGGTTGATAAAGTGCTTGAGATGAGGCGAGGAGTAAGGCCACGGAAGAGGCCTCTCTTCCCATCGACTTTCACAATGTGTCTGGCTGGGTAAGAAAACACCAGACTGCTGTCAGTCGGGAAGCAGCCGACCCACAGAGCACACACTGCCCTGCAGAGCACAGCCTGCATGGGCTGGCCACAGGAAGACTCACCGTAGGTGAAGAAGCCAGGCAGGTACAGTACTTTCCTTCCCAGTACATTTCTTCCAACAGTTGGAGGTAGTGGTTCGTGCCCGACCTGCAGGAGAAACCCTTTGAGCAGATCCCCAGTGCAGTTTTGGCAGTCCTGAACCTGACAGGCCGCGTGGCCTCAATCCCATCTGCCTGAGCTGCTGAATGGCCGTGTCCCCCTCCATCACCCTATGGCAGATGGGGGTCCCGTGATGTGGGCAGTCCCCTTCCTGTTACACAGGGTTCCTTGGGTACAGGAGGCCCTCATCCCCCTCATTTTATAGGGGTCCCTATTACAGAGGGTTTCTCAGGATGGAGAGGGATGAAGACCCAGAGTGTTATAAAAAGATTTTCAATCCTTTGTTATATAGGAATCTCCACTGTTTGGGTGTCTTCATCTGTCCCATTCTGTGGGGTCCTCACTCCTGTCACATAAAGGGGTCTCCGCTGTATCTGTTGGTCTTTGTCCCTCTGCTATATATGATTTCCTATTCCCTGTTATAGGGCGGTCCCTGATGCAGAAGTATCCTCATTCCCACAGGGCTCCCCATTTCATAGGCACCTCCACCCTCACAGTTACAGCTGGGATCTCCCTGACACAGGGATTGTGGTGACAGAGTGCCATCCCATCACACAGCAGGATCCTGCGCCCCTCCTCACCCCACTGCCCACGTGCTGCCCACCGCAGGGGGGTCCACCCTCCCCTCCCCACGTTATAAGGAGGTCCCATTGCTACATATGGGGGTTCCCTTTGCACGGCGGTCCTCATACCTCATCCCATAGCCCTCTGTAAGGAGGAAGGGGTTCCCCATCATTACACAGGCCGTCACCCCATAGAGATGTCCCACTCCCCAGGGGGTACCACCGGGGGGTCCCTCCTCCCCCAGCATGTCCTCATCCCCCCGCACACCGCGGCCTACACCGCAGGGATCCTCCCTGCCCCCAAACGGGGGTCTCAGTCCCCACACACCCCCGCACACCCCCGGCCCCGGACCTGGACGAGCAGCTTGACGTAGAGCAGCGGGTGGCTGGCGGCGGCGAGCCCGGCGCCCAGCGCCACGAACAGCCCCTCGGTGCCCTCGGCCCGGCCCGGCCCGGCCCCAGGCCCAGGCC
>JACDJE010000053.1:269187-290998 GCA_016647715.1 Pavo muticus
CTGCGGGGCGGGGCCGACGGGGAGCGGAGGGTAGGAGCGGCCCTGCGGGCCCTGGGGCCGTATCGCTGAGGAGTTGTCGCCGTCCTTAACGCCGCGCTGCAGAACCTCATCTTCCGCTACCTGCAGAACGTGAGTACCGCGGGGCTGCGGCTGGGGCGGGGTGGGGCGGGGCGAGGCGGGGTTCGCATTTCGGTTTGTAACTTCTTGGTGGCTTTCGGAGCCCATCGGCATTGGACGAAGAATTGGTGCTGTTCGGGTGCATGAGAAGAGCCGGCTCGGAGATGAGCGGTTCCCCCTTTGCACAAACACCTTTGTAACGGGAGCGTGCCCCTGCAGCCAGGCATGCAGCGGTGTTTCGTTGTGACTGTTTTAAAATGCATGTTCTGTGTGTAGCATACACCCAATAACACAGCACCTGCAGGGGTCTGTGTTTGGGAGTTGCTCCTTGGAGTGTTTCAGAGCTGCAGTGGCTGTTGGTTGCAAGGATTTCTTAATGCACAGAGGAGAAGAACAGCGTTGTTTGAAGTGTTTGTTTTCCACTTTACTCACCCCCATCGTTTTGCAGAGGTCCAGGATCCAGGTGTGGCTTTATGAGCAGGTGAACATGCGGATAGAAGGCTGCATCATTGTGAGTACCAACGTGTCCCCATGTTACTGTTGGCTTTCCCATGTTCACAAGTCTTCTTGCTACCAAGAAAAAGTAGTGCAAGGGAAAAAACTATTCCTACTTCTCTAATATTAGTCTTAATGTCTGGCCTGTGTTAGGAAAGCTATTGATAGTTTGTACTGCTGTTGCTGAACTGAGTGCTTCTGCTGCTGGTTTTTAGGGCTTTGATGAATATATGAACTTGGTGCTGGATGATGCAGAGGAGATTCACTCCAAAACAAAATCAAGGAAGCAGCTGGGTATGTCAGCATGTCTGTGTAGCCTGAATGTTGTGAAAGCTGGTTGGGTGAGCCTTGCTGATAGCAGCACTTGAAGGTAGGAAACACCTGCCAAGCGCTGGTTTGGAAGTACAGAGGGCAGATGCTGGCTCAGTCTGCTGTTTTTTAAAGGTGGTGATTTTGCTGAATGTGAAGGGGAATCTCTCTGTGCCTGAGCCCAGTTGTTATCTTTCAAACGCTGTCTTTGTGCAACTGAGGTGTCGGGAGGAATCTGGTCAAAACTTCTTTTGGCTGCATCTAAATTTGGTGGCCCTGAGCAATTCTCACACCTGCTGGGTCAACTCTGGGCCAAAGCAGGAGCCACCTGAGTGGTGGTATTTACTATTTACCACTGCTGGCAAAGATAAAAACCCTCTGTGATGAGGGATGCGTTGATTTAGATCAAGACTGTAGCGGGGACAGCATGCTACTGTAGCAGGGACAGCATGCTGCTGGAGCAGAGATGGTGTCTGAGAGCTGAGGGTGGACTGTGAGTGTGGGCCCTGCCCTGCCGTGCTACCCATGTGGGGCTGCCAGCAGGAAAGGAGCTCAGTGCAACCCTCCTCTGCTGTGATGGGGGCATCTCCTGTTGTGAGGTATTTTATGAGAACATGAGGGGTTCTGGGAGTCTGGGATCTTTTTAATCCCCCGTTTCCTTTTGTGTTGCAGGTCGGATCATGCTAAAAGGGGACAATATCACTCTTCTACAAAGTGTTTCTAACTAGAAGTCGCTGCTCTCAGAGCAGTGATTGCAGCTCAGAGTGGTTTGGAGTGAATGAAGAAAGGTGCTGGTGGGAGCCTGACCTGCTGGTAGATAAAAGTTTCGTGTAACTGGCATTGCATGCTGAGCTAAAAGGTCTCCTCTTTTTGTGGGAGTAATTTTTTTTGTAGCTTGAAACAATACAGGACGTATTTCCCAAATAAACATTTTTCACATTGAATGTAAAGGTAAATCTGCTTGGTTTTGTTCTCACCTTTCTGTCATTGGAGAAGGCAGAGAAATGCACATCGAGTGGTTTGCCGTGGATCTGATGAGTTCCTGATAACTCTGTGCTTCCTGGGAGGTTACCTGTGCAGTGTGAGGCAGGATGGGCTCTGGTGTCACTGGCAGACTTGAGCTTGCATGACTCTAATGAAGTTTGTTAGAGGCTTTACATGCAATTGCCACCCTTTGTTGTCACAGCAACTGGTTCCTTGAGTGCTTTCTGGTAAGATAAATGAGATTTAATTCCTTGGGAATCTAGAGAGAAGTGTGAATTATGGATCGAGCAGTAAAAGCATCTTAGTGGGTTGGTGATGGATTTGAGGCTGTGGTGTAGTGATCCAACATCACAGATGTTATGAATACGTATACCTGGGTGAAGCATCATCGCTGGGGAGGGCAGCTGGTTGGGATTAAATCTAGAACTTCATCTTTGGGCAGCGCCTCTAGGTTAAATCCTTGTGCTGTTAAGTCAGCTGGGATGCCAGGCGTGGCTGGGTTTTATCACTTGATGTATTTTCGTTATCCATTTAAGGATCTGTCCTATTTAAGCTTCCATAAGACAGCTGACTTTCTTGGTCCATCAGCCAGAGATCAGATCCCTTGCTTGGGCTGAGCAGCCCCCTCTGTTGCTCCTCTGATTAAAAAACAAGCAGAAATAGGCAATTATTGGCTGTAATTGTAAGTCAGAGGCTTTGAGTGAGGGATATTTATGGTGCAGTGCCTGTAAAATTCACCTGCCTGCATCTCTTTGTTGTTATGGGAGGGTTGTGGCCTTGAGGCTTTTATCTAAAGTTAATGACTTGAGTTAATCACTTTTCCTTCTGAGCCTATGTGGAAAATACCACACGGGAATGGAGAAGAGCTTATTTAGCAGGGATCTGCTCTGCTGCCTCACCTTGCTTGGATCTGGTTTAGGGCCACTGAAGAAGCACTGACTGAGAGCCTGCCAGGGTCTGTCCTTCCTCCTTGTGCTGGCTGCTTTGTGAGAAGATTTGGGCATTAGCAGAAGCAGCTCGTTCTTATCAGCAGTGCTGCTGCCAACTCCAGATTGTGCACTTCGAGTCCCTGTAATGCTTCCTAGAGCTCCTCTGCTCTCTGATATCATCAAATTAGTGCGAATGAACGTCAATATAGGAGTAGGCTGCTGATGGGAGGAAGGAAGTCCAAGCTAATCAGCTCTGAAGCATCTCGTGATAAGGCACCAAAATAGGCAGTAATTATGTGCGTGGGGGAGCTGCAGAAGAAAATGAGACGCTCCCGAGCAGGAAGCCACACAAAGTGCAGAGAGCCTGCAGGAGAGTCCGAGTGTGTGTGAATGGCCAGGAGGAAACGCAGCCCCGCTGCGTGTGCAGCGCCTGGCGGTGGAGCCCTGCGGCCCGAGAGCGGAGCTTCTAGGCATCACCAGCACGCAGATGGGGCTCAGAAACAGTCCTGCCCTGCCGAGAAGCACTTGTCTGTCCTCATAGAAACCACACGGCTGACTCATCTAAATGCTTGCCGATTTTTTTTCTAAACCCCGAATCCTTCCAGCCTCCTGAGAGTTTCCAAGCTGGAGGCAGCCGGAAGGTGATGTTTCATCGGGCTGAGCGTGCAGTGCCGGATGGAGGGTGACCCGAGCCGGCTGCACAGGAGTGCGTTAGACAGAAGAGGGTGCTGCGGGCTCGGCCAGCTCCCTGCCCCTCCAGATAAGTGTCATAAGCCTCCGCAGGAACACACAGTTCCCCAGCATTCGAGCAGCTTTATTGGCTCCCAAACGACCTGGAAGGAAGCAAACCGGGCTGTCTGGCGTTGGGCTGCGTTCTGTCTGGGCAGCAGCCAGGCAGGGTGCCCTCTCCTTCCCTGGCTTATCCCTGCTGAGGTGTTCTGCTCCTGGAGGGGATGAGGAGCACGAGGCTCTGGTTTTGACTGAGCAAGAGGCAGTGAGGAGGAGCAAGGTAGAGTGAATGCTTACAATTGAGCTCTGTGTTTAGGAAACTCCCGTCGCTTGGCTTTCTGCTGTGCTGAAGCCTGTTGTGTTTGCTTTCGCAAGTACTTTTCCATAATGTGCAAATTCCTTTCCCTGCAGTGCAGGAGTGAGGAGGAGCGGGGGGGTCCTGGGGGGGGTGAAGGCTCCTGATGAAGGAGCTGCCTTGAGGTGACATTATTAGGAGTGCCCTGGCATGCTGGATTGTTGTGGTGTGATGTTGTGTTGTGGCAAAGCAACACCATGCAGCAGTGTCCACACATCAGGAAGGAAAATGCCCACGGTGGAGATGGCCAGAGAAAGTTTTCTCACTGCTAACAGCGCTCGGATATCAGTCAGAAGCAAAACTTGAGCTGATGGGAGGTTCAGATACTGCCTCTCATAGGAATAGAGCTGATTCTTAAAATATGAGTAATATGAGACCTGTGTGTGCTAACGATGGCACGGGTTGAGTAAGACAGAGATCTCTGCCGTACAGCGTTTCATTCTGAGGCTGTTGCATTGATTGTGGCAGGCAGACGACGGCCCACTCAGGTCCAGGTGGGGCTGAGCAATGTTTGCTTTGATTTTTTTTTTTGTTCTTTAAGCCGTTCCTGCCTTTGCCAGCACTGGAAGGTACCTTGAGTAAATGTTTGCCTGCTCTCTCTGCTGCTGGCTTCAGGGTTCTGGGGGAAAAAAAGGCTGTATTTCTTCCCTGCTGCACTTGGGAATTGCTCGCCCTGGCCCAGCCCAGTCTTTTCATGGGACTGTGCTTGTGAAACAGCCCGGAGCAGGGAGGCAGAGTGGTCCTGGCTTTCTTGAAGGGAGGTTTCTCAGTGGCTCTCTGGTAGGATGCTATGGTTTGTGGGGTGATTGTGCTGGAACCCGGACCTCTGAGCCAGCCAACAGCCTGGTCTCAGTGGAGTCACCAGCAGTGCTTCTGGGTGCTTTTCCCTGCTCTTGAAAGTCACTGCTGCACTTCTGCTCACTTCTCTCGGGCTTTGTGGAGGTGCTGAGCTCAGTCCCCAGGCAGGACACAGGCCTGGCTTGGCAGGAAGGCCGCAGGTAGGACTGGGGGTGGGATTTGTGTCTGTGTGGGCTTTACAAGGGGGGAACCACCTTCCCTCCATCCCAGTGTCCTCCTCCCAGAGCCTCACCACGCTGTGCTTAGTGCACATAACCTGAGAGCGTATTTCAAGTACTGGTATGTTTTAAGGATTGTGTGCCTAAAAATAATAGTATCAAACTGACAACAGTGGAAGGTCAAAGACTCAAATGGCTTAGAAGCTGCACCCTTAGGGCAGCATCTGAATATGGAAAACTTGTGCGGAGGACAGAGACAGGAGCTCAGGAAGAGCGGCCTGAAATGGTACTGTAAGGTTTCCCTGCAGTCCCTGCTTGCTGTTCTGGTTCCAGTCCTGCATGGAGTTTGGGACATCTTTCTCAATTCTTCTCTATGGGTAACAAAAAACAGTCTCCCATTAGTCTGAAGACAGGGTTGGTATCCATCAAAAGCAGATCAGACGCATGGGGAGAGGAGTTTGCTGTGCAGCCATTTCTCCCTTCTCCCCCTGACGTCCTTGTGAAGGGTTCTCACCGTACACAATGCCAAGAACTGGCTGCAGCAGGTTTTGTTCGCTGCAGTA
Organism: Pavo muticus; assembly: GCA_016647715.1. Lineage (NCBI taxonomy): Eukaryota > Metazoa > Chordata > Aves > Galliformes > Phasianidae > Pavo > Pavo muticus. The sequence goes on from JACDJE010000053.1 coordinate 274,685, forward strand.
CCCTCCGTTGGCAGCCCACACACAAGGTGCCCAGCATGGCTGCCCCCCCCCATCGTGCCTTTTCACATTCATACCCACCAGGGGCATCATTACTATTGTTTGTAACATCTCTTGGAAAAATGAGTCATGGGCATTTTGCCTGCCCTCAGCAGGGACACTCTGCCACATTAGCAGCAGCAACGCCCGCCCCCTGCTCTGCTGCCTCGCATACCAGCGGGCCCCTGCGTGCAACGAGCTGGACTTGTGCTGCTGAGCTTGCTTGGCGCTGCTGCTTCTCTGCCAGCCTAACCTGGGCCCCAGGGAGGGTTTTACTCCCTGCTTTGCATGCACAGTTCAGCACAAGGTGCTGCTTCGCCCTGCTCCTGCAGGTTGTCTTCTCTCCTGTGCCTTGAGTTAGAATATTTAAGCCCAGGTTTCTTGCACTCGTCTTTGGGCCGTGCTCCTTACCCAGCGTGTTGTCATGGTGCATAATGGTAGGCCTGGTCTCCTGCAATTTGCCTGCAGCAGGGATGGGGACGTTTCTTTACGGCTCTGCTTGGCGTGGAATCTCGCTGCAGGATTTGGGGCATGATAAAACAAAGCCACGTGGTTGCTGGAGGTTTGGGCAGTTGGTTTTACTCGCACATGGGTGTTCATTTCTCACCATAGGGCCCAGGATGGCTGGGGCCTATTCCACATTTGGCCTATTTCACCAGATAAGTCGTATGGGATCAGGTTTGCCCAAGGGCTTGCTTTGTTGCAAGGGCCAGAGCTCCCACACTAAACTGAACTCACCTCCCCGTCCGGCCCTGATGCTGGCTGCTGCTTTTCAGATTTTTTCCCTTATCTGCTATTCTTCAGTCTCTTGTCTTCAAAATAGGAGCAATATCTGATGGCCCCCCGGGGGTGGTGGCTGATGGAGCGATGCGATGTCCTGCGCTGAGCGGAGCAGCGCTGCACACCAACCCGCCGTCTCTGCAGCTCTCCTGCTGCCTGCCAATCTGCTTCCCAAATCGATCTATGTTTTCTGGGGATGCTCTCCTGTGCTCTCAGCTGGATGGGGCTCAGAGCAGAGCTGAGGAGATGGTTCAAGCGGTGGCTTTTGTGAGCTGAGCCAGTAGCAGGGCCAGCATCAGCTGCTGGGGCGTCGTGCACAGCTTCCAGAGCTGGGCTGCCTTTTGTGCAATAGGAAGTTACAAAACAGAGGGGCAGTGGGAGCACCCAAGCTCCCTGAAGAGCATGGGAGGTGCAGGCTGCTCCCAGGGCCCCCCACTTTGCCCCGTGCAGGTGTCAGGGCTCCGATGGGCAGCGCTGGCGGCGGGTACCAGCATCCGCTCCTTCAAAGGCTTTGTGCTCACTCGGAGCACGGCAGACCTTGTTGCACCCCTGCCTCCTCCCCAAAGTACAGTGTTTTGGAGCCCATCCCTTTATCGTAAATCAACAACAGAGCTAATATTTCATATCGAGGAAGTGAGATAATATCAGAGCCCAAGGTGGGCTCCGAAATGGGTGCGTGAGACGTGCGCTAGTTTGGGGGGAGAAGGAAAGGGGGGCTGCGGTAGGAACTCTTTATCTGAGAGGAAATTGTATTATTCAAGGGGCTGAGAGCGCATGCGTGTGTGTCTGTATTTGTGTAAGAGAGCCTTGCTGGGAGCGTGAGCGAGCCCCTGGTGCAGGATGGGATCACTGCCCAGATCTGTGTGGCACCGGGGCTGGGGGTGGTCGCTGCCAGCAGTACCCCCTCCCAGCTCTCAGCAGCCTGGGGCTGAGCTGCCTGTGCTGTGCTGGAGCTTTGCTGCTCCCCTGCGCTGTGATTGGCCCTCTCTGAGGTGGTGGCAGGGGCTGAGGGTCAGCTGGCACCCAGGCAGCACCAAGGTGCATGTGGGCAGTGGGGAAAGATGCTTGGTGGCAGCTGGGCTGAGCGCAGATCTCGAGCATCCTTTCAGCCCTCTGGCGCAAGGGCTGCCATCCAGAAGGTGGGGGGGAGCAGAGGGGGGCAGGCCGTGTAAAATGGCTCTTCCAGCTCCTTTGGGTTATCTGGGAAGGTGCACACACCCATGGGAAGGGGGGGCTTTGCTCTGTGCCTGGTGGCACAGTATGGCAGAGCTGTTCCAAGCTGATAGAGTTTCTGCAGGGCGATGTCCCTGGCCCCCTCCCCAGGCCCACCCTCAGCTCCCTCGATGAGTCACTCCCTTCCCCAGCTCCTGGAGCAGCCCCGTGCTCTAAGGGTGTCCTGGAGAACGCCTCTCCTGCTCTGCCCATCTCCCGCTGTGCTGGGGCAGTGGCAGGCCTGCAGGGCTCAGCCGTGGGCTGGGGGCAGCTCCCCGCTCCATCCCCTCCCCAGTTTTGCATAGCACTCAGATTTATTTTTACATAGGAAGGTGCAATGCAAATAGGTCCCCAGCCTGGGGTGCTGCACAGACAGCAGAGCAGGGACCCAGGGCCGAGTTGTCCTTTCCCCAGGTACTTCAGGATGCTGTGCCTTGCAGCAGTTGGGCAGATGCCCTTTGAGCCACGTGCTTGGGCAGTGATGGCGTTCAGGGGATGCCGTGGGCTTAAACACCGGGATGCTGCAAAGTGGTCCTGCGTCTCCTGTGGGTGCAGCTATTTCCAACAGGGCAGTGGGAACACAGCAGGGCCACAGCTGGGACACCACTGCTTCCCTCGGCAGCAGCACAGGAGCTTGGTGATGCAAAGTGGGGCTCAGCTCTCCTTGTTTGCATTGGTTTTTGCCCCCTGCTTGGATGGGTGGTCCTGCTGCCCCTGCCCACGCTGCACCCCGGTCTTTGTGGGCGCACACATGCTGCAACACATCGTGCCTTTTTAGGAAGGGTGGCAAAGAGAGGGGTGGGAAGGGAACATGCCTGCCTCGTTATTTAGTGTCCCACACACGGAGCCTGCCTGGCCCTCGGGAAACCTCCATCCACGGCGCGGCTGGGATCTGCAGCGAAAGCAAACAATGGGATCCCCAGAGACAACAATGCCCCATTGTCCTTTGAAGCCGTAACAATGAAACAATGGATCCCAGACGCCTCGCTGGTTCCCAGGCACGCCCCCCGCGCTCCGCCCGCTGCCCGGTGCTGCCTGGGCTCGGGGGCTTGCGCTGTCCCCAAGGAGCCCACGGCTCCGTTCCCATCCTGCACCCACCTCTCCCATCTGTCCCCTGTTTGTGGGGTGAGCCCCGGGCTCCTGCAGCCTCCCGGCCCTCGCGGGTTGTGCCTGGGAGCAGAAGGAAGCGGCTTCCAGCGGAGCTTTGATCCTCGGGGTTTCATCAGCGTTAGGGATGGAACGGTCCTGCGAGGTCATGCGGTGCGAGCCCCGAGAACAATGCGGCATTGTTGTTTCTGGGGATGGCCACTTGTCAGCTCCGAAGGTTTCCTGATACGTCCTCACCTCCTCCTCCCGGGGCAGAAGCAGCCACGATGGCAGCGCCCACCCCGGACACCCAAACCTCTGAGCACTGCATGCGAGGCAGAGCTGAGGATGGGGTGCAGGGTCTCATTTCCCCGCAGGAGCTGCAGTTCTTCTGTCCTGAGCCGCTCCGAGGCATCTCTGCTCTCTGTCTCTGCCTCCTGGCTGCATCCAGCCAGCCCCAAAGGAGCCGGGCCAGGCCTGCAGCTGCTCCGTGCTTCCCCAGAGCTGCTGCGGGCTGACTGGGAGCAGCGCTGCTCGTCCCGTTTCTGGCTCTTAGGACACTCTAGGTAGCTTTAACCTGTCTGGGCTCGGGTCTGGTGTGGACAAAGGCTGTGGCATGTGGTCACCATTGAGCATGGTGAGGTCTGCAGTCATCTGCTAAGACAGCAGAGCTGGGGTGACGTTCTGCCTGCGTTCCGTTCGTCTTTTGCCACGTGTCACAACCCCACTGGGAACCCAGTGCAGGGCTGGGGAACATCAGGACCCCCTTTTGCCCCAAGGCATCGCCCGGCTCAGCCTCCTCCGAGCTTTGGGATGGAGCTCTGAGCCCCCGCTCCTCCCGCTTACCTACCGGCAGCCAAACCCACCTGAATAGGTAATGAATGGAGGAGAGAAAAGAGCCCCGAGCACATTGTGCTTCCAATGGGCCGGGAACAATTGCTAAATACAAATCACACAGAGAAAAGGGGGAGAGAGAGAGACAAAAGAAAGAACCCCGGCACAAAGGAGAGGAATGAAATGGTAAGTAAAGTCAAACAAAAAGGAGCCGGGCTGAGACAAAAGGAGGGAACAATATCCCCGAGGCAATAGGCTCCTGAACAATGGGGACAGTGACAGCGGCACAAAGGCACACTGTTTGCAAGTAGACGTTATCTCACACAGCCACTGGCAGGCCCGGCCGTGGCGCTTCTATTTTCAGGGATGCTTTTGTGCTGCGCTGAACAATATTCCTTGCATGGCTGCAGATAGAGAGATGAGAGGGGGGTTCGTTCTTTTTTTTTCCCTGCCTTCCCGGTGCCAGCTCGGTCATAAAAACAGGTTTGGCCCTTCTGAGAGCTGGGCAGGGCGGGCGGGCAGCACGGACCTCATTGCAGGGCTGCTGGAGCATCGCCTGGCAGCGGTGAGCGTGGCTGCACGGCCGTGGTATGGTCAGCAGCCCGGGGTGAGCGCCCAGCCGCTCGGGGTGGGGTGTTGGATGGCTCACATCCAGCGCTTATCAGCCCCGTGTGTGCTCGTGAGCCTGAGGGCAGAACCGGGCAGACCAGAAGGATGGCTTTTCCTGGCTGCTGTTGCAACAGAGCACTGGAGATTGAAACGTCTGATGTTTGTTGGGAGGAACGTGGGGCTTTTAGTAAGCTGGGACGCTGCTGTGCCTGTCCCCAGCTCTGTGACCATGGAGGAGGCGCCCTGCATGGCGACGGCACCGCTTTGAGGGCCGGTCACGGCTCTGCAGACATCCAGCCTGCAGATCAGGGTGGCCATCAGATGGCTTTTCCCAGCCTTTTCAGGAGGGTTTGTGGCTTTTGGTGGAGCTGGTGCACGTTTGGTCCCGTTCTGTCATTGCAAACCCCTTCTGCAGAGCCTCCCAGGTTGTGCCCCTGGCCCTGATGCTGGACGGGGGTCACGGCAGCATCCATCAGTGGCACAGAGCTGTCGTTGCAGGGCTTGATATCAAAACACCCGACCTGCAGCACCCCATCTGCTTGGCCACGGCGTGATGTCCCCCCGAGAGCTGCTGCCATGCCACCACAAACCGTGGGGATGTCACTGAGGTACCCCAAAGTGATCTGTGGGGGGGGGGAGGAGAACTCGGGGTGTCAGAGCGAGCTGATATCGGTGCCGATCTGACACCCAGCATCGCAGCTGGGCTCCGGCACTCGCTGCTGATATCGATCATGTTATCTGAGGGTACATCCTGTTGCTAAGTTTGGCTGCTTCCTCCGGTTAACAGCTGTCACTGCTGCGAGATACAGATGTTTAAACGTGTGTTTTGGGGATGGCACAGGCTGGGGGGGGGTGCGGTGGTGTTTGGTGGGAAGGGACCCGTGGTTGCATAGCGAGCCCTTGAGATGCCGCAGTGAGCAGAGTTGTGCCCTGCAGATCCCGATGGGATCGCGAGGTCCAAGGGGGGAAATATTGGGGGCATTAAATCAAAGCAAAGCAACGGCGCCGCGCATTGAAGTCGCTGTCGGAGGAAAACGGTTCCCTGATCCTGACCGCCCCGTATCTGATTCTGTGGTTGTGTTTGTGCTGTGAGCGCTGCCTCGAGGCGCCGAGCTGCAGCGCTCTCAACATTCAAGCCCTTTGCTGTGTCTTTGCTCACCCTCCGCCCCAGCAGTGGTGTGGCACTGCTGCTCCTCTCCCAGCCCTGCCTCTTCCCGACGCAGTTCTGCTAAGTCGGAGCTCTCTGCTGCAATTAGCTGGTGTTTAAACCCTCGCTAACCCTTAACATCCCAATCACAATCGGAACGATTAGTAATAACGCTCCGCGCATCCTGCAGTGCCGCACATCTAAAGATTACACTGAGTAATTAATTAAGCCCGATCCCCCCTCCCTGCTTCCCTCAGCGAGGAGAAAAAAATCGCTGAGAGTCTCTTAAGAAAGGACATAAAGGCAGGGAAACCCGGCACCGACACAAGACAAATGGGGATTTGAGGACAATCCGGGCCGGGCCCATGTGACCCGAGAGTGGACGAGGCAGGAGAAAGGATAAAAATGCCAAGCACAGAGCGGGGACGGAAAACAACCGCCAGCTTCAAAACCCGGGGAAAGAAAAGCTCCAAGATGAAGGGAGTGACAAAGCATCAAAGGGACGAGAAACCAAAGGCGTTGGAACAAAGGACAAGCTGGAACAAAGGACCAAAGAGAGGAGAACAAAAGCACTAAATAGAAAACAAAGGGGGGGGACAAGAAAAGCCCCTCTGTCGCTGTGCTGGAGGGTCCGGCCGGTGGGCGGTGGGTGGCACAGGCGGAGCCGCGCTCCCACTGGAGCCCGACTGGGAGCGAAGGGCCCCGGAGCCCACGGCTGCCTTTGAACCAGAGCCGATGGGTTCGGCTCCCAGCGCCGCGTCCCGGGTGGCAGCAGGGAGCCCGGGGCCGTGGCTGTGCCACCGCGCTGCCCCCGGCCCCTGGCTGCCCGCTGGGTGGTCCGGGCACCCCCTCCCACTCCCTGCGGCTCTGGTGCGGCCTGCTCAGCATCACCCAGCGCTGCCCCAGCCCGGCTTCAGGCTGCCGGGATGGGCTGTGTGCTCCCCACCCCACGGCCTTCCCCTAGGAGAGCGGCAGCCGGCCGCTGCCATGTGTGTGGCTGGCTGCGGCCGTGGGGCTGGCTGTGCTCTGGGTGGGGACAAACAGAGGCATTCAGGTTGGGAACAGAGTGGCAGAGATGCGTCGCCACGTGGTTTGCTCTCCCCATCGAATCCCAGTTTGGAGCTGGAGTTCTGTTGGTGCTCGGGGGGTGCGATGGGTACCTGGGGTTGGGTGGATGGTGATGGTCACAGCACCAGAGGTGGTGGTGATGGACGGAGGGGGGTGATGGGCAGGAGCCCCCCACAGTCATCCTGCCTGTGGTGCTTTGCCTGCTTATAGCTGCAATGCATTTGGAAGCAGTGGGGCCCCCCCGTGTCTTTCAGCAGTGCCAATGCGACAGGATTTCGGGAAGCCAGAGAGTGCAGGGGGCTTCCTGACACCCCAACCCTGGGGTGGTGTCTGTGCTCCAGCCCTGTGCCCGGGGTGTCTCTCTGCTCCTGAGTGAGCAAACGCTAGCGAAAGTCACCCGTGGTTGGGGTCTGCACTGGGAGGGGTGGTCCAGGGCACAGTGAGAGTGGGGATTTTAGCTGGCACCGTCTGCATGCTGGCCTGGAGGGAGCCTTGCCCTTCCTTCTGCCCAGCTCTTTTTGCTCGTGCGCCGGCTGAGGTTCACCTGCACCTTCAGCCCTTTGCCCCTGCCGGCTCTGCTTTCCTGCAGAACCACAATTTGCTCAATTTTACTTTGGTGTTTTTTCTGCTGAGCTCTCTCTGGGTGCTGTGGAGCTGCTCTCCCCGCAGAGCCATCCCAGAGCATCTTGGTTTTATCATGGCCAGATTAGAGCCTGCGAGGCTGCGGGTGAACTCCCTCCAGGAGCAGAGCAGCGCTGGTGCTGGGGAGGAAGGCAGCACGGAGCTCCCAGCACCTCGGGGGAGTGGTGGGGTTTGGGTGGGGGCACTCAGCAGGTTGATGCCTGCAGCTCTGCTCAGAGCCTGTGCTGTGATGAGCAGGGGGACACGCTGTGGGTGTGGGGGGCTCTGGGCACCTCTGTCACAGCAGTCTTCCCCCAGTGCCCACGTTGGACTCGATGATCCTGATGGGTCCCTTCCAAGTTGGGATGTTGGATGTTTCTGTGATTCTGTGTTCCCACTCTCAGCCCCAGATCTGCCCCCCCAGGCTGCAGGGGACCCTCGGTGTGCCACGTCCCTACAGCCCACGAGATGCAAAAGGGTGAAGTGAGGACAGCCCCGGAGCTGCCACTCGGTTTCGAGAGAGTTTGAGCTTCTCCATTAGCACTGTCGTATCAGCTCGGCTCTAATGGGCTGCAGATGTGTGTCTGTCTGCCTGTGTGTGCACACAATGCAAGCCCATGTTACATGTGCATCCCTCGGCTGTGAGAGGGACTTCTGGGGCAGTGGTTTGGGTCCTGCTGAGGGCAGTGGCAGCAATGTTGCCTAGATTCCTGTATGGATGGGGAGCTGTGCAGCTCACTCCCTGCTCGCAATCCTGCTTTGCAGCTTTCCCAGGCTGGTGAGGAGCAAAGCACATGCCCATTCCCAAACAATGGGCCCACTTCCGTGCAGGAAGCAAGGTCAGATTTGTTCTCCCTGCTTTGCCCCCTCTGGCCAGTTATAAAGGGGCCAAGCCATTGTCTGAACCATTTCCATGACTCAGGCAACAGCATCCTGCGATCTGGAGGCTGGGACTTGCAGCCAGCACAAAGCAGGAGGCATTGCTCCCGCGGCTGGAGGCCCCGCAGGCTGCATGCAGGGGTGGGGGGGCTTGGGAAAAGGAAGGCGAGTGCTGGCTGTGCCTTTCCCCTCCATGCCCCCTGTGCTGGAGGCAGCGGGATCTTTGCCCCCACCAGCTTTCCTGGTCCCTCCACCCATTGTCCCGGCTTCCTTCTGCTGAGGAAAGCAGAACGCTGCAGGGGGAACCACAGGCACGGAGCTGCCCCGGTTGTGAGCTTGGATGTGGCCAGGTGGGGAGAGATGGAGCTATGGGGGCACCATGTGAGCCCCTCTGGAGGGGTGGGGACCATATCTGCACCATCACATCCACCTCGTGCCCGTGGTCCTGAGGATGCTGTGTGGGTCCTAGGATCCTGGTGATGCTCCATGTGTCCTAGGGCTGGTCCGTGGATGTTGGGTTGCTTCGTGGATTCTGGGGCAGCTCCATGGGTCCCGGGGATGTTTTGTGGGTCCCAGTGATGCTCTGTAGCTGTTGCTGTTGTTCTGTGGGTCCTGGCAGTGCCCTGCAGAAGGTGGAGAGGAGGTGCAGGTGCACCTGGTGTTGCTTGAAGGAGGATGTGACAAGGAGCAGAGCTGGGCTGACGAGAGGGTCCGTGTGTGGTGACAGCCCCGGCTGGGCCACCTCATCCCAGCACCCATCCGGGGGTGATGCCAGAGCCAGGGGAGCACAGTGGGTGCCAGCACCCAGTGGAGAGGCCACCGGGGCCACCACGACCACCGCCAGGAAGGAATGGAAAGTGAAAGTCCGTGGCCGCTACTCCGGGCTGGCTGTTGCCATGGCGACCCGAACAAAGCCTCTTCTCCCTCTTTTGGGTTTAATTGTGTGGGTCCTCAGCCCCTTTGTTAATTGTTTCCCCTTCTGGTTCAGGGGATGCTCCTCTGCCCGCAGGGCGGCTGTGGGGTCCGTGGGGCGGCCGGGGGCTATTCCTGCTATGCGACAGGGCGGGGGCTTTGGGAGGGTTGGGGGGCAGTGGATGGGGGAGCTGCCTTTGCATCCCACCCTGCTGCAGGTCTGCACCTCGCTGCACGGCTCCACGTGCCTTGCAGGGCTCAGTTTCTCCATCTGTAAAACGGGAACGTAGGTGGATACAGAAGCTCTTTGACATGTGGGGTTCTACTTTTGCTTCCAAACACTCCCGTGCTTTGTGTTTAATGTTCTGGCAGGGATGCCAGGAGCTCTCCCAGGTCACTCCTGGCCTCGCTCTTCCCTCTGTGCTGTGCCCACGGTGTGGCTGCAGCTCAGCACATTTCTTTGCTCCTTTCCCTGCGATGGTGGTGGGGAGGTTTCCCATGATGAGGGGTGGACGTGGGGTGTCGGGGGCCCAATCCTCCCACCAGGGAAGCCCGTTTTCCAGTTGCACGGAGTGGGAGGAAGCCCCCGGAGCAGTCATGTGGTGCTTTTGGGGCTGGAGGAAAACAAAGCTTGAAAACAAAAAAGAAATTCCCATGGAAGAAAACGATGGCGTGGGGGGAGGAAATGGCTTCGAGTCAATGGGAATTTTCCCTGTTGGCAAAACGTAAACAGTCCTCCTTCAGTGTTGACATAACATTTTAAAGATCTCATTCTGCAAAGCAGCGTTTGGCAACACGTGTGTGCCACAACCATCCCTGCGAAGCCGCGACCCTTTCATTCCTGGCAGTGGGATGCGGGGTACGGGGAGGGGTCTCCCAAACTCTGCCCAAGTCTTTGGGGGGTTCCTCCGCCCCCCACCGCCACGCGTCCGGGACGGAGCAGAAGCGGCGTCCCGCGTGGGTCCCCCGTCGGGGCAAAGCAGGGGGTCCCAAGGGGAGGGGACGGGGCAGAGGGGCCGCCCCTCAGCCGGCTGCTGGTTTGCTGGGCCCTCCTCCTCCTCCTCCTCCTCCTCCCTCCCCTCCTCCCCGCTCCCTCTCTCCGCCCGGCGCCGGGGCAGCTCCCAGCGGAGGCGCCGGGGACATGGAGCGGACCTGAGCCGTGCGAGAGGCGGCGGAGCCCGCACCGGCAGCGGCACCGGGAGCGGCACCGGAGCGGCACCGGAGCGGGACCCGGGCGCAGCGCTGCAGCGCGGCGGAGCCGTGAGTGCGGGCGGAGCAGGGAGCGGGGCAGAGGCACGGCCATGTGGGGCACTGCGGGGGGGAGAGGGGGGAGGAGGAGGAGAGTGCACGGACACGGCTCTGGGGCGCTGAGCGCCGTCCTGGGTCGCGGTGCCCCCTACCCCGGCTGTGCGGCCGCATGGCGGGACCCCACCACCCCACCACCGCTTTGCTCAAACAGAATGGAAAAGGGGGAAAGCGGAGCGCCGCGTCCTTCCCCGCACGGCCCCGATCCAGTTACAAAGTTGTGCGGCTGCGAACTCCTCCGAGAGCAGCGCCGGGGAGAGCGAGAGCGCGGCAGGGAAGGGGTTAATCCGCGGCAACCCCCCCCCCCCCCCCCCGCTTCGTATTCAGTGTGATCCCATTGCAGCCCCCTCCCCAGGACCCCCAGTGGGACGCGTCCCGAGGCGCGCACAGCCCCTGTCCGTGCTGCGCGCTCTGTTTTAGGGCTGTTTTAGGGGCAGCGGGTTATAGGCTGGTAGCCCCGCCGGCAGAGGCAGACGCAGCGCACAGCCAGACAGACACCATGTGCTGGCACACACCGCGCACAGCCGGACTCGGCCACACACGGGGCGTGCGGGGCTGCGTGCAGCCACGTGGGGCTTCGCAGCTCGGAGGGGTGCAGGGTCCCCATCCTTTGGGTCCCCATCCTTTGGCACCTCGTCCCTTCTCCCCCAGGGGATGGATGTGCTGTTGCTGCCTTGTTGGATGGCAGAGGCAATTTGCATCGCTCCAACCCCCCTCCATCCCTGCAGCGCCGTCGGGATACCGGCACAGAGCGCGGGCAGGAAAACTTGCTGGCAGCACCGCGCGGCTGTTTGTCCATCCAACAAAGTGCTCCAACAGTGCAGCAGCAGCGCTGCCACGGGGCAGAGCCGGGGGAGGGCTGGGGTCAGCACGGAGCTGTCTGCTGCCTGAGCCCGAATTACGGCCGATCCGTGTCGCTGCATCCCGCAGCCACGCACCGGAGCTGCGTTTTGGGACAGTTCAGGGCAGATTTGGGTCACTGCGTGGGATCCGCTGTGGGCTGGGGGTCCTACGCTGCTGGCTTCCCCGCGGGGCTGTGATGTGGGGGGTTTCCATCTGGCGTGACCCCTCGGCTCAGGCGGTGCGCGCGGTGGGACCTGGAGGGGAGCTGACACGAAGTTAGCGGTGGGAGAGGGGAGCCCAGAGCTGCGTCACCCTGAGCTGCAGCTGAGAAGTTTTCATGTGAAACGCACAAACAGACGCAAAGCTCTGCTCCTTTCCACCCCGACCTGCTGGCCACTGCTGGACGTGGGGGAAAAACGTCAGACTGCGGCTGCACAGCGCTCCAAGCTGCTCCATCTCACGAGGTACTTCCGTGGAAAACACTCTGCTTCCAAAGCAGATCTGGAGTAATAGGTTTTAGGAGTGAAAAAGGACCATTAGCTCAGTAATGTTATTTTCTCCGTGGCGCAGACCAGATAATATCGCTCAGTTACTCCTCTATTGAGCCAATAACCCGCGTTCGTAATCCGCGCAATTTCCTTTTAGTTCAATTTCGTTTCGCACAGAATCCGTTCTGTTGACACCGATCCAGCACGGGGTCGATTCTTTCTCCTTCGAAAGGCTGCGATTTCGGGGGCGTCGCATTAAAAACAGCCGCTGTCCTTTGGTGGAGGTGGGCAGGTTGGCTTCGCGGGTGCCACGTTTTTAGCAGCTCTCACTGCACTGCCAGCCCGCCGCCCCACAGCAGCTCAGCACCCACCGAGCAGCACCGTTAGGTAGGAGCAGAGACCATGACCTTTAAAAATACATCCCCCCTCCTTCTCCTCTAAGTGCATTTGTTGCTCTGGGGGCTGTTTGGTGGGAGCTGTTGGGCGCGCAAAGCAAAGCGCACCGCCGCCGTGCTTTGCCCTGCTGCTGCTTTTGACCCCCTCCCAAATCACAGCGCCCTGCGCAGTCCTGAGAGCAGAGTTTGTTCCAGAGGGGCGAAGTGCCCTGGGGGGGAATAGCTGAGCTTTTTGTCCCCCCCACGTTTCTCATGGGGAGCTGCACCCTGGCAGCGAGATGGAGCAGCTCGTAAACTTTGCTATTTGCTGGAGGGGATTTAACCCCGTCCATGGGATGCTGAGGATGGGCTTTTCCCTCCGTGCAGGGCATGCAGCAGCAGAAGCACAGTAAATCTCTCCTTTCAACGCATTTATTTTTACATTTGCTACTTGCTGGAGGGGTTAGCTGCCCGTTGCCTTCCTGGAACTGAGACTCAATGAGACTGACTGGGACTGGGCTGCCGTCACAGAGGTTGGGGATGGGGGCGCTGGGGGCTGGCGGTGTGGATTGCGCTGAGGTGAGTGCATGGGGATGATGGGGTCTCGGTGCCATGGGGCAGGGATGCAGGTCTGTCGTGGCTTTGGGATCTGGAGTTTGCTGCTGAGCATGTGGGGTGGCTCAGAGCATCCCCGTGGATGAAGGTGGTCTGTGGGGTGCAGGACATGGGATGCTTGTATGGCCATGGAGCCGTGGCAGCTCGGCTGATCTCTTGCAACAATACCAACCAAACTCGGGAGGATTTTGGTGCAGTTTGGCTCTGCTCTTGGCTGTCCCTCCCCATGGACCCAGGGCACGCTGGCCGATGCCCCGCTGCCACCCATTGTGCACCCAGCTTTGTCTGTCCGGCACGATGCTGTGCTCAGCCCCGTCCCATTGTGAACACTTAGGGTCGGAGCTGCTTTGTGCGTGTGATTGCAGAGCAGAAAAGCTTTTATCACCAGATGGACAGCCTTCAACGCGCATCGCTGCAGCTCTGCTCTGCTTCTACACCCCAAAGTGCTCCGCCGCGCTGCTAAAACACATCGTGTTTATTTTCCTACAAAGTGTGTATTGAAATCAAAACAAACCCCCACTCCTGGGCAGGGCAGTGGCTCCCTACAGCTCTGGACAACAGCATGGGGAAAACCCATTGGGCTCTTTTGTTCTGCTCTGGTTTGGCCGTGTGCTGAGCGGAGCATCACTGCAAACTGCTGGTGAAATGTGTTCATTCCCTGCTAGAAAACAGCAGTGTGAGCTGCCCCTTTCTGTGCATCCAGCAGCAGCTGGGTCTGGCCGTGGTCTGGTGGGGACTCAGCCCGGGGGGTCTGCAGCCCCGTGGTGTCCCTGCAGCTCTGAGCTGTCCCCAGCTCTGCTGTTGGTTTCTCACCAGCTTTGGAGGTTTGGGTCTCATTGTCTCATTGAAGATTTGGGCCGCTTCAAAAGTTTGCCACGATGCATCACCCCGTTTCCACCCAGCTTTTGCACAGCGCAAAACAGACAAAAGGGAAATAAATTAGGGCAGCCTGTGACAGTGCTGCTGGGAAAGCAGTCGGTGCCTTCCCCCGTCCTGTGCCTTTTGGAGAGTATTTCAGAGCCAAACCCTCTCCCTCAGGCTGTGCCCTGCGCTCAGCATGGGGCTCCCCCAGCCCGGCCGCTCCCAGCAGGAGGAGCGATGGCAAAGGCACCGACTTTTGGAAACGGTTCTGCACTTGGAAGCCTTCCCTTCCCCCTTCTTCTACCACCCCACCTGCTCCGGGGCCATATGTCCGATGCTGGATGTGCTCCAGTCCCAAACAAGGGCGATCGGTGTGCCCGGTGCCGTCGCTTTGGCACTGGGGAGGTGCAGGGGGCACTGCTGGTTGGCTTTGGGACTGCTGGGATGGGTCGGGGGGAAAAGGAGAGGGGGGAATGCAGCGGCCAAATGGGATCCCACAAAGCATTGATGCAAGTCCTGAGCACGTGCTGGAAGTGGAGCTCAGCCCCACCAGCCCGGCTGCCTCATCACAGAGGAACAAGGTAATGGGGCTCATCCTTCCAGCAGCATTTTGGGTGGCCCTGGCTGAGATCTGATGGCCTGAGGCATTGTTTGTTCATTCTGGCTGGTGAGGGGGGCTAACAGGGTTTGGTTTCTGCTGGGAGGAGATGCATGGCAAAGAGAATTCAAAGGATGTGGGGTAGCAATGGGGTATTTGGTCCTCTTTGCCCGTGTAAAAGGGCTGGGCTGGAGTCTGGAAAGAAGCAAAGGAATAGAAACAGGCAGAGAAATACCTGCAGGCATTGGCAGCACTGTGCAACAGCGATGCTGTTCCCTGGCATGGAGAGGGTCAGCCTCGACACATTCCATATTTAATGACCATTGCAGCAATTATCACCTCTGGGCTTCACCTTCTGCTCCTGTTTGGGTGCCCCGTGGGTGCAGGCTTGCAGCACGCAGCCCTCCGTGCTCTTCCTCTCTTGTAAGTGGGTGTTGGTAGCCTTGTTCTGAGAAAACACAGAAAAAGTGAAGGTGTGGGTGATGGGTTGGGCTGCAGCGGGCACGGCTGGGGGGCCCCAATCAGTTCCACTGGACAGCCCCCATCCCTGCTGCACTGCCCCATTGCTGGTGGGGTGCACTGTGCCCGCTGTGCTGTGCAGGGTGCTGTGAGCAGCTGGGTTAGCAGCACTCGCCCTTCCCATAAAGTGGTCCCGGAGAGGAGGAACGGCTCAGGGAGAGGAAAGAATGGGACCAGGGGCTGCAAGGAGGCTGGCGAGGCGCTGGGTGCGCAGCTCGGCGCTGGGGACAGACGGGGACGTGAGACTGCAGAAATGGGGGCAATGCTGAGCTGGGGCAAAGCCTGCAGGGCTGCGGGGATGGAGCGCGTGTGCAAGGCTGTGCACGTGTGTGTGTGTCTGTGGAGGTGTGAGCTGGGGGCTGCGCAGGGGGCGGGACCTCCTGCAGCCCCTCTCCACCTGTCCCCATGGAGCCGGGGCAGGGAAGGGCTCGGCCAGCCCCTGCCCTCCGGTTGGGGAATGCCAGAACCCGGCTTATCTTTTGTCTGGAACAATAGAGGGCTCGGCCCCATTGTTCTACCTTGCACGCCCAGCCGGAAAGCGAGTCCCCTGGGGCAGGGGCTGCACGGAGCCGCCTGTGGGGCTGCTCTGCGTGGGGCTTTGCTGGCAGAGAGGACACGAACCCGGATATGGACATCCCCAGCCCCTGGGGCTCTGCAGGTGAATTCCCCAGTGGATGAGGCTCAGGAGCTTTCCTGCTCACCTTTCTTGCTGTGCATGACACGGGCACTGGGGAGGGGACTTCGGGACGGTTCGTATGGGGGGGCTCCTGGGGGGACTCTGTGCCTGTGCAGCTGTGGGGCCCCTCTGTACCCCCGTAGGCTGCAGCGTGGGCAGAAAGAGGGCAATGTTTGCCTTTCCAGGGGGCTCTTGGGCTGTGTTCTGTGCGTTCACCTGCAGCACCTGCTCTTCTGTGCGTTCACCTGCTCATAGGGCTTCCCATGCCCAGCTCTTCTTGCTGTGTTGCGTCAGCTTTGTGGGTCCATCCTGGGAACTGAGCAGGGGAAAGCGTGCTCTTGCAGGGGAGGGTTGCTTGGTGCTGGTTATGGGATGTGGCTCTCCCAGGTGCAGCCACCAGGTGGGCACAGCCCAGGGGAGCCCACAGCAGGCTCATACACCCCCACGGCAAAAAGCAGCGTGCAGAGCAGCAGGGAGTGCAAATGCATGTGCACAGAGCAACTGTGCTTCCCCTCAGCCCTGCTCAGCCGTGCAGAGCCAGCTGGGCATGTAGAGCCAAAGCCCTTTGCTGCAGGGGGATTGGGGACCCGAGGGGATGTGGGGACACAGAGGGGGACAGGTGCCACCGTGGCTGCTTGGGCACAAAGAGCCCCTTGTGTGCTGCAGGGCATGGGGGTGGTCAGGGGCAATCGGACACCCCATGGCAGCAGGGAGGGCTGTCTGCAGCTTGCTGGAGAGTCTGCGCCCTTGTGCAATGAAAATAATCCTGGCAGGCCAGTAGGAGCTTGTCCCCACATCTCTGCATGGCTGTCATGGTCTCGATCTCCACCGAAATGAGCCGGGGGGGGGGG
>JACDJE010000053.1:291186-306422 GCA_016647715.1 Pavo muticus
GGGGGGGTGGAGGGGCCCTGAGGGCTCCTGGGTCAGGGGGGGCCCTGAGGACCTCCCGTGGTCCTGACCCGACCACCCTGGGGTGCTCAGCGCCTGCAGACCCCTCCGGGTCTTGTGGCCATTCCCTTCTACCACCCATGCAAAGCCTTCCACGAATGACAAGATTTGCGTTAAGAAGTATTTAAAAGAGGAAAAGAGGCGCAGTAGGAAGGGGGACTTGGAAAATATTACAGCTGTGGGGCTTGTTCTTTTTGCTGTGGTATTTAGAGACCTGCAGGGGAGAAAAAAGTCTTGAAGACGTGCAGATGAGAACGCTTTGAGTGTCCGGCGTGCAAAGCGATGCTGTGCATGGCTGCATGGCTTCCTGCCGTGCTGTGCAGAGCGGGTGAGGGCTCGGGGGGATGCTCAGTGCTGTTTGCTCCCTGCTCAGGACACGGTGATGGGGGTTCCCCAGTCTTGGTGCCGCCTTGTCCCCATGCTGCCCACGTCCCTGCTGTGTCCTGGTTCCCATCCGGGTGCTGCCAGACCCTTCTCTAAGGACGTTTCCAAATGCAACCTGGGCAGTAAAGCCATCCGGCTGCAGAGCTGGCGCTGCGCGGTGCTTCCCCTCAGTGATACCAGAAGGGAAAGAAAAAGAAAAGAATAAAAAGAAAGAAATCCTGGCAGATAACCTCACCCCGAGGCCGGGAAGAGGGAATGACCGCATGTCCCACTGCCTGGGTCCACTCCCTGTGCCCGTTCCTCAGTGGGTCTTCAATCATTCCAATGCACCGAGGAGATCGTTCCCCTCCTAATAAATCCCATGGGCAGGAAGTTCCACCTGGTGGTTGGTTTGATTTTTCCCCTGCTTAAACCATCCTATCGCTCGTCCCATCAAGGAAACCCGTGCTGGGGCCATCACTGTGGACCTGCACCAGCTGATGCCCTGGGAAGGCTCTTGGTGTTGGGTTGGGTTCTTTGTGTGGCTCCGATGCTGCCGCCGGACACGTAGTGCATGTGTTACATCTTTGGGGTGAATGTGGGTACATCGGATGTGATTTAATGCCCCCAGAGCTGTGCTGTGAGGCTCATTGACCCCATCTGAAAGGGGGGTGCTGGCAGCAGGGGGAGGTCCCAGCCGAGCCCCTGTGCTGGGGGGGGACAGGAAGGCGCCGTGTGGTGGTGATGTGTCCCTCTGCCATCTTGTATGAAACCAGAGCAGCGTGGTAAGGAGCAGCTTAGGAAGCCCTGTGAGAGCAGAATTCGCAGTCAGGTGGAAATTGTGAGTAAAAAGGGCCACCAGGAGCCCGGGGACGTGGTGTGGTTGATGAGACCTCTGCAGGCTGTGCCAAAGGGATGTGCCAGGGATGGCAGCATGCAGTGTTCAACTCTCACTGTTATCATGGGGGGGTCTTTGCTGTCCCGTCCCCACGCTGAGCATCACACAGCACCGCTCGCTGCTACTCCGGGATCCTCCTCTTGCTTTAGGGTTAAAGCTTCCACGGACCATGCAGCAACAGGAGCTGTGCAGCAACAGGAGCTGTGCAGCAACAGGAGCCGTGCATTTCTACGCTCCACTTGAGCACTGCAGAATTGGTGCTCCACCCCACGAAGAGCCCCAGCGTGGCAGTGCTGGAGAGCCAAGCACGGCCTCTAGAAGCAAAGGGGGAATCCTCCTCTATGTGGGATATGGGGCCCAGGCTTGACTGGACTGGAGACAGAGTGGACGTGGGTGGCAGCGGGTGCTGGGGTGGCACACAGAGGGGTGACCCGCACTCCTTCCTGAGCGCCCATTGCCGGAAGTTTCCATGATGCCAATTCTGTCACCTCCGTGTCACCGCCGCGCTCTGAGCCCACAGGGACGTTTCCGGAGGCCATCACCCCCCATGCAGAGCCACGCTGCCTTTGGGGAGCAGACAAAGAGCGCTCTGTTCTGCACGGACGCCGGGAGATCCCGGCTCTTGCTGGGGCTGTGGCTTTGCCCATGAGCCCCCCAGGTTTTGCCGAGACGAGCTGGGAGCAGTGCTTTCCAAACCTCTCCTTTCTCAGCACTGATGTTGCAGCTTTTCGGCAATGCCAGCTCTCGGCAGCCTGCTGGGAAGGCGGAGGTTGGGGCTTTCTGCAGGTGAGGTGTTGCAGAGGATGTGCAAAGCGTTGCAGAGCGTTTCCGCTGCGGCACCGCCTGGCTTGGCGGGGACACGTGGAGCTGTGGCTGCCACGACGTGATGGCGGCTCTGCCATCCATGTCTTCTGGGTGACTTCAGCCATCCAATGTCTTCAGCATCCCGACATCCCGATGTCTCCTGGGCTTAAAACCTGCTTTTTCACGGCCCTACACTGGGCATTTCTGGGTGCGGATCCTCAGCCGTTGGGTGTTTGTGAATGGCTCCATGCAGGAGCCCCGCTGCTGATTCCTGCTTGGCCAGGAGCCACGCGGGCTGTGCTTCCAGCTCTGCTGCGTCCCCAAAGGTCACCATTTCCTCCCGCTAGTGACAGCATGGTGCTGGGGACAGCAGATATGCCTTAGTGTGGAGTGCCAGAGGTTGGCTGCAATCCCTTGCGAGCTCAAAAAGGTGAGACTTGACCCCATGACCCTCTATTTTTACACACACCAGAGCCCCGATCCCAGTGTAGGAAGCGCTGCCCTCTCCCTGCCATGCACCCAGCTGTCCCCGCGTCCCCATGGGATGGCAACCCCGTGAAGTTCCCAGCTGTGTCCCTCACCTCAGCCACCCCCCAGGCGTGCAGTGGCCGTGGCAGGAGGAAGCCATCCCTCCTTTTATGTGCGAAGGCACGCTGGGCGGAAACGCTTGGAAAGGGCCCCGAAAGGACATTCCAAGTCTGGCAGGAAAGCGGTCCTCTCGTCTGGCAGGAGACGGGCTATTGTCTGTGCCGGTGGCCGGAGGGATTCCGTGGGCCCTGCTTGGAAGGAGAGAACCTGCGTGTGGTTTATTTTTCCCCCTGCTCTCTCTCCTGGGGGTGCTCGCAGCTCGTGCCTGCAGTGCCTTCCCGCTGCTCTGTGCTGCGTGGTGTTCTCCCCTGCTGGATTTTGTGCTTGGCTGCACTTGGTGCTTTCCCCCTGGCTTGCTGTGTGTGTGTGGGGAGGTGGAAGAGAATCTAAGAACTGATATTTTTCTGTGTGGAAAGAGGAAAAGAAAAAAGCCAACAGCCTCTCGGCTCCGCTGGTGCATTTGGTGATGGGGAAATGGGGCTGGTCGTAGAATCCAGGCAACCCAACTCACCCAGTCAGCTGCTGGGATGCTCTCCCATGTCCCACTCTGTGGGATCCCTCAGCTCTGCTGTCCCATGGGGTGGAATTACCCTGGACTGAGGGGCAGGAACCATCAGTCCTGAGCCTGGTGCAGCCTGCAGTGCATCTCTGCTGGCTTTTCCCCCCCTTGCTGCTTTGCAGAGGTGAGTGCTGTGTTCCGCAATGCTGGAGAATGATGAGAGTGCAAGGGGATGCTGTAGGGGGTCCGGGAGGCTCAGCAAGAGGCATATTGGCATCACCCACGGTGCCAGGCTGCTGCTGGCTCTGCCCCTGCCCTAACGAGCTGTTCGGCTGCGACACAAACGGGGCAGATAGGATCAGCTCCTAGCCAGGAAGGGTGGCACGGCACAAGGGGAGAATTGCAGGATGTGCCATTCAGGGGTACGAATGGAGAAGGAAAAGCCGGCTGTCGCCATCCCCAAACCTCAGCCCTCAGCTCTGGGCTTTAGCTGGGGCAGCCTGGTTGCAGGAAAGGTGAGCAAAGCGATGCGCGCTGGGGTGGCAGCCGTAAGGCTTTGGAAAGGAGCCCCACTCGTGCTGCTCTTTGGGTACACCTTGTCCCCGTGCTTGCACTGTTCGCTGTGGCTCTCCGGGCTGGCACTGCTCATCCGCGCTCTGTTCGCTCCATTCCCCTCCGCCCTTCATTAAATAGCAAACATTAAAGGCGAAGATCTCTTACATGAAGATGTATTCCCTGTGCCAAGGCAATTGTTCCCGTCCCTATTGTCTGTGCAACAGAGAAGCCCTTGAGCTGAGCACACCTGAGACAGCCGGCGCAGCCCCGCTCTGGGAACAAGCCCTGTAACAAGATCACCGCTCACTTCTCTCCTTTTTCTTCTCCCTTTTTTTTTTGTTGTTCGGCAAACCGTACAATAAGCCCACAATGAGGCCCCTTTCACACGGACCCCTATTAAAGCACCGGCCCTATTTTCAGAGTAAACTTCCAGTGGCACCGGGAGGTGAAGCACAATGGGAACGTGACCTGACCGAACGCTGGCACTTTGCTTTTGTGCTCCTCCAGCCTCGGGCATCACTCGGTGCTGCGCGCTGTGTGGGCATCCCTGGGCTGACTGCATCCCTGCTGGAGGGAGGGAGGGGAAATGATGGCAGAAGCGCATGGAGCGGGGCTTTGTGCCTTCAAAAGGGATGGAAGGAGCACCGACCTTGCTTCTCCTCTCCCATACCGAGCTCAGCTTGTTGCTGTTGCAGCCCCGTGCACGTGGAGCAGCGCTCAGCGCCCACCCAAACTCCTCCCTTTACTCCTTCACCAACCCCTGAGCCACAGAAGCACCCGGGGCTGCGCTTTGCTGCCTCAGTTTCCCACCTGCAGCATTTCAGGCTCTGGGAGACCGCGGGGCACCTGGATGCAGGCAGCACATTGAGCACAGCAGCGCTAAGCACAGCATCCCGCTGGCTGCACGCCGGCCCCGTTCTGCTGCCAGCAGCGCCCATTTCCTCCCCATCCCTCAGGGTGTTTTTATGAGCATCGATCGGGGGGGGGGGGGTGGACACGTTGCCGGGCTGCCCCCCGAGGGTTACAAAACCATACAAGGTGAAGCTGACGGTTTCTGGGGCAATGTGGGTTTCAGGGAGCGGTGCTGGCACGGGCGGAAGCGTGCGGCTGCGGGGTTTGGGGTTTGGTGCTGTCTTCAAGGGGCCCCTGAGCTGCTTTGGGTACACGTGTGTGAGCCTGGAAATGCCAGAATACCATCGGATGAGAGCTCCAAAGAGGAGACCCCAAAGAGAAGCCGTCCCAGAGAGAGGAGCTCCCAGAGAGAAGCCCCCCAGATAGGAGCCCCCAAAGTTGAGTTCCCTAAAGAAGAGATCCCAAAGAGGAGCCCCCAAAGTTGAGACCCCCAAAGAGGAGCTCCCAAAGAAGAAACCCCAACGAGGAGACCTCAAAGAAGACCTCCCCCAAAGTTGAGTCCCCCAGAGATGTACCCTCCAAAAGGAAGCTCTCCAGAGAGGAGTCCCCCAAAGAGGAGCTCCCCAAAAATCTCAAAGCCTGGGGGGCAGCTGGAAAAAAGTGACACTGATGGAAGGTGTAAAATGGCACGAGGTGGTCAGCAAGGGGTGAGAGAGGGGGATTAGTGCCTTGGGAAGCGTCGTGCTCCATCCCATAGTCCCGAAGTGCTTGGGCTGAGCCTGGCTGAGCTGAGCTCCTTCTTGTTGAGGTGGTGAGCGGGAGAGGAAAAGGGTCAGATGTCTTCACCCCTCCGTCATGCGATTGGAAAGTATTGTTTGTGAACAAACTCTGCCTGGAAACGCTGAGTGAGTGAAATAGCACAAAACCTGCACCGAGATCGGCCTGTGCGATAAACCCAAAGGCTGCTTTGGGGTGAGGAGAAGGCAGAAACTGCGACAAAGAGGAGGCAGACGGAGCTCCGTGCGCTCCGGCATCGCCGTGCCGGGTGAGTCGTCCCCGTCCTCACCTCCTCCATGATGGGAAAGGTTTCCTTTATTTGCTCTTTCTTTGCAAATCGATTGGGCTGCAAGGGGCAGCGGGTGGGCAGCTGAGCGCTCTATGGATGGCAGGGGGGGTGGAGGGGCCCTGAGGGCTACTGGGTCAGGGGGGGCCCTGAGGACCTCCCGTGGTCCTGACCCGACCACCCTGGGGTGCTCAGCGCCTGCAGACCCCTCCGGGTCTTGTGGCCATTCCCTTCTACCACCCATGCAAAGCCTTCCACGAATGACAAGATTTGCGTTAAGAAGTATTTAAAAGAGGAAAAGAGGCGCAGTAGGAAGGGGGACTTGGAAAATATTACAGCTGTGGGGCTTGTTCTTTTTGCTGTGGTATTTAGAGACCTGCAGGGGAGAAAAAAGTCTTGAAGACGTGCAGATGAGAACGCTTTGAGTGTCCGGCGTGCAAAGCGATGCTGTGCATGGCTGCATGGCTTCCTGCCGTGCTGTGCAGAGCGGGTGAGGGCTCGGGGGGATGCTCAGTGCTGTTTGCTCCCTGCTCAGGACACGGTGATGGGGGTTCCCCAGTCTTGGTGCCGCCTTGTCCCCATGCTGCCCACGTCCCTGCTGTGTCCTGGTTCCCATCCGGGTGCTGCCAGACCCTTCTCTAAGGACGTTTCCAAATGCAACCTGGGCAGTAAAGCCATCCGGCTGCAGAGCTGGCGCTGCGCGGTGCTTCCCCTCAGTGATACCAGAAGGGAAAGAAAAAGAAAAGAATAAAAAGAAAGAAATCCTGGCAGATAACCTCACCCCGAGGCCGGGAAGAGGGAATGACCGCATGTCCCACTGCCTGGGTCCACTCCCTGTGCCCGTTCCTCAGTGGGTCTTCAATCATTCCAATGCACCGAGGAGATCGTTCCCCTCCTAATAAATCCCATGGGCAGGAAGTTCCACCTGGTGGTTGGTTTGATTTTTCCCCTGCTTAAACCATCCTATCGCTCGTCCCATCAAGGAAACCCGTGCTGGGGCCATCACTGTGGACCTGCACCAGCTGATGCCCTGGGAAGGCTCTTGGTGTTGGGTTGGGTTCTTTGTGTGGCTCCGATGCTGCCGCCGGACACGTAGTGCATGTGTTACATCTTTGGGGTGAATGTGGGTACATCGGATGTGATTTAATGCCCCCAGAGCTGTGCTGTGAGGCTCATTGACCCCATCTGAAAGGGGGGTGCTGGCAGCAGGGGGAGGTCCCAGCCGAGCCCCTGTGCTGGGGGGGGACAGGAAGGCGCCGTGTGGTGGTGATGTGTCCCTCTGCCATCTTGTATGAAACCAGAGCAGCGTGGTAAGGAGCAGCTTAGGAAGCCCTGTGAGAGCAGAATTCGCAGTCAGGTGGAAATTGTGAGTAAAAAGGGCCACCAGGAGCCCGGGGACGTGGTGTGGTTGATGAGACCTCTGCAGGCTGTGCCAAAGGGATGTGCCAGGGATGGCAGCATGCAGTGTTCACCTCTCACTGTTATCATGGGGGGGTCTTTGCTGTCCCGTCCCCACGCTGAGCATCACACAGCACCGCTCGCTGCTTCTCCGGGATCCTCCTCTTGCTTTAGGGTTAAAGCTTCCACGGGCCGTGCAGCAACAGGAGCTGTGCAGCAACAGGAGCTGTGCAGCAACAGGAGCCGTGCATTTCTACGCTCCACTTGAGCACTGCAGAATTGGTGCTCCACCCCACGAAGAGCCCCANCCCCGAGGTGGGCCGGGGGCAGGAAGGGGGAGTGGGCGGTGCTGCAGGATGCGGGCAGATACCGTGCAGGGCCGGAGCCGGGAGGAAGCCCAGAGCCCGGAGAGCACCGTGGGTTTGTTCAGAGGAGGGCAGGGAACTGAGATTAAAAAAAGCCCTGCTAAGATCAGAAACTCTGGCGCGCACAGTGCCCCATTGTTGAGCTGTCACACTTCCCTTTACTTTATTGCTTTTGTCCAACACCCTATTGTTCCACTTCCTTTTGTCCCCTATTCAGAGCCCTGGCTTTTCATTACCCAGCCGGCCTTGTTGTTTTCGTTTCTTTTGTTTGAAGTTCCTGAGAGGAAGGTTTTATTTTCAGCAGTTTGATTAATTCGCAGCTTGAGCCGGCCTTTGTTTGTTGTGTCACCGCTGCCCCGAATGGTGCAGCCCGGTCCCGTCCTGGGGGCCCCCGGATGGTGGGGTGCAGGCAGGACCCCCTGATGGGTGCAGGGCTGGGGGGTCCCTGCTGGAGGGTGCACACCGTGGCCCCCACGGTCCCGTGCCCTTCATCCCGGTGTAAATCCCATCCCTGATGGTCTCCTTCCCCCATTATTCCTCCCTGAAAGGTGGGAAGGGGGCATTTGGTGCCGTTGTTGCTGTGCAGTGTGAGGGCTGGTGGTCCGGGGAGGGGAAATCCCTGCTGGGAGTTTGCAGTGGATGCAGTGGGATCCCAGCTTGTCCCATGTGGGAACACAGCCTGTGCCGAGCTGGGGCTGTGGCTGTGGCACATTGCTCAGGGCACATCCCATGGAAAAAAAAATGGGTTCTGGCCAAGCTTGGTGTCCTGCTGGATGCCCTTAGGACATTTCTGAGCCCCACGGTGCCCTGGTGGGGGCTGATCATGGAGAGCCCATAGGGTACCCAGGGCTCAGCTTCACCACCAGCACGGGGTAGGGCTGGGCAAAGGGGTGCCCCTGGTGTGTGGGGGGGGAGGGGAGACCTCCATCTCTCTGCTAACAACCCTGCTGTTCTGCAGGATGTCCATGAGGAGCCCCGTTTCTCCCCACCTGGAGCTCGATGGGGCGGGCAGCATGGTGAACTGCAGCATCAAGACGGAGGAGAAGAAGGAGAGTGGCTACGAGAGCCCACCAGGGGCTGCCCCCAGCACTGAGCCCCATCCCAACGACCCCCCGGGACCACCACCAAGAGAGGGCACAGACCCCCAGGCATTGCCACAGGTGGGTCCCATCGCTGTGACTGCCCCTGCTCCTGGCCTTGACCGAGCCCTGGTCCCTTTGGGTTGGCAGTGCACTGCCTCCCGCCCCGGGCAGACAGAGGTTGTCGTTTCCCTGAGCTTTTATTCCTCATCCTGAGGAAATGAAGCTGAAACCTGAGGTTCCCCCCAGGCTTCTTGGCTGCTGTCGGTGCTCTGGGGTCAGCCCTGGGATTTGCCTTTGGCATGCATCCCTCCAGGGCCACCTGCAGACATCCTCCGCTGTCCCCACATGTAGGACAGGGGCCGCTCTCTTATTTTCCTGTTTTAATTGCTCTCGAGCTTCCTCTGTCTCTGCCCAGTATTCTCAGTCCCTGGGCTTGGAGAAGCAGGGCACTCCAAAGAAACTACAGCAACCTCCTGCGAAGCAGGGCTTGGTCGTTGAGATGCTTTCAAGCTGGGGAAGTGCTGCAGGAGCACGAGGTCCAGGATGTCACTGAGCACCCCATCAGCTCCAAACATCCCATCAGTTCCGAGCATCCAATTTGCTCCGAGCACCCCATCAGCTCTGAGCACCCCATCAGCTTGTTGTCTGCTGCTTGGAGACATGTAGATGTCCCTGTCCATGGGTTCTCCACCGAGTGATGCTCTGTGTGTGCAGGAGTCCTGCTCACCCGCTGGTGATGCGCTGGAGCCGCGGTGCTCAGCCTTCGAGCCGGCTGTTGGCAGCCAGGAGAAGCTGGACTTCAACAGGAACTTAAAAGAGGGTAAGAAAGGTTTCTGGGACCTCTCTATTTTTGGAAAGATTTGGGATTGGAAGAGCCACGGTGCAGAGCTTCAGGCTGTGCTCACCTGGCTCTCCTCTCCCCACTCTGCTCTGCTGACTGCGGTGCCTGCTGATGGGGAACAGTGATGCCAACCATTGAGAAATTGCTCTCCAGCGACTGGAAGGAGAGGCTGCTGGGCAGAAATGCTGCTGAGACCAAAGAAGTGAAGGGTGAGGTCCCTTCTGTGCCACCTCGGTGCTCTGTGCCCCCCTCGGGTGCCCACATGGCTTTGTGTTCCCCCATCAGTAGGAGGGGAGGTGCGTCTGCAGTGTCGTGTTTTGTGGGGATTTGTAGTTTCTTACCCAAAATGCTCATTGCCCAGAACTGGGCGTTCCTGATAAAACCTTGCTCTGATGGCACAGAGGGATTTTTGAACACCCCTCTGACCACAGCCCCCACCTGTGGTGGTGATGCTGCTTCTCGAGCCCCCAACTTTGCTTCTTCCTTGTGCAGGAACCCAGGAGAGCCTGGCAGAGAAAGAGCTCCAGCTGCTCGTCATGATCAACCAGCTGTCCACGCTGCGGGATCAGCTCCTGACAGCCCACTCAGAACAGAAGAACATGGCTGCAATGCTCTTTGAGAAGCAGCAGCAGCAGATGGAGCTGGCGCGGCAGCAGCAGGAGCAGGTGGGCTCCAGGGGGACCTGTGTCCCTTCGGGGGTCACTTTGGTACCAAGGCAGGACCAGGGGGACAGGGTCCAGGGGACAGAACCCCTCTAGAAGTGGTGAGGAGGAAGCTCTTTGGTATCTGCCCAGAAACCCTCCCTGTTTCTGTGCCCATCCTGCTGCTTGCTATAGGGTGGCTCAGGGTCAAAGCTCTCCATCCCTTATCTACATGTTGAGGGTAAATCATAGGAAGTCCTTAACGTGCCCCTTCCTGACTGCCCTCTCCTTTGCTCTTTGAACATTGATTTATTCCTCTTATCCCTCATGGTGTTAAGTATGGGGATGACACTGGGGTATGGGTGACCCAACGGTGCTAAGTGCAGGGATGACATCTCTGGCACACAGTGTATGGGTGATGGTCTCTCCTAGCACATTTCTCTCCCTGTTGCCCTTGAGACATCTCCTGTGCCAACCAGAGGAGCCCACCATGCCGCTGGGAACATCCCTTTTGGATTTGGGCAGCCCATGGGGGCTCAGGAGCCCCTGTTCCTATTGCTCAGCCCCTCTGTCTCCTTTCTGCCAGATTGCGAAGCAGCAGCAGCAGCTCATCCAGCAGCAGCACAAAATCAACCTGCTGCAGCAACAGATCCAGGTAAAGGTGGGGGACAATCCCGTACCCATCCGCAGAGCCGGACAGTGGGGACACCACCCAGCTACGTCATCCCACAACCATTATCCGTGGTGCTCTTTCTTCCAGCAGGTCAACATGCCCTACGTCATGATCCCTGCCTTCACCCCCAGCCATCAGCCCCTTCCCGTGACGCAGGACCCCCAGATAGCGCTGCCCATCCAGCCCATCCCCTGCAAGCCAGGTGAGCCGAGTCCCCAGGGTGGAGGGATGCCTGCTGGGTGCCCTCATCCCCCGACACTTCCTCTGTTCCCTGCAGTGGATTACCCCGTACAGCTGCTGCACAGCCCTCCTCCTCCCACGCTAAAGAGACCCAGCGGCTCCGGCCACCTCCAGATGCAGGTATGGCCCCAAAGCGCCTCTACAGCCCCAAAGCACTCACTGCCCCCCTGCACCTGGGTGTGCCAGGGGCTATACATCACACCCTGCCTTCCCTCTACCCCAGGAGACCTCGCAGCCGCTGAACTTGACGGCCAAACCCAAAGGCTCCGAGCTCCCCAGTGCCTCCAGCTCACCCAGTTTGAAGATGAGCAGCTGCCAGTCCCTCACGCCGAGCCATGGGGCTGTGCGAGACCTGCAGAGCAGCCCGTCCAACCTGCCCTTGGGTGGGTTTCCATCACCTCCACCCTTGGAGGGTCCTAAAACCTCCCCACAACACCTCCCAGAGGCAGCAGACAGCTCTGCTCTATGGAGTCCCACCTTGTTGGGGTGCTCTGGGTGCTCCGTGCCGCCCCACAGGGCCACGCAGCCCCGTTTTTTGCTGGGATGGGGATAGGCACTATGGGGTTTTTGGGGTGCTGATGGGTGCCCTGGGCTGGTTTCCCACCAGGATTCTTGGGCGAGGGCGATGCCATCACCAAAGCCATTCAGGATGCACGGCAGCTGCTGCATGGCCACAGCGGTGCCATGGAGGGAGCGCTGAGCCACCCTTACCGCAAGGTGAGCCGAACCCAGACTGTCCCCCCCACCCTCCCTCCATCACTGCACCCCACGATGACTGCATCCACGCTTCCCGCAGGACCACGTTGGCATCGATGCTTCCCCTGTGAAGGAGCGGATGGAGGAGACACCCACACACCGCCTGGATGAGGCTCTGCTGAGCTGTGAGATGGACGGTATGGGGCCAGTGGGTGCTGTGGGGCAATGCCACACCGCTCCTTCCTCCTGCTCTGACCCAGCCTTTGGGTTCCCCTCACAGGGACGCGGCATTTCCCCGAGTCCAGGAACAACAACCACATCAAACGGCCCATGAACGCCTTCATGGTGTGGGCGAAGGATGAGAGGAGGAAGATTTTGCAGGCGTTCCCAGATATGCACAACTCCAGCATCAGCAAGATCCTGGGTGAGTGCTCCGCGTCCGCCCTGCCTCGCTGTGTATGGGTAGGAGATCCCAGCTGTGGTGTGGGATGGAATGGAGAAGGAAACCCTTCTCTGCACATCGCACAGCACTGGGGGGGCACAGCAATGGAGCCTTGATATCAGATTGACAAAGGTGTGCAAAGAGGAACCAGAGGCTGAGGCAGCAGCAGGGGCACACTGCATGCTCAGGGTGAGGGTGGACCTGGACCCACTGCTGGGTCTCTGGGTGCTGCCCTCAGCAGCAGGTCATGGATATCCTTTGGGGCAGGGACCTTTGGGGCAAATCCCCCCCCATGCCAGCGTCCAGAGCCCAGCACTGTTTCATTGCAATCCTCCACCAAGTGCAGCTCTTTACTTGCCACCCCTGAGCCCCCCCCAGTGCTCTCTGCACTCCATGCTGCTGTATCCCAGCAGGACCATTTTGCACCATCCCCAATTGCCTGGCAGCATCCTCCAGCCTTGTCCCCCAGCCCCCACCAGCAGCTTGCCGTCACCCCAGCCCTGGGGCAGCCTGTTTCACCCCAGCTATTAAAAGCAATCGGTGCGGTCTCCCTGTAGCCCATCCGAAGGCTCACACACTTTGCTCCGCCGCCGACTCGTTTTAGCAGCTCCGCTCGTTAAAAAAGAACCGAAACAACCTCTGGGCTTCTCCCTTTGAAAGAGCACGCAGGCAGGATCTGCTCGCAACCGCTGGGGGTCGGAGAGGGGTCCGGGAGCGGACGCGTGTGGTGTTCTGGTTGCTGTCACACTCAATGTCCGTGGCTTTAAATAGCTGACGCAGTTCTGCCTGGGGAGCCGGAGCCGCTCGCTGCTCACTGGAGCAAATTTAACCTGCAGCCGAGCGGGCTGGGACCGGTGTTCACTTGAGGCTGGGAGTTTTGGTTGCTGTGTGCTCTCCTGCGTGGCTGCTGCTGAGAATGTGGGGCTCAGGCAGCACGAGGGGCTGAGCAGGGGGAGGTTGTGGGGCGTGCGTGACTCCGTGCCTCGGTTTACCCAGAACACCCAACTGGTGGTGCAGGGGAGGGAGATGTGCTCTAGGGAGAGATGGAGACCCGAGGGAGGGTTTAGGGAATGGGGACAGGGACTCCAGAAGTCTGGAGCCATAAGCGCTGCTGGCATCATCCTCAGATGAGGAATGCTCAAGGCTCTCTTGTTGGCTCTGAGCATCTCTAAGGGTGAAGATCCCACGCCCCTCATGGACATTCTCCCAGGCCTGCCCCACTCCAAGCGGGATGAATTGTTTCCTCATGCCCAGCTGTAATTCCCCTTTCATCTGCTGCCTCTTGTCCTTCAAGGTGCACTTGTGAGGAGAGCTGGGCTCGCTCTTCCCCACATGCCCTTTAAGCAGTGGAAGCTGCAGTTACAGCCCCTGCACCTTCTCTTGGGCTGAGCCATCCCAGATTCGCCCCATGGCGCAATCATGCAATCCCTCCAGTGTGACCATCGCTCCCCAGACCTGGACATGGGTCTGGCTGCAGCCCCGATCCCATCCCTCCCATCCCCAGCCAGCAGCCTTGTGCTGTGCTCTGCTTTCCCCTCCTGCCTCGGGTGCAGGTGGAGGTGACAGTGCAGGTCAGCCAATGGGGGAATCCGAGTCACACACCAGGACGGCCTATTGCAGCTGCAGCACCCAATTGGAGGGGTGCCCTGGAAGGTCAGCGCTGGGGACCATGCGTGGCAGGGATCCCAGGGGTGCCACCAGCCCAGCCCTGGCTCCTGTCTCACTTGAGGGCCCCACAGTCCGGGGATGTGTCCCACTGCTGCACATTCAAGTGTAGTGTGCATAGGGCAGCATGTGAGCATTCCTAGAACCACGGAATGGCTTGGGTTAGAAGGAACCTTAAAGGTCATCTAAATCCAGCCCCCGTGAGCGTGAATCCCATCTTGCCATGGGGTCGTGCACATGGATCTCCATGGGGGAGCTGCAGCATGGCAGGGGCTAAGAGCACCCCGTGGCTCCTCTGTGCCCAGGCTCCCGCTGGAAGTCGATGACGAACCAGGAGAAGCAGCCCTACTACGAGGAGCAAGCCCGGCTGAGCCGGCAGCACCTGGAGAAGTACCCCGACTATAAGTACAAACCCCGACCCAAACGCACCTGCATCGTGGAGGGGAAACGGCTGCGTGTGGGGGAGTACAAAGCGCTGATGAGGAACCGGCGGCAGGACGCCCGGCAGGGCTATTTAATAGGGTAACACAGAGGGATGCTCTGGGGGCAGCGAGGGGCTCGCCCCGCTCCCGTCCCGCTGATGGCATCCCCCCTTATCCCGCAGTCCCCAGGGCGGCCAGCTGCCCCCCGGCTCCTCGGACGTGCTGTACCCGCGGCCGGTGGGCATGCAGCTGCCGTCCCCGCTGATGGAGCATTACCTGCCCCGTGGTGTGGACCCCAGCATGCCTGTCATCGTCAGCGCTCGTAGCCTGAAGGAAGGCGACGGCGGCGGGGACGATGGGCACTCGGTGGCAGATGGTGAGATGTATCGCTACAGCGAGGAGGAGGACTCGGAGGGAGAGGAGAAGAGCGATGGAGAGCTGGTGGTGCTGACGGACTGAGGGGCCGGGCGGGGGGCAGCGGGGCTGGCTGGCACCAGGCGCTGGTGACCCCTGATGGGATGGGATTGCGGTGCAGGCAAAGACCCAGCAGCTGCAGGGATGAGATGAGCAGTGGTGTGTGACGGTGGGGGTTTGGGTACGTGGTGGTGCCACTGCTGCTGTAGGGAATGGGGCTCTGCAGCTTGGCCGAGAGCTGTTGGCTCAGGGACCCTGCAGCCCCCAGTAAGGACTTGAGGGGAATGGGACATGGGAAAACCTCCAGCCCTCTGCTCCCTACCTATGCCACCCACCACCCCCCGGCCATGGGGACACCCATAAGCTCTGCTCAGCCCAGCCCTCCCCACCCCACCACGGTTCCCCCTTACAGCCTGCCAGTGAATTCCCAAGGAGCCTTTTTTAGCTCTTGCCTGACCCGAGTGCGAGCCAAGGGCACTGAGGAGCCCTTTATGCTCCCGACGCTCCGTCCCACTTTGTAAATAAAGCGGGTGCTGTTCCCTGGCTGTGCCCCAGCCCTCGGGCAGCCCCAGTGCACAGCACCGCGCTGGGTCCACGCATCCCCGGTGCCTCCTTTGCACCGCAGCTCTGCGAGCGCAGGCTTCACCCCATGCGTCATGGAAACAGCGGGGGGGGGGG
>JACDJE010000053.1:306918-330143 GCA_016647715.1 Pavo muticus
TTTTTTTTTTTAAAGACTGTAAATATAGATAGAGCTTTATTTTGTTAATAAGACGACGAGTAACTTAACCTGTATATTTCACATACTTGTTTACAAACTGCCCTCCCCACCCCTTGGCACAATAAAGATGATGTTTTGGAGCTGAGCTCAGGGCTGGGTCTGGCCAACCCAGGGGCTTGGGATCCAGGCTTCCAATGTAGAGATCTGGGAGCTTCCTTCCCCCTTCCCACCCCTCTTCCTGCTCCATACAATGCTTTCTCTGTGCTGTTCCATTGCTCTTCCCCCTCCCTTCCCCCTTCTCACCTGTCTCATCCCCACATATGGGGCTTGGCTTCCTCTGCCCGCTGCCTCCTGCAGCCAAATGCTCCACGCTGCCCTGCCTGGAGCAGTGGCACTGCTCTGCCAGGGGGGGACAGCAGCAGCACACCCTGTGATGAGGAGCCCCCTCAGCTCCTGCACCAGCCCAAGTCCTGAACCAGGCACCACAGATCCATTGGCCCTAGATTTCCAGCTACCAGCAGCTTTTATTGTGCACCAAAACAAACACCAGATGCAACAAAAGTCACGGGTTTTTGCTGGGTTAGGTTCCTGTGCCCTGGCAGAGGGGGCACATGCTTTGTCCCATGGCACCTGCCAAGCAGCCGAGGCAAGTGACCGTGTCCCCCAGCCCCCACCTGATGCACCACCACTGTCATGAGCTGGGCAGTGCCCAGTGGGGTGGGCTCATCCTTGCAGAGGGGACAGCAGCCAAATACCAGCTGGGGACAAAGCTGTACCCACTTCTTGGGACAGGTCGGCTCCATCCACCTCGTGCCAGGGCATCTCACATGGGCCTCCAGAGCTGCACTGATGGGGGGAGGAGTGCAGGGATGGGGCAGCCACGCTCCGTACCCATGGCTGCACTGAGCCCCCCAGTACTGGGAGACATAGGGGGCTATAGGGCTGGGAGTCCCCCTGCTGCGCTGTGGGATGCTGCAAGTGAAGGCTGGTGGGGCTGTGGGGAGGTGCAGCCCCGGGCTGAGCACAGAGCAGTGCTTGAAGCACTGCTGAGGATGCTGCCTTCGCTGCCTTGCAGTGCCATGGCTCAGCCTGGAGCCAGATGGCAGCAGCACCCATCCCTCTTGGAAGAGGGTCCTGTGCTCAGATATAGCCCCGGCTCTGGGGTGAACACTGACCTATGGAGGGTGGTTTTGGGGGACGAGAGTGCTGAGCAGGCAGGGCAGAAGGGACAGAAGGAACAGAGAAGCCGACGGGCACAGCGTCAGCACGGGGCAGCTAAAGCATCCCAGCAGTGCTCAGTGCTCCTGAATGGATGGATGAGGGGCCCCGTTTCCTCCCAGTGCCAGGCCCAGCAGCAGCAATGCCAGCAAGACACAGGGCTGCCAGGCAGTGGGGCTGAGCCGGGCTTGCTGTAAGGCGATGGTGAGATGTCCTTGTGTAGGCAGGGACCTCTCCGTGGTCCTCTTGAGCATCTCATGGTCCAGTCTTGGGTATGTCCAGGGTCTCCTTTAATCGGTGGCTGGGGCAAAGCTCCTCTTCCCCCTTCCCACCATCGGGACCTTCCCTCACCCCTGGGCGGGGAGGGGGCGAGGGAGGTGCCAGGGCTGTGGATGCAGCAAGGACAAAATAACTCAGGGTCCCACGGGCCAGAGCTGCTATTTGGAGATCTGTAGGGCTGTGACCACTGGCTTCATCTTGAAGTACTGCCTAAACCTTAGCTTTGCATATCTGCCAAAAGAGGGACGGACATGAGACACGCACCCAGCCCGAGTCATGGGATCCATCCAGTACGGAGTGCTTGGACATTGGTCCCCTCAGCTCTGCAGAGCTCAGCATGGACTCACCTTAAGAAGTTAAAGTCTATGGTAGAGTATTTATCCTGGATCAGGCCCCAGCATGCCCAGAGGAAATGGGATGCCTGCAACAGACAGAATAGGGATCAGAAGCAGCACAGCCCAGGTGTGGATTTCTATAAGCTCCAAAGGTGGATGGCAGCCCAGGTGAGGAAGGATGCTGATCAGCAGTGCAGAGTGCTCAGCGCACAGCTTTGCTGCTGGAAGTCCCTCCTGACCCCACAACCAATATGAGATTTGGCCATGCTGGGACAGGTCCCTGCTGCAGCAAACAGCTCTGCTGGAAGGCGTGAGGGCAGAGCACAGATGTCCCAGCACACAGCTCCCTGCCTCAGTCCAAGGGGCTGCAGTTCAACTGACAGACACAGGCAGCTCCTGCTTCAGCCTCTCTGAAAATCAGTTTTGTAAATGCTCTTGGCAAAAGCTGCTCAGGTTGCCAACCATCCCCACTGCAATCCCAGTGTCCCCATCCAGCTCTATCTCTGACCTTGCCCTGGAGCTCAGCACCTCCGAGCGCAGCCAGGCTCTGTGGGGCGGCCAGCAGCCCAAACCCCAGCTGCACCTGAACCCTGCGAGTGAAAAGGAGAACACGGGGACAAGTCAGCTCCTTCCCACCTCCAGCACTCACCAAAGAAAACTTGTTCACTTGCACATAGAGAGCCTCCAGCTCCTTCTCGGACACGGTGACCCCGGTGCCTCCCTGCTCCCCCTGGGTGAGCTGCTTGTAGGCCTGCAGGTAGGAGCGCAGCCACTGCAGCTGGGTCTCCTTGCTGGGGTACAGGCGGTAGTCCACCTCCTTCACACCTGCAAGAGGACAGGGGCCACAGGATGGCTCTTTCAGGGCACACTGATGTGGCCAAGGCCTTCTCCCCATGTGAGTGAAACCACTGCAGCTCCAGGCTTGCACAGAGTGGGCTTCAGCCCTCTGGTTTGAGGCACCCATGTGGTTAATAGATCACACCTCAACCAGCGGATCGAGGGAAGCAGAGATGCTGTTTTGCACATCGCCCAAGGAACTGCTCCCATTTCCCATCGTGGCTCAAGAGATGCAACTCTCTCCTTCATTCCTCGAGGATGGGGGGATAGCAGGGAGCTGCTCCAACCCAGGGGGAGCTTCAGAGCCATGGGGAGGAGCCAGCTCACCTGCAAACTCATTGAAGTGGTTCCCAATGTCGAAAGCCTGGTAGTTGTAGCCGGTGTACTCGTAGTCGATGAAGCGGACGTGCTCTGCAAACCAAAGCAATGGGTTGGAGCCATCAGCACCAGGAAGGGGGGAACAAAGTGACCCCTCTGCTGCTGCCACCGACCTTGCTCTCTGTTGTAGATGATGTTCTTGCAGAGCAGGTCATTGTGGCACAGCACGACAGGGGAGCCCAGCTGTGAAAGTGTGTCCTTCATCCAGGCCAGCTCGTGTTCCAGCATCTCCAGGCTGGGCACGTCCTGGTGGAGGCTGGGAAAGGGGAAGGGGCGGAATCACTTCTGCTCACGGGGAACCTCCCATAGGGGCAGAGACGAAGCGTTGTCCCCGCTTCCCTCTGCGCAAGTTATAAATGAGTTCATTAGTGACACAGAGCAGGGATGGGTAGGGAAGCTCAGCTCAGGTACTTGGCGCATCCTCTGTGGTCCCCAGGGCACCTGGCACATCCTCAGCCATTCCCTTCATCTCTAAGACTGACCCCAAGGTGATGGGAACTTTTCGAATCCTCCAGGCCCCATTCTCAGTAAACTCTGCAGCTGCAGTTCCAAGAATGGAGCACGTTAATAATTACCAAATTGGCTGCATGTGAGGTGCAGAGTTGGGTAAAGCACTGGGAACAGCCCTGCGTCCCATCCCAGGGGCCGGGTTAATTATTTGCCTGATTTGGGGTACGTTCACCTCTGCCACCTCTGGGGGCTGCCTGCATCCTTCCACAGAGTCAATGTGCCCTCACTCACCTGACACGAACCCGGGCTCCCACCCTGGCATCGCCCTCCCAGCAACGGGATGAAGTGCTTTGAAATGGGGCTGGGCTGCCAGCATCCCCCCAGCAGTGCTAGCAGAACCCTGCTGCTCAGATCCCACTGTAAGAAGGGCTTTGGGCTCCATCTTATTCTAGCGATGGCATAAAACACAGGCGAGATTCGCAGGGAGGAGGAGGGTTATCACAGCACATGGCTGCCTATGGCTCAGATCAGATCCTGCCCAGGTGCTGTGCAGCCACAACACAGAGCTCCTCCTGCAGCAGGCAGCTGAGGGTGCCTCCATCCCATGAGCACCCCAGGCTCTCAGGGGTTTGTCCACAAGCTTGTTCATGGAGGAACCACAAACCACATGTGGCCAGCACACCCCGAGCCCCTGCTCACGCAGCCCAGACTCCAGCAGAGGCTTTACCTGGGGACCCTCGTCCCATAGGAGGAAGACCTACAGATGGGTGGGCAGTGGGTGCCCAAGCCAGAGCCTGGCTCTTTGGGATCCCTCTGCCTTTACCTGGGGTTGGGTACCTTTGGGCTGAGGTCCATCTTCACAAGGGAGAGGTATTTGTGCAGCTTCTGCCAGAGGATGGGCTTGGGGAGGCTCCCATTGGCGTGGATGGCGTGCACCCGGGCCATCTCCTGGGCCACCAGCCTGGAAGCGAGCAGAGGTGTGGGTGAGAGCCTGAGCCGGGGGATGGAGCTGGCACAACAGAGATGCCACAAAACACACGCACAGCCCAGCTAACTCCCTGTTCCGTGCCAGCCCTGAGCCTTTGAAGGATCTCAAACCCCATTCACCTTTCCAGGGTGAGCTCAGACAGAAGCCACGATCCTCATGCAGTCTCCTTTCACAAAAAGCTGTAAAATCACAGCTGCCGACTCGGCCCCACCTGGGTGCGCAGCACCAGGGATTCTGACCCCATCACCACCCAGGTCTGGGCAAGGGAAGGATAGGACTGGAGCATCTGGGTGCCAGTTTGGAGCAAAGGCAGCAAGGAAGAGAGCTGAAAACATGGTCCCGCCTCACCCCACTCCCTCCCTGACCCCATATGCCCCAGCACTGGGGGTCCCACACACCTGAATATACGGGGGTCCCGCACGTGGTCGGGCCCCAGGGCGATGCCCGGCAGGAACTCATAGCAGAGCCCATTCTGGAAGGCGCAGTAGAGGTCGGGGGCACAGCCGTGGGCACGCAGCACCTGGAAGTTCCTCAGCTCCGTCTCCCGGTCCACGAAGAGCTCCGTCTTTCTGCCATAGACACGGACCAGCACTGCATCTGCCATGTCCTCGTCCGTGTAGCAGGCCACCAGCTTGTTGGTGATGCCATCAGTGAAGAGCTGCAGGGGAGAAGGGGCGGCAGAGCGATGCCCGCACGTCCCTGCCACGCGGGGTGGGCACTGGGAACCCCCTTCCTCATGGCACAGACACAGCACTGGCAGTTATAGGCAATGGGGAAAGGGGAACATGCAGCAGCAGGACAGCAGGACCTCCTGTGGGAGGCGGCACGAGATTGCACGGGGTCAGGCACAACCTGCATGGGCACGAGGCTTCAGCTGCACCAAACTGTAAGTGTTTCTGGGGGGAAACCCGCTGCTGTTTTTCACCTTGTTGCTCAGAGGCAGTGAGATGTGCTGCAAGCACAGCCAGCATCTCAGTGACCCTGGGAACCGGTCCCAAAAAAACCTTTTGGCAGAAACCACCAAAGGCACAGCAAACAAGGCTGAGCAAACACCACCACACCATCTCCTCCTCCTGACCCTCCCCGCGGGGCCGCGAGTCGCTGATAGGCAGGGACGTCTCTGCTGGGGACGTCTCTTGTCATTGCTCTGATGGTTCCTCACAGATGGAAAGAGAGTTTTGTTCTCCCGGAGCCCCGATTTGGCCGCCTGCCCGCGCACATGCGGGCCCCGCTCCTCTCGCGCCGGGGTCCTCACCCTGCCCTGGGCTGCAGCGCGGAGCAGCCGCCATCTCCACGGGTATTACGGGGGGTTTGGGTCCCCATCACACGGGCAGGATGCTCAGCCTCGGAGGGGAAGCATCCCCGGTGTGTTCTCCCTTCATCTCCTCGCTGTTTGGC
Source organism: Pavo muticus (assembly GCA_016647715.1). Lineage (NCBI taxonomy): Eukaryota > Metazoa > Chordata > Aves > Galliformes > Phasianidae > Pavo > Pavo muticus. Next base: position 312,802 of record JACDJE010000053.1, read on the forward strand.
GAGACGGAGCCGGTGCGATGCTGGGAGGGTGCGTGGTAGGGAGCAGCGGTGCTCGGGGGTGGGACAGCTAATTTTAGACGGCTCACTCGGCAACTCACGCTCCTGTGTGGGGTGCCTATATATAGGGCTTCCCTATGCAGCCTGCCGAGGGAAACTCTGCACTGGAATTACACAGCCAGGCGTTACGGGCTGCGGTGTCCATCATCCTCACACCCACAGCTGGGCAGGGTGATGCTGCAAGTAACCAAGCTGCAATTCCCATCCAGCCAACCTGTGTTCCCACCACGATTTCAGCTCTCTTTGCCCTGCCAGGCTCCAGAAATCCAGCATGCAGCAGATGCTGCAGCGCTGTGCCGATGTATGCCAGCTGCACGTGCGCATCTACAGGTGAGCAGCTCCTCCTCGAGGCGCTCAGCGCTGCCTCCACACCGGGTCCACACAGCTCCTTGTTTTGCTGCCTGACGGCCCCATCAGCCCTTTCCAGTGGATTTAATGGGATTACAGAGCCTTATCCCCTTTGAATTCCAGGCCATTGATTTTGGAGACTTGCACGCACATGGCTCGGCAGCAACCTGCATGCCCAGGTTGGGGGCAGCTCCTCCATAACACGGTGTATGTGTAGGGGGAAAGCAAGTGCGAGTGCACCAGGAGCTGTGCAGCAGCCCCAGGACTTGCCTGAAGATACTGAAGAGGTGCAGCTCTGTGCCCGCTGTCCCCTCCTGCAGCCCTGTGCCCCCATGCCCACGCTGGATCTCTTAGCACCAAGCACATCACAGCAGCGCTGGCCCTTGTTGCAGCAGAGCACCTTGCTGCCAAAGTTAGGCTAAAACAAATCCTAGGAGGGACAGCAGAGCCCTCTGCCATGCCCGAATCCTCGCAGTGTTGCTGTTTCCCTTCAGAGGTATTCATGCTGGTTGAGTCACAGTAACATCACTCCAGCACGGCGATGCTGCTGCCCAGGGAGCAGAACCAAAAGGACGAGGAGCGGCACAACATGCAGTGCTCGGGGCTGAGGAGCCTGGCAGTTGGATGAGGCCGAGCACCCGACCTCCTTGCTTTCTGCACCCTGCCCCAAGTGCTGGGAAGGTTTTCCACGCTGCAGGCACAGCCTGGTACAGTCCCTGCAGGCAGCTGTGCCCCAGCACTGCACACCGAGGCAGTGTGAACCGGGCGCTGCTCCAGTCTGCAGAGGGAAGCTAACAGGAACGCTAATAGGAACCAGCTGAGAACCACGCACCGCTCCGATCCTCTCCCAATACCTCTTGCAGAGAGAAATGCAACAGGAGGATTTCCCCGTGATGTCTCCCAAGTTTTCTTTTATTCTTTATTATTTTTTTCTTTTCTAAATTAAAAACATGCACAGCACACACAAGCTGCTGCTGAAAGCAAACTCGTCTCCATGCCTGGGCAGAACCTGGCCACCACAAAGCTGTGGTCCTGCTCCCTCCGGGCTCCCCATGAGCACCGCAGTGCACGAGGTGCTGCACAGCGCCCGGGACATTTCCTGCCCTCCCAACTATGCAGCCTGAGGAACTCGAACTCCAAGCTTCCTGTCCCTTACCATCTGCCCTTTCGTATGTATTTTCCTGCAGCTTCTTGTATTTAATTACACTTGGCTATTAATACATTTTTAATGGCACTCCAGGCACACAGGAAGCGTGTGCCTTCAGAGGACACGCATGCACACGTACGCGTGGTTGAGTGCATCCAGCTCTGCCGCCTGCCCGCTCCATGCCCATCCCAAGGCATCCCATGGCACTGCAGCCCCCAGCAGCCTCCTTTCTGCACCCCACAGCTGGCACACCTGGGCAGAGGCGTGGAGGAGGACGGGGGCTGCTGAGTCCCAGGAACTGCTGTGCCAGCCTGGGACAAGTGAGCCCTGCTCCATGCAGGATGTCAGCGCCCGTCCCAACTCACTCTGTGCAAAGGAACCGACCTGGTAAAAGTGCAAGCCTGCTGCTAACCCACATGAGCCCTGCAGCTGTGACGAATGGTGCCCAGTGGCACTGCCATGCAGCGCAGCACCTGTTGGGTAATGCCGGGGGTTGACAGCACGACCCCCAACCTCCAGCCCTGAGGGACCTTTTGCACCCACAGTCCCCATTCTGTGGCTCCTCGTGGTGTCCCCAAAGCCTGTGAGGGGTATCGGCGTGTGAGAGCTTTGCACACCTGCTCAGCCCCTGAGAGAACGGGGCACCGGCGTGTCATACCCTCCACGTCAGGCCCTACAGCCCCCGCAGCGCATCCTACAGCCGCCCTCACGGGACCCCCTTCGTGCACCCCCCGTACCTTGGTCTTCACCCTGGCCGGCTCCCAGCTGGGTCTCAGTTCCCGCATCAGCCGCAGTGCTCCGGGCAGCACGTCCCCTTCATCCACCAACACGCCGAGCTGGGGCACGCCGGGAAGCCCACGACTTCCACCTCCACCGCCGCCCCGTTCCGTTTCCCAGCAATCCGGGCAGCGGCCGGGCGGTACGGCCATCCCCGGCTCCGAGCGCCCCGACCCGCGGCCCATGTGCCGGGGGCTGCCGCGGGGCCGGCGGCCGCGGGGAGGAGCCGCCCGCCGTTGGGAAGCCATGAGTCACCGGCCCGCCTCCCGCCGCCCGCCTCCCGCACCAGCGCCCGCCCGCATTGTGAGGTCAGCGGGACCCGCACNCCCAGTGGGGTGGGCTCATCCTTGCAGAGGGGACAGCAGCCAAATACCAGCTGGGGACAAAGCTGTACCCACTTCTTGGGACAGGTCGGCTCCATCCACCTCGTGCCAGGGCATCTCACATGGGCCTCCAGAGCTGCACTGATGGGGGGAGGAGTGCAGGGATGGGGCAGCCATGCTCCGTACCCATGGCTGCACTGAGCCCCCCAGTACTTGGGGGATATAGGGGATTATAGGGCTGGGAGTCCCCCTGCTGCGCTGTGGGATGCTGCAAGTGAAGGCTGGTGGGGCTGTGGGGAGGTGCAGCCCCGGGCTGAGCACAGAGCAGTGCTTGAAGCACTGCTGAGGATGCTGCCTTCGCTGCCTTGCAGTGCCATGGCTCAGCCTGGAGCCAGATGGCAGCAGCACCCATCCCTCTTGGAAGAGGGTCCTGTGCTCAGATATAGCCCCGGCTCTGGGGTGAACACTGACCTATGGAGGGTGGTTTTGGGGGACGAGAGTGCTGAGCAGGCAGGGCAGAAGGGACAGAAGGAACAGAGAAGCCGACGGGCACAGCGTCAGCACGGGGCAGCTAAAGCATCCCAGCAGTGCTCAGTGCTCCTGAATGGATGGATGAGGGGCCCCGTTTCCTCCCAGTGCCAGGCCCAGCAGCAGCAATGCCAGCAAGACACAGGGCTGCCAGGCAGTGGGGCTGAGCCGGGCTTGCTGTAAGGCGATGGTGAGATGTCCTTGTGTAGGCAGGGACCTCTCCGTGGTCCTCTTGAGCATCTCATGGTCCAGTCTTGGGTATGTCCAGGGTCTCCTTTAATCGGTGGCTGGGGCAAAGCTCCTCTTCCCCCTTCCCACCATCGGGACCTTCCCTCACCCCTGGGCGGGGAGGGGGCGAGGGAGGTGCCAGGGCTGTGGATGCAGCAAGGACAAAATAACTCAGGGTCCCACGGGCCAGAGCTGCTATTTGGAGATCTGTAGGGCTGTGACCACTGGCTTCATCTTGAAGTACTGCCTAAACCTTAGCTTTGCATATCTGCCAAAAGAGGGACGGACATGAGACACGCACCCAGCCCGAGTCATGGGATCCATCCAGTACGGAGTGCTTGGACATTGGTCCCCTCAGCTCTGCAGAGCTCAGCATGGACTCACCTTAAGAAGTTAAAGTCTATGGTAGAGTATTTATCCTGGATCAGGCCCCAGCATGCCCAGAGGAAATGGGATGCCTGCAACAGACAGAATAGGGATCAGAAGCAGCACAGCCCAGGTGTGGATTTCTATAAGCTCCAAAGGTGGATGGCAGCCCAGGTGAGGAAGGATGCTGATCAGCAGTGCAGAGTGCTCAGCGAACAGCTTTGCTGCTGGAAGTCCCTCCTGACCCCACAACCAATATGAGATTTGGCCATGCTGGGACAGGTCACTGCTGCAGCAAACAGCTCTGCTGGAAGGAGTGAGGGCAGAGCACAGATGTCCCAGCACACAGCTCCCTGCCTCAGTCCAAGGGGCTGCAGTTCAACTGACAGACACAGGCAGCTCCTGCTTCAGCCTCTCTGAAAATCAGTTTTGTAAATGCTCTTGGCAAAAGCTGCTCAGGTTGCCAACCATCCCCACTGCAATCCCAGTGTCCCCATCCAGCTCTATCTCTGACCTTGCCCTGGAGCTCAGCACCTCCGAGCGCAGCCAGGCTCTGTGGGGCGGCCAGCAGCCCAAACCCCAGCTGCACCTGAACCCTGCGAGTGAAAAGGAGAACACGGGGACAAGTCAGCTCCTTCCCACCTCCAGCACTCACCAAAGAAAACTTGTTCACTTGCACATAGAGAGCCTCCAGCTCCTTCTCGGACACGGTGACCCCGGTGCCTCCCTGCTCCCCCTGGGTGAGCTGCTTGTAGGCCTGCAGGTAGGAGCGCAGCCACTGCAGCTGGGTCTCCTTGCTGGGGTACAGGCGGTAGTCCACCTCCTTCACACCTGCAAGAGGACAGGGGCCACAGGATGGCTCTTTCAGGGCACACTGATGTGGCCAAGGCCTTCTCCCCATGTGAGTGAAACCACTGCAGCTCCAGGCTTGCACAGAGTGGNGCAGAGCTCCCATGCTTTTGGGTAAATGGTCATGCTCAGAAGGGGAGCAGAGCCAAGTGCTCCAGAATTCAGGGTGTGCCCTCACCATGACCACGTCCTGGCTGAGGAAGCCTTTGACATTGCCCGTCCCATAGCGGATGGCAAAGCCTGTACCATTGGCTATGTATGTCCGTGACTTGGAGGAGTCATAGCGGCTGTGGGAAACTGGGGAGAGGCAGAAAGGCATCAAAAACAGCGAGGGGAGGGGGCAGCAGGGCCAGCAAGACCTCAGAGCATCCCTTGGGATGAAGGGATTTGCCCACATCCACTGGGAAACAAAAGGGTGAGGATGGAGAGTGTCCCCTCCCACCCCCAGCACTCACTGCAGGCGCTGTAGAGTGGGGAGCACTTGCAGGACGGCACCCACAGGTTGGCTGAGCCCGTGTCAAAGACCACCTTGAAGGTCTGCGGGGGGGTGCCGATGCTGATCTCACCATAATACTGCGTCTGGAAGAAGCACAGCACCAGCAGGATGACTCGGGGTGGGCCGTCCTGCGGCTGACAGGAGCTGCGAGGTGGGGAGAATGGGGGGCAACAAACCCCCGCGCGTGGGGAGGGGGCTCACATCCAGGTAGTTGGTGAGGACGGTGGGAGCTGTTCCGTTTCGGGGGCCGCCCGCCCCGCCGCGCCTCTGCCGCAGCTCGGGGAACACGTCGGACACCTTCACGCCCATCTCCTGCAGCGTCTGCCGGATGGAGGGCATCCTCCGCAGCGCGATCCTGCGGGCAGAGGAGAGGGCTGTAGGGGTGGGGGGCACCCCTGAGAGACCGCAACTCCCTGCCCTGGGAGATCCGGGCTCTAGGTGGCAGCAGCTGCCCGCTGGGTCCAGGCCCCGCAGAGGGATGCGTGGATGGGACGCCCTGCTGCAGGGGTACCCCGTACACACCGGGGGGTTCGTGCTGTGCTGAGTTCAGCCCGAGGCTCAGCTCGCTGCTTTTGCAAGTGGAAGGCGTCGTGTTGACTTCGGAGGTTGGAATGGAGGGAGAGGTGCTGCTGTGCCAAGCAGTGCTCGGAGGGAGAGCGGAAGAGAAGCAAGGAGGGCGAGGTGTGCTCAGTGCCAGGGAGAGGAGGAGGGAAGGTGTTTCTCGGCAGGTCTGGAGGAGCAAAGCGGGGAGCTCTGTGGTCCTCAACACACAAAAAAAGCCCAAGGAGATGGCAAAGGCAAAACCTGGCACATTGTGCTCCTTTAGCAACACGTACCTCTGCAAAGCCAGGGCTGGTGAGTGGAAGAAGCCAGCGCTCCATGAGATGGCCACGACCAGCAGACACTGCTGCACCCTCCTGCTGCCTCCTGCCAGCATCTCGTGCTCCCAACGTGGCCTCCTCCTTCACCAGAGACTTCTCCACATCCCAAAGGGGAGGATGCTTTTATAGCCTGGGTTTCTGCCTTCCCATGGGTTTCTCCTCCCAGTTGGCTGAGAGAGTGTTGGGCTGCCCACGACGGAGGGCAGCGTGATTGTAGGTGGGCACAGCCAGTTATCAGGGCTAGCAAGGGCAGCTGTGAATAGCTGGGAGCTGATAACCTCCATTCTCTGCAGTCAATAGCATTGCTGTGTGTCAGCCCTGAGCACCAACAGCACACCTCATGCAGGGGATGGGCCAAATGCCTGCTGCCATCAGGCAGGAAAGATGGACAGTGGTGGGGACACGTGGGGTGGTGGCTCAGGTCTGGTCCAGCCATGCTGCAAGGGAACAGAGAAAGAGGGGAATAAAGGAATGGGGATTTCCTATAGGATCAGGGGTGGGAATGGCAACCACAGCCCCTTGGACATGCAGACACCTGCCACAAACCTACTAATGCTGCTGCCCTCATGGGGGCTGCTCTGAGCACTGCACAAGGGAAGAGCCCCCCCTAGTTTTCTGACACCAGTGAGGGAGCAGAGACTTGTGCAGAGAACGGCTGAACTCATTGCAGTTGTATGAGCAGCTGCAGCCTGGCCAGGCACAATGTGGTCATTGCAGAGTGTGCAGGAGCCCAGCACAGCTCGTGGTGCCTTTGTGGGGCACAAAGGTGATGCAGACAGCAAGCTGAGCTGCTCGAGAACTGCAGCAGCAGAGGACTCCTTCACACCAGGTGTGCTGCTGGCTCCCAGCTCTTGATGCTGCAGTTCCCTGCTCAATCCCCAGCCCTGGTGCATGGGGGATGGCTGCTGGATTGAGCCCCATGGCTCCAAGCCCAGCACTTGACCTCAGGACCCAGGAACCTTGGTGGGAAATGACTGCAGCAGCAATAAAAATGTTCTCAGAAGAAACCTGATGTCACACTTGCCCCTTCCTTGAAGCCCTCAGCTACACAAACACACTGGTGTGCTCCCGCTGCTGCCAGGACTTGCTCAGGGCACTGCTGGCACCCTCACCTGGGGAGGCAGATGTGGGGGGCACAAGGAGGGCCCCCTCACCACCTCACATCCAAACCTGGGTCTTCACAGCCTCCTCCACCCCAAACTGCTCGGGGCTTTGGGTCACAGTGTTTGGAGCCAGGGGAGGGCTGAACCCGGCGGGCACCTCATCTGCCACGGCCCCATTTCTCCCAGCCCTGACGTCTTTTCCCATGCCAGGCCCCTGGGCTGCGTCACCAGGGGCAGCCTTGTAGGGTCAGGAGGCAGCAGCCCTGCCCCTGGCAAGGAGCCACCAGGCATAAATCCCCTTTCCAGGCATCCCAAGCGCTCATAAGTCCCCAGAGGAGAGGCTTTGGGGTACAGCATCACTTCCAAATGGGCCACGTCAGCCAGGGGAAGGTGAACCCAGGGCATGGTGCCATGGGCTCCGGGGTTTCCATCTCTGCTGTAACCAGGAAGAGCACATCCACAGGACCCCAAGGATGCATGGAACCTCCCTCCACACAAGGAAAAACCCCACGAGGCATTTTCCACCATCAGTAGGACGAGCAGCTGGTGCACGGGAGCAGTGATGGAAAGACCTGGCACAGGGCTTCAGCTAACCAGCAAAGGGTGCATCTGTGCACAGAGCTGCAGGGGAGGGAGCAGTGCTAAGCCTGCTGGAGGGCAGCACGTGGGGAACAGCCCCAGGGACATCAGCTGCTTTGAGGCTCACCGATGTTATCCCTCGCCCCCTGGGAGAGCAGAGCTGCAGGGGCGATGCTGAGCCCTTCCCATGCAGCCTTACAGCACAGAGGGGCTTTGCTCACCACATCATCCCAACCTGATATTGCAGGCTCAGGATGGGAGGGTGTCAGGCAGAGCTGGAAATCCCCCATTTGATTTGCTCGCTGCTGTGATGGACGCCAGCTGCAGGTCGGTGCTCCATACAGTTACTCATCCTACGGAGATGGAAATTAAATGTATCTGGAAATAAAAGGGGAACACTCCTCAGTGGCTTCCTGCCAGCTTTCAAGGAGCCAAACCACTAAGCTAAAACGCTTTCCAAAGGGAAATAAAAGCTTCCCTGCAAGGAATGACTGAAAAGCTCAAGAGCCAAAGCAGCTTTTGGGAAGGACTGGGGAGGCTCTGGCTTGCACCAGCACTGGGGGAACTGGGCCATTGACTTCAGCAGCACCAGGGCTTCACCTAAAATGATTTCTTAACACAAGCAGGGCACACTGAAATAGCATCCTATTGAACTGCAGGGAAAAACATGGAAAAATCACCAAGCAGCTGTCCAGCTCCAGACCTCAGTGCTTTGCCACTAAATCTAGGCTTAAAGCAGGACCAGTCCCACTTCTGCCTTCCTCCAAGGCACCAGGAAACCATGGAGGAAGCTTCAAGGGGAGAACAGCTAGCACCCTGTGCTCACACTACAGACATCCCCCTCCAGACAGCAGCATCCCATAAGCACAGCCCACACACAGAAGTAGAAGAACCCCAACCCCAGGGGGCTGCCATGCTTTAATCCTGCTGGAGAGCTCTGGGACCCCAGGTGTGGCAGAGAAGTCACCACCCCACATCAGCTGAGCTGTTCCCAAATCTGCTCTCACCTGCTGCAGACCCCGCCAGCACACTTAGGCTGTGCTCCAATCAGGAGGGAACATGTTTAACTCAAACTCATTAATTAATTCCTGCCATTTAAGAAAGGTATCTGCGCAGGGACCAGCTTTGATGTGATTGCCCTGGTTTAATTAAACTCATTGCTTGCACCCGGCTTCCCAAGTGCTTGTAGAATCCCAGCTCTTATCCATNTGCCCCAGCACTGGGGGTCCCACACACCTGAATATACGGGGGTCCCGCACGTGGTCGGGCCCCAGGGCGATGCCCGGCAGGAACTCATAGCAGAGCCCATTCTGGAAGGCGCAGTAGAGGTCGGGGGCACAGCCGTGGGCACGCAGCACCTGGAAGTTCCTCAGCTCCGTCTCCCGGTCCACGAAGAGCTCCGTCTTTCTGCCATAGACACGGACCAGCACTGCATCTGCCATGTCCTCGTCCGTGTAGCAGGCCACCAGCTTGTTGGTGATGCCATCAGTGAAGAGCTGCAGGGGAGAAGGGGCGGCAGAGCGATGCCCGCACGTCCCTGCCACGCGGGGTGGGCACTGGGAACCCCCTTCCTCATGGCACAGACACAGCACTGGCAGTTATAGGCAATGGGGAAAGGGGAACATGCAGCAGCAGGACAGCAGGACCTCCTGTGGGAGGCGGCACGAGATTGCACGGGGTCAGGCACAACCTGCATGGGCACGAGGCTTCAGCTGCACCAAACTGTAAGTGTTTCTGGGGGGAAACCCGCTGCTGTTTTTCACCTTGTTGCTCAGAGGCAGTGAGATGTGCTGCAAGCACAGCCAGCATCTCAGTGACCCTGGGAACCGGTCCCAAAAAAACCTTTTGGCAGAAACCACCAAAGGCACAGCAAACAAGGCTGAGCAAACACCACCACTCCATCTCCTCCTCCTGACCCTCCCCGCGGGGCCGCGAGTCGCTGATAGGCAGGGACGTCTCTGCTGGGGACGTCTCTTGTCATTGCTCTGATGGTTCCTCACAGATGGAAAGAGAGTTTTGTTCTCCCGGAGCCCCGATTTGGCCGCCTGCCCGCGCACATGCGGGCCCCGCTCCTCTCGCGCCGGGGTCCTCACCCTGCCCTGGGCTGCAGCGCGGAGCAGCCGCCATCTCCACGGGTATTACGGGGGGTTTGGGTCCCCATCACACGGGCAGGATGCTCAGCCTCGGAGGGGAAGCATCCCCGGTGTGTTCTCCCTTCATCTCCTCGCTGTTTGGCGAGACGGAGCCGGTGCGATGCTGGGAGGGTGCGTGGTAGGGAGCAGCGGTGCTCGGGGGTGGGACAGCTAATTTTAGACGGCTCACTCGGCAACTCACGCTCCTGTGTGGGGTGCCTATATATAGGGCTTCCCTATGCAGCCTGCCGAGGGAAACTCTGCACTGGAATTACACAGCCAGGCGTTACGGGCTGCGGTGTCCATCATCCTCGCACCCACAGCTGGGCAGGGTGATGCTGCAAGTAACCAAGCTGCAATTCCCATCCAGCCAACCTGTGTTCCCACCACGATTTCAGCTCTCTTTGCCCTGCCAGGCTCCAGAAATCCAGCATGCAGCAGATGCTGCAGCGCTGTGCCGATGTCTGCCAGCTGCACGTGCGCATCTACAGGTGAGCAGCTCCTCCTCGAGGCGCTCAGCGCTGCCTCCACACCGGGTCCACACAGCTCCTTGTTTTGCTGCCTGACGGCCCCATCAGCCCTTTCCAGTGGATTTAATGGGATTACAGAGCCTTATCCCCTTTGAATTCCAGGCCATTGATTTTGGAGACTTGCACGCACATGGCTCGGCAGCAACCTGCATGCCCAGGTTGGGGGCAGCTCCTCCATAACACGGTGTGTGTGTAGGGGGAAAGCAAGTGCGAGTGCACCAGGAGCTGTGCAGCAGCCCCAGGACTTGCCTGAAGATACTGAAGAGGTGCAGCTCTGTGCCCGCTGTCCCCTCCTGCAGCCCTGTGCCCCCATGCCCACGCTGGATCTCTTAGCACCAAGCACATCACAGCAGCGCTGGCCCTTGTTGCAGCAGAGCACCTTGCTGCCAAAGTTAGGCTAAAACAAATCCTAGGAGGGACAGCAGAGCCCTCTGCCATGCCCGAATCCTCGCAGTGTTGCTGTTTCCCTTCGGAGGTATTCATGCTGGTTGAGTCACAGTAACATCACTCCAGCACGGCGATGCTGCTGCCCAGGGAGCAGAACCAAAAGGACGAGGAGCGGCACAACATGCAGTGCTCGGGGCTGAGGAGCCTGGCAGTTGGATGAGGCCGAGCACCCGACCTCCTTGCTTTCTGCACCCTGCCCCAAGTGCTGGGAAGGTTTTCCACGCTGCAGGCACAGCCTGGTACAGTCCCTGCAGGCAGCTGTGCCCCAGCACTGCACACCGAGGCAGTGTGAACCGGGCGCTGCTCCAGTCTGCAGAGGGAAGCTAACAGGAACGCTAATAGGAACCAGCTGAGAACCACGCACCGCTCCGATCCTCTCCCAATACCTCTTGCAGAGAGAAATGCAACCGGAGGATTTCCCCGTGATGTCTCCCAAGTTTTCTTTTATTCTTTATTATTTTTTTCTTTTCTAAATTAAAAACATGCACAGCACACACAAGCTGCTGCTGAATGCAAACTCGTCTCCATGCCTGGGCAGAACCTGGCCACCACAAAGCTGTGGTCCTGCTCCCTCCGGGCTCCCCATGAGCACCGCAGTGCACGAGGTGCTGCACAGCGCCCGGGACATTTCCTGCCCTCCCAACTATGCAGCCTGAGGAACTCGAACTCCAAGCTTCCTGTCCCTTACCATCTGCCCTTTCGTATGTATTTTCCTGCAGCTTCTTGTATTTAATTACACTTGGCTATTAATACATTTTTAATGGCACTCCAGGCACACAGGAAGCGTGTGCCTTCAGAGGACACGCATGCACACGTACGCGTGGTTGAGTGCATCCAGCTCTGCCGCCTGCCCGCTCCATGCCCATCCCAAGGCATCCCATGGCACTGCAGCCCCCAGCAGCCTCCTTTCTGCACCCCACAGCTGGCACACCTGGGCAGAGGCGTGGAGGAGGACGGGGGCTGCTGAGTCCCAGGAACTGCTGTGCCAGCCTGGGACAAGTGAGCCCTGCTCCATGCAGGATGTCAGCGCCCGTCCCAACTCACTCTGTGCAAAGGAACCGACCTGGTAAAAGTGCAAGCCTGCTGCTAACCCACATGAGCCCTGCAGCTGTGACGAATGGTGCCCAGTGGCACTGCCATGCAGCGCAGCACCTGTTGGGTAATGCCGGGGGTTGACAGCACGACCCCCAACCTCCAGCCCTGAGGGACCTTTTGCACCCACAGTCCCCATTCTGTGGCTCCTCGTGGTGTCCCCAAAGCCTGTGAGGGGTATCGGCGTGTGAGAGCTTTGCACACCTGCTCAGCCCCTGAGAGAACGGGGCACCGGCGTGTCATACCCTCCACGTCAGGCCCTACAGCCCCCGCAGCGCATCCTACAGCCGCCCTCACGGGACCCCCTTCGTGCACCCCCCGTACCTTGGTCTTCACCCTGGCCGGCTCCCAGCTGGGTCTCAGTTCCCGCATCAGCCGCAGTGCTCCGGGCAGCACGTCCCCTTCATCCACCAACACGCCGAGCTGGGGCACGCCGGGAAGCCCACGACTTCCACCTCCACCGCCGCCCCGTTCCGTTTCCCAGCAATCCGGGCAGCGGCCGGGCGGTACGGCCATCCCCGGCTCCGAGCGCCCCGACCCGCGGCCCATGTGCCGGGGGCTGCCGCGGGGCCGGCGGCCGCGGGGAGGAGCCGCCCGCCGTTGGGAAGCCATGAGTCACCGGCCCGCCTCCCGCCGCCCGCCTCCCGCACCAGCGCCCGCCCGCATTGTGAGGTCAGCGGGACCCGCACCGGCCCCGCACCGGGGAGCGCTCCGAACGCGGTGCTCGCCGCCTTCGGGCATCGCCGCCCCGCGCACCTGCGGGCTGCGTCCCGGAGCCCCTCGGCAGCGCTGACGTCTCGGGGGGATTCGGGCAGCTCGGCGCCGTGCGGCTGGGCTTTGGGATGGGGGCTGGGTTTAGGGATCGGGGATCAAATGTGGGGGAAAGGAGGCTAGCGCAGGGCTGCGGCAGTGAGGTTATGGGGTGAGGATGGGGGTGGGAGGGGATGCGGCACCCCGAGGCGCAGGTTGTGCCCCGAGGTAACCGGGTGGCATCCTATGGCTTGGGGACTGGGTGACGTGCAGCCATGAGTCGGACCCAGTCGGTCTCTTCCAGCTCAAAAGTTGGACTCAGTGATTTGTTTATGTCCCTTTCAAATCAAAATGTTCTGTAATACTATGATCTCCACCAGGAGCTGCGCTCAGTGCGTCCCATCCAACCCAAAAGCTGATCCTTCTGGGTCCCTTCCAAATCAAAAGATCCTATTCTATGATCTCCCTGTGCTGTCCTCTCCGGACCCAGGCAATACACTCACCTCACATCCACTGGGATTTACAGGAGGGCTGCAGAGAGGTTGGGTGGTTAAAGACAGAGCATCGCCCACCCGCCGGCCCCGCTGACACCACTGCAGCCTCAGTTCATTATCATAGGAAATAACAAAGGCTCCGAGCACAGAATGCCCCCTCCATAGTTTACAGCTGGCTGCGGCTGCAACTGACTAAATGGACCGTGGAGACTCGGGGAAAATCGTTCAAGGAAGGGGAAGAAAATAAACCAGTTCCCTGCGTTGCTATATATAGAGCGAGCGCTGTCAGTTTTAATAGGATGGCCGTAATTGCTCCGGCCGCTTTGCTGGGGCGAGCGCGGCCTAATTGCTCGCCTGTAACGATCACAAGTGTTAATACGGGGCAGTTGCGGGTTAGCAGTGCCTTGCAGCCAGCTCTGCACAGCAGGCACCAGGAAATGGCCCTGGCACAGGCTATTAGAGGTGCTAATGGGCAGGCTGAAGGGCCAGCAGCAGCCCAAACGTTTTCCTCTCCTGCTGCTCCGAGCGACTGCGCTGAACAGGAGCAGAACCGGAACAGAACCAGACCCAAAGATGCGTTCTGTCCGGGCTGGGCCCCACCACTTTCAAGCATCTCCCTCTGGCTGTAAGGCTGTGGCTCCAGAGTTGACCCGTGTATACCCCCCGGGCCCCCCCGCGGCTGCCTCTCCGCAGTCCCTGAGTTTCCTGTGCTGCAGAGCAGCTGAACGCTGTGACAGTGCTCAGGAAGCACCGGGTGAGAGGGGGGGCGGGGGGGGGAGGGTCACTTCCCTCTGCCCCCCCCCCCGGAGTGCCATCCTTGCTGCTCTTGCTACCTCACAGTGCTGAGAAGGGGATGGAAAGCAGCAAGGAACACCCAGGGTGCCTCTCCCATCCTAGGGATGTGCAGCTTGATGGTAAGAGGTTTAAATACTCAAGCTTGGCTACACGCTGCCCAACACCCTGCCAAGGGCAATAACTGGCAGCTTGGCCACTGCTCAGAGCCTGGGCCTTGCAGGAAAGGAGGCTGGCAAGGCTGCAGCCTGGCTGGCAGCATCCCATGCTGTGCTGGAAGGAGAATTGCTCCCAACCACCCCCAGGGTCCTCTCTGGGAAATCATCAGCAGCCATTGCTGGTGGCAGGGAGAGGAGGAGAAGCTCCTGCAGCACAGTGCTGTGCTCGATACAGGTGAGTTCCCAGGGCTCAGCTGTGCTCACAAGCAGGGTGAGATGAGAGCACTGCCAACTGCTTGGCTTTGGGAAGGGCTCAGGTTTGCAGCTGGTTCTCAGCTCTCCGACACAACGGGGAAGAGCAGCCCGCAGTGCTGCCTGCCCCACAGCAGCTGCTGCGGTGGATCCCAGCAGAGCACACTTGTTCCCCAGTTCCCATAAGGGAACTTCTCCTCGTTTCTCCCTCCTCTCAGAACACTCGGCTTCCTGCTGCTCCGGGGTTGTTTAATATTAAATTACAGAGAGGGGCAGGGTTAACACCAGCTGAAAGAACCATCACTGTAAGCAGCCTGATGATACCGATTGATTTTCCTCCCATCTAAGAACAACAAGAACAGCAACCAAACATCACTCCTCAGGGTCTGCAACCTGCAAGCTCCTCTGCCCCAGTCAGCAGCAATGCACATCACCCTGCAAAGGGCCCCAGAGGTGCATCGTCAGCTGCAGGATCCCGCTTTGATTCCTCGGTGCGATGCTCGCAGGCTCCGCTCTCCTCCCCCCTGTGGCAGCGGAGGCTCTCGGGAAGCAGAGCGGGGGTTTTGGAGTGGGAGAACACGAGGCTTTGCAGTTGCTTCAGTGCAGAGAGGAGGTGGCTGTGCTTTAAGGAAGCGCTGCTCTCGTTTGCGCGTTGAATCGCTCTCCCCCCAGCGATGCTCCCTGCCTCCCAGCTGGCTCCCTGCCCCCCCCCGGCGGTCAGCGGGCGGTGGCGAAGCCGATGCGGTTGTTGCGACGGTCGAATTTGGTGTAGTAGTGCCCGATGAAACTGGCGCCCAGGATCCAGAGGGGGCCGGCTGGGGGGGGCACGTCCAGCCCCGAGAGAGCCACGACGCAGATGTCCTCCCCGTACTGGGTTTGCTGCAGAGAGGAGCAGAATCTATGGTAGAGGTGGCAGGAGGGAGATTTCCAGCTCAGTGCATGCCCTGTGCTTGGCACCGATTTCCCTTCAACCACAAAGAGATACCCCTGCCTGGCTCTGCTGGCCCCATACTCCCCAACCCAAGGAAGCAGCAGTAGGTTGCTCCGGCTCACCTGGACATCTCTGCTGCACACGAGTGTGTGGGGAAACAGTGAGCAGCATCACTCTGTGGCTGCTCTCGGGGGTGCTCCAGGAGAATGCATCCCCACCGGTGTCCCATCCCCGCCCTCACACAGGGACACAGCTTACCCAGAGGACGTAGGCTGAGCCACCGAGCGTGTACGCCTTCCCACCCAGGTGGAAGGAGATGTTGGGCAGCTGGGGGACCTTCTCACAGTCAACCACGTACTGCAGGAGGAGGAGGCAGCGCTGAGCCCGGGGATGGGCTGGGGATGGCGTGGGGATGCAGCCAGGCTTTGCTCACCTCTCCTTCAGTCATCTCTGCTGCTCCAATGGCTTTCATCAGCACGGACACAGGGCCGGCCGGGCCGGTGATGTAGGATGCTCCGGTGTCAATGGCCACTGAGCAGCCCTCCTTGCAGAACAAGATTTCAGCCCCCACAGACACCCTGGGACAGAGGGGAATCCTGAGCTCTCATGACGTTCACAGCTCAGAAGCAGCAGCAGCTGGGCAGAGCACATGCTGGTCCCAGTGCCTCCAGCACACAAACCCTCTGGGATCACTCCCTTCAAGTTCCTCAAATGCAAAAGCAAGGCTTCATCATGTATCTTTTGTTGCTGTTGGTGGTGGTATTATATTTATTTTTTTAAGCTAAACAAAGCAGAATTGTTTCAGCATCTCACACTGCTCCTGCAGGCTGACAGGGGTTAAATTCTTCCACCGCAGCTTCCAAGTGGAATCAGCCCACAGTGCCTCCCCCTCTGCATTCCCCAGCACTGTGAGATGAGCTGAGCATCATCGTGGTGAAGCTCTTTGCTGGAGGAACTGACCCCACTCCCTCTCCCTCCCAGAGCAGAAAGCATCCCACTGCCCACAGCCCCATTCTCCCAAGCCCACCTTTGTGTGCCCAGGGCAGTGTTTGAACAGTGTGCCCCATATCCTCACCCCTTCATGCTGATCTGCCAGTACCCGCTCCTGCTGATGCTCAGGTAGTGGAAGTCCCCGGTGTAGTAGGCTGGGTCGGTGCCACCCAGGATGATTTCCCCACCGGGTTTCAGAGGAGCATTCCTAGGGTGCAAAGCACAGCGGGGTGACCCTCCTTCACTTGGGGTTCCTGAGACAGGGAGCATGCAGTGCTGTCAGCCTGGTGAGCAGCGGCAAAGCAGGAGAAGCCCTGGGTTAGTGTAAGGAATGTGAGACCAAGGGTGAGGATTGGGGCAGGTGGGCGCTGAGGACAGGCGAGGGCAGAGCCCAAGGCTGGAGCTTATAGGAGCCAGCAGTGGGGTCTGTGATGCTGTCACTGGGTGCTGCCTCCAGAGGGCTCATGCTTTTCATCTTCTTACTTTGAAGCTCTGCAAAGAGAGAGGTGCTCTGTGAGCCTGTGGTCAGTGGATGGCTGTGTCCCAGAGTGCCAAGGGCACTCAAGCAGCAACCCGACCAGGCTATAATGGCAGCTAGCATCCTTGGGACTCATTCATTATTAAGGAACCCATCTTTAGATGGGATAAAGAGCTACAGTCTCTACTTAGGCACGCATCTGCCTCCTGTGCTGCCTCATTCCAGCCCAGCTCCTGCAGGCACTTTCTACCCAGGCTGGGTCCCACAGCCCCAGCCATGGCTTCTTCACAGTCCCAAGCTGTGGCCCCAGCAGTGTGAGGCTGCAACGCCCACGGCCCTGCAAAGCAATCCCCTCCCCATCTGGAGACCCACCGGCTGTAGTAGACAGAGAAAACGTCCTCCTTGAGGATCTGCTGGGAGAGGATCCGGTCGAAGACAGGGGTGATGCCATCGATGGCCTGGCTGGGGTAGCCCATGCCCAGGACCCCATCAAACCTGGCAAAGATGAAGGGGAATGCAGGCAGCACCGTGGCCTCAGCAAAGACCTGGATGATGGGGATGTCTGATACCTGGGGAGGGCACAAGGGTCTCTGCATGGAGCTGGGGGGGGGGGG
>JACDJE010000053.1:343477-382725 GCA_016647715.1 Pavo muticus
ATATATATATATATATATATATATAATAAATGTATAATTCTCCATAAAACATATATTAAGGCATGTAATAGCAAAATAAAGGGCCAGCTTTATGAGCTAAGGGGGCTGCGGGAGGAGGGGCAGTGGGGTTCCTGGGATCCTATGAGTATTGCTAAGAGCGGGGGGGGATGGGGATGCAGAGGGGGCACACATCAGGATCCGGCCATGGGGACATCGCCCATCCCCCCACCTCTGCCCCCCACCCCCCCACACACACTGCTGTGTTTTCAGGCAGAAACAGCGTTTTTCCCTCCGTTTGGAAAGCGAAAATAAAATGGAATAAAGGGTAGGCTTGCAGTAGGAGAAACGACCAAGCTGACGTGGTTGGAGTGCAACGGCGAGGCTGTGTGGTGAGACCAGAGGGATCCAGTCCATGCTGCGCAGCTGAGGTGCCCCCTCCTGTCCTCACATCCAGCCCCGGTGCTGCGGGAGAAGGAAGCCCTCCTCCAGCACAGAGGGCTGCCCAGGGAGCGCTGGATGTGAGCAGCCCCATGGAATTCCTGCTGGGCCACCCGGGCTGTGACAGAGGTGACCGTGAGCAAAGCATCGCTACCACCTGGAAGCATTCACGGCCCCAGCCCGGTCCCCTCCTTGTCACCATCCCCATCCATCCTGCAGATCGCTGCTCGGCCCATTGGTTCTGATCCGCTCCTCTGCTCCTTCTCCACATCCCCTGTCCCTGCCTGCACCTGCTGCTCCATGCCCATGGCTCTGTGCTGGGCAGCCATCACCGTCCCGGCCCCCGGGACACCTGTGTCCCATTGCGTCCCCTCTCCATGTGCCCTGTTCCCAGTACAGCCACGACTGGGCTGGCACCTCCCTCCAGCAAGGTGCTGAAAGCATTCAGGGCACAGCCAGCAGCACACATTCACCTGGAGAATGCACCAACCATAGTGGAGACAGTCCCCTTTGTGTGACCAAAGCACGGAGAGCCGAGGGATGCTGCACTCCTCCAGGGCTGTCCCAGCTGCACATGTCCCTCCATGCACCCAGGACAACACAGCCGTGTCCCAGTGCTGGGTGGAAGCTCGGTGTCCCCAGTCCTTGGGGACGGCGCTCTTGGCACCTGCATGGCTCCTCCAGGATGGGGCAGAGCATTGGGGCTGCACCTTCCCGCTCATCCATCCCGGGGTGATGCCATCGATGGGAAGGAGGGGAGGGGGTCCAGGAGAACCAAAAACGATGGTGCAGAGAGGGTCGGTGTCGAGCCAGGGTGCATATAGTGCTGCACTAGAACGTGGCCCCATGGAACTTGACGGCACCGGCGGCTGCCAGGGCTTGAGCTGGAGGGAGAGGAGCAGAGCTGAGTTCTGTGCTCCCTACAGATGCTCCCTGAGCAGCCTGGAGTAAAACCCCACAGACCCAACCCCACACCCAGCACTTCCTGGGGGACAACACCTCCTGGGGGGCAGCAGCCGGCTCAGCTCCATGCCCACACTGGGGTCCCTGGCTGCGTCCCACACCACAGAGGACACTGCACTTGTTCCGTAGGAGGAGACGGGGCTGACGTGGCTCGGAGGTGTTAGCTGGAGCAAGCAGCGATGGATGGAGGCCGGGTGGAAAAGACACCGGGGGGAGTGGCACCCCCCGCCCATCCCTGGGTGGAGAAGATGGGATGAAGTACAAGAGAAAAGGTGCTTACTTCATGGCTCAGACACGCATAAAATGGCTGCAGTCGGCGACCCGGGATGGTTCAGACGAGAGGGGGTTGGTCGGTGGAGTCGGGGAGGCTGGGGAGGTGGGAGGGCTTGGGGTAGCGCATTGAGCTGGAAACAAGAAATGGGAGAAGGGCATGAAGAACACAAGCTGAGGGCAGCAAGAGGGGAGGAGGCGGCACAGCGGGCAGGTTAGCGAGGGGAGGAAACCAAGAGGAAGGAAGGGAGGAAGCAGGGCGAGCAGCCACAGCCTGGCTGCAGTGCGCACACGTGAGCTCCCACGGGGCTCCTCCTGGACAAGGCTGTGGGCACCGCGTGCCACCGCTGGGCATGGTCAGTGCTTCCCATCCCTGAGCGCTCCACGTTGGGTTCCTTCCCTTGGATGTGGAGCAGGCAGCTTTTGATGGTGAGCACTCCATCCTGCAATGCTCAGTTCTGCTGCCCTGGCAGCTGCTGGCATCACCTGGCTTGGCTGCTGCACGGCGCTGCCTTACACAGCAATGCAGGATGCTCTCTGTGTGCACAGCCCCTGTTTCTTTGCTGTCTGTCCGGTCCATCACCCACTCACTGAATCTGCTTGTTCCACACTGCAGCAATTCCTCCTGCCCATCTGGTACCCGCAGTCCCTCTCCTGCAGGGCTGGCAGGCAGTGGGTGTGCGCCCCGGACCCTCCGTGTCCCTCCAAGCCTTACCCGATAGCATGCGGCCCCGTCGGGATGCCTCGGCAGCCAGAGCACATGAGATCTCTATCCTCTTCTCCTGCTCCTGAAGCTGTGTTTCGGGGTCCTGGGGAGCGTCCACTTCGCCCTCACCCAGGGGGATGACATTCTGCAGGCTGCAGGGACAGTGTTGGCTCAGTGGGATGCACCGGGGTGCTGGGATGGGGCGCACACTGCGGCTGCTGCATCTCACCTGGACTTGGCAATGAGGGTTTTTATCCTTTCCACCTTCTTTTGCTTCTCCTTCATTTCTTCGGGGCTGAGTGGCGTGTCGGGCTCCAGCTCGATGTACCGCTCGGGGATGAGGACTTTGTCCGGCGTGGATAGCTGGGTGCAGGGCTGAGCTGAGCACTGCTCACCAGGGACCCATCCCCTCCCCAGCACACCCATTCCCCACACAACCACCCCCAGCCCCCAGTACACCGGGCACAGCCACTGACACAGCACTCACTCCGGCTCCAGGGCCCCACACAATGCAGGGGCTGGACTGACCCTCCAGCAATGGGGATACCCATTGCCCACGTCCCCACGGAGCTCCTGTTCTCACCTCCTTGTTGATGTCCACATCGTAGTGCTGCGGCTCCAGCTCCATTTTGCGCAGCCGGGCGATCTCCTCTCGGGGTGTCTCGTGCACCTTGCCGGGTTCATCGGAGCGCAGCGCTGCCTCCAGGTCAGAGATGTCCACCTCATGGATGCTGCGGTGCCGGCGCACCTGCGGGGACCCCAGCCCTATTGAGCCCCCACACCCAGCAAACAGTGCCTTGCCACAGCCCCGAGTGCCCTTCTGCTCCTTCAGGGACCTCAGCCCACCCCACAAAGCCAATCCTGCTTTGCACCCAGCATTGTGGATGCAGGGGCTCACCACTTTGTAGGACGCGGGTGCCTTCGTGCCGGGGGTGTCGGGCTGCTGGCTGCCAGGCAGCTGCAGGCTGCGCCGCTTCTCCTTCATGGAGCCGCTCTGGTGGCGCTTCATGCGGTCAATCTGCTCCTCCACGCTCATCTTCACCTTTGTCTCATTGGCAAACGCAGCGCTCTTCGGCCTCTCCTAGGGAAAGCCCGGCCCCATTGTCACACCCCCCCAAATGGAACAGGATCCAGCCCCATCCACCTGTGCTGTATCGCTCTGCGAAGGGCTGCTGCGCTCAGCCTGCTCCTGGGGCACCCAAACTGTTGGGTGTCTCCCATCCAGGTGCTGAGACACAGCGATGTGTTCCCCCCTCCTCTCCAGATGGCACTGCTGAGCTCCCAGCTGCCAGCCCAGCCCCTGGCACTGCCCACCCTGCCCAGCCCCCTGCTGCAGCCCCTACCCGGGAGCCCAGCCCGTTGGCCATGCCGCTGGCGCTCCTCCTCAGCATCCCTGCTGTGGGCACCACCTCCTCCTCCGTCGGGGATTTGGTTCGGGGCGGCACAATGCCCACTGCAGGATAAAGCAAAACATCAAGCTGAGCTCCTCTGGGGATGCAGAGCAGCGTCCTGGCCAAGCACGGAGCTGATAGAGAGCTGCAGCATGTTGTACAAATGCTCCCCGTGGCCAGGGCAGCTTGGTGAGCCTGTTGGAGGGGACCTGCTGGGTGGCACCTACCTTTGTTGAGGGCAGCTTGCTTCTCTGCCTCCTGCTCCTGCCGGCTCTGCAGCCCCTCAGCAGTGGGGCCGGGGGCAGCCGCTCGCTGTGTCTCCTTCTTGCTTTGCTCCAAGCTTGCTTTGGGCTGTGGGGACAAAGTGGGTTCTCAGAGAGCCGCCACTCTGCTGGATGGTCACATTGTGCTTGGGCACAGCATGCTGCCACGGGGCAGCACACAGCCCCAGGAGCAGGTGGGCACACAGACACTTGTCTAGGCACTATCTGTGCCCCCCAGATGTGCTTCACCAGTGGGGACACGGGCTGGGAGGGCTCTGCAGCTCTCGCCCCAACCCACTGGGGCCAGGCACCCATCGCTGCCCTGGTGATGCAGTTCTGTGTGGGACAAGCTGCCTACAGGGGGACAGTCCTGCCATGGCTCAGAGGTAGTACCCAAGAGCTGCAGGATGGAGGTGCCCAAAGCTGAGCTCCAGCCCCTGTGTGCAGGGGGGAACGGGGCCCTGTAGGACAGCGGACAGCAGCAGGGAGCAAGCCAAGGGCTGCTTTCAGTGTCCTCCCCTGGTAACAGTGCAACAGATCCAGCATGATGGAGGGGATCAGGGAGAGGCTGCATGGAGATGATGCATCCCAACATACCTAACACCATGCAGATCAGCACAGCCATGGCTGTGGTACCCCATGGTTGCATGGATGCTGGGGGTGCTACTTGCACTAACAAACATTCCCTGTTTTCACAGCCCTGAGTGCACAAGTCCTGAGCCCCTCTCAGGTTGCAGGGACACTTCTGTCTTCCAGAGTACAAACACGGTCCCATTCCCAGGCAGAGATGTCACCAGAGATCCTTAGGATCAGGAGTACTCATATGGTCACCCCAGGCCAGCTGAGCCCCCGCCACAGCGGCGAGTGAAAGGACAGCAAGAGAGGAGAGGGCAGAGGAAAGTAGAGAGGCTGCAGCAGATTTGCATCTCTTCCAGCTGCCCAGGAGGAGCCTGTCCCTGTCCTGAGCATGTGCACCGGCACAGGGGACCTGGAGAGGACACGGCGAAGCCACCATGGGGACCTGGCCCATTGTGCCCTTGGAGAGGCAGTGCCACGTGCTGCTGTCCCCTAAGCATCACCTCTGTGGGCAGCCCCATTCTCTGGTCCCAGCCTCTGGGGAGGGAGGGAGGAATGGAGGGAAGGGACACTTCTTGGGGCTGCTCTGGAGAGGTTCTGGTACCTGTCCCCTCTGCGACTCGCCGCCTCGCTGCCAGGAAGGGGAGGTGGGGTACGGCCAGGGGCGGCTCTCGCTAGGGAGTGGAGGTACGGTCGGAGGAGGCTCCAGGGGGGTGTACGACTTGGGGAGGGGAGGTCGAGGCGGGCCGGGTTCCTGGGGTGGAGAGGAGCATTAGGCGTGAGAGCAGAGAAACTAAGAGATGGGAAGGAAAAGAGAGTTAGAAAGAGACCGAGACAAAACACAGTGAAAGGCCAGGGCAGGAGGAGGGAGAGCAGCTGCTGCTGCCTGCTGGGTGTCCCCATGCACGGGAGGATGTTTCCCACCTCCCAGTAGGGTCAGGCAGGGCTGGAGCTGTCAGCCCCTGGGAGACATCAACGTTGCTTGGCACAGCTGTGGGGAGTCCCCACATTCCACCCTCAACTTCACAAGGATGTGGGTGAGCTCAGCACTGCCAGACCTTGAGCGAGCGGGGACGGTGGTGGCAGGAAGAGCTGAGCAAGTCTTGGTGTAGGACCCCAGAGACTGCAATATCTTGTGAGGAGCACAGACTCGGATGTCTCCAGAACACCCCGGAGCCTCCATGTGCCCATCCATCACCTGAGAGCAAGGAGGCTGGGCCAGCCCATGAGCAAAGAGAGAAGGAAGGACCTGACGGTGACGAAGGGCTCCCCAGGCACATCCTGGCTCACTCACCTCACTGGGGCCTGGCTTGGTGGGTGAGCCCTGGGAGCCAGAGATGAGGGAGAAGGGGCTCAGGGGGCTGGTGAGGCTGGCGGAGCTCAGTGGGCTGGCAGGGCTGTTGGAGCTGTAAGTGCCCGAGGGGCCGATGGCCACTGCAGAGAAAAGCAGAAGTAAGTGTGCACAGCACAGCACGGTCCCTCCAACAGTGCTGTCACCAGGGATGTGCCAAGCTGTGCCATGCTGGGCTTTGTGCCATGCAGGGACAGAGCCCTCTCACCTCTATGCTTGGCAGTGTCGGTGCCGCGGGACGGGTTGTTCTTCCTCAGCCCCTCCATCACATCCTGGATCCGCCAGATCTCCTTCTGGATCTGCCGGTTGAGCATTTCATTCTGTGAAGGGGGAGAAAGGCAGTGGTCGGAGCGGCCCCTGCTGCCACCAGCCCCACACCCAGCACTGAGCATCCCATCCTGGTTGCATCCCAGCGATGGGGCCTGGGAGGTTCAGCTGGGACAGACACAGCTCTGGGGGGGCTGAGCCATCACACCCACAGCTCGAATCCCACAGGGAGCTGCAGGCTGGTGTGGAGCTGGTGGAACCCCCCGGCCCCGTGCAGCCCCTCATCAGCACCCGAGGCAAAGCGCCTTCATCAGCACTTGTGTGCTGTTAGGCAAGGTCAAAGCAGGATGCTGAGCACCAGCAGCTGCTTGCAAATTAGCTCTCAGCAGAGGAACCAGGTTGCTTCCACCTGCATGGGACTGGGGACAACGGGGGACGCTCACTTGGATGTCCAGGTTCAGCTGCTCCCAGAGGTCGTCGTGCAGGGCAGACACCTCGCTCTCCAGGGTCTCATACTCAGCTGTGCTGTTGGCCAAGGCCTGTGGAGGGAGTTGGAGGGATTGGGTTGGTGGATTTGCCCCCCAGTTTTGCAGCAGTCACGTGGTGCGAGCTCTGCTGGGTGCTCCATGCATAAGGGATGGATGGGTGGGGACAGGGAGAGCAGAGCAGCACCATTACCGTGCTGGCCTGCGACAGCTCCACGCGGATGTTGATGAGCTGGTTCTGCAGAGACTCCTTCTTGTGCAGCAGCTTCTCGGGGTAGGCAGGCTGGCTCCCAAACATCTCCAGCTCCTGGTGCGTCCCCATCAGAGCACTCTCCAGACTCTCCTGAGGGGAACAAGAGGTGCTGCAGCTGTGAGGGTCCTGGTGCAGGAGTAGCTTTCTCCCTTCTCAATGGGCCATGAATGCACGGGACCGTGACATGAGCACAACACCTCCCCCAGCCCGCAGATGAACCCCAGGAAGGCACTTCCTCGCCATCCCCATTGCCTTGCAGTGGGGTTTATCCCCAGATGCACTCAGCCCTGGGGCACTTGGTGTTGCAGCAGCACCACGCAGAACCATGCACACCACGAACCTTCTCTGCTCGGAGCTGCTGCACCAGCCTCTCCTGCTCCCGCAGCACTTTGTTCTGCTCACAGAGCTTCCCCAGCAGCTTCTGTTCCCAGCAAGAAAAAGAGAAAGGGAAGGGTGAGAGCCCAGAAATGGGGTGTGCGATGCTCCAGGCACCCGTGCAAACAGATCCGTGCTCAAACAGGGCCAAGAGGAGGGCCGAGAGAAGGCTGATCTCTCTCCAGGAGAGACAGCATGCAGCCAGGGCATAGAACATGGCGTTGGTCAGATGGGACAATGTGTGGGTTTCAGCCTGCAGGAAATAGGGCCCATGGGAACAGGGGCAATAGCACGGGACAGACTGAGAACATGCAGCACGGACATTTGCTCTTACATCGGTGTCTTGCTCGCTTATCTTGTAGGCATGCAGGGTCTCCCTGTAGGCTTCTGGGAAAGGCGTCGTCACCTGCAAGCAGAGCATGGGGTCAGCCTGGCTCTGGGTCCCAGGGGCTGCCAGGAGCCCTGCGGGGAGGAGCAGCCCCTCTGCCCCAGCCCTGGGGAGCCCCAGTGCCAGCCCCAGTGCCATGGGCTGGGTGAGCAGCACCGAGCCAAGCTCTCTGCCTGACGCCAAGAGATGTCTCGTGACTCATTAACTGCCTGGTGCACAACTGCCACCGTTCCACGGGCAGGGAAATGAAGGCAGCAAGATTAAGCTGTAATCCCACTGAGTGGAGTCAGAGCGCCTATAAATCAACTGCTGCATCAGGACCTGTTTACCATCCAGCTTCTCTGTGAGTCATTTGCCTTTCCTGGAAATCTAAATTACTAATGGGACCTCACCAATTAAATGCCTCCAAGACCTCGAGATGAAAGGCATAAGATAGGAAGAAGGGGATCATCATTGCTAGAAAGCAAGATGCTTCTTCAGAGTGATTTAAAACCACAGGACAACGCTAACAGATCCGAACCTGGGAAATGCCAGAGCCTGGTGGATGGAGATCCTGCACAGAGCTCAGCATCACAACAGCTCCAGCTTCACCCAGAAGCACATCCCTGCTGCACAGGGATGGGACCACGCACCCTCCCCTCCCCACAGAGCATCAGCACTCTGAGCTGCACCCATCAGCACCGATGTCCCCAGGCTTTTGCAGCCTCTCTGAACTCCAGGCAGGAGAAGAGCAGCGTGCCACAGCCATGTGCATGGGCTGCTTCCTCTCCCTGATGTTGCTTTGGTTGCAGATCCTTGGGCTGGGTTCCTCCAGATCCACCTTCTGGTCACACTGACACACAAAAACGCCCGAACGCAGATGAGAGCTCAGGACCGCTGCTTCCCCACCTTGTGCTCTCAGGACCACAAGGATTCACAGGGCTGGAATGGCTCATGGATGGATTTAGCAAAGCCTGGGATGGACGAGCGGGACCCCCAGAGCGTGATGTGCCAGCACTGCGTGGATGCTGGACTTTGCATGAGCGGAATGGCAGGAGGTGATCTCAGGGATGGCATGGGGCGGCTGGCATGGCCTGCCATGCACGGGCATTAGCAAGGCTTACTTGCATGTAGAGCTGAGCCCTAGGGGAGGAGCTCTCCACCATCCTGTTCACCATACTGATCAGGGTTTCGCTCTCGCTCATCTGCGACAGACAGGGAAGGAAATGTCAGAGGTCAGCGGAGGGGCGCGGGCGCAGTGCTGGCCAGGAACCCTCGGGGCATTGTGCTGCAAGGTGCCACCTCCAAGAGGTGTCCCAAGCCACGAGGAGACGGCTGCCCCAGGCTGAGAGCATCCCAGGGGCTGAAAGCTTTATTGGGGATGAAAACAAATTGAACCCAGCCTGGGCTGGGCAGCAAACCGCACATAAGGACACAAGCTTGAGCGATGCCCACTACTGCAACACACTGCATGGCCCCAGCAGACAGACAGACAGGTCAGGCCAACAAACAGCTCTGTGTCCTGCCCTCGTAGCAGGGGGATGGCCCTGCTCAGGTGGAGATGGGGACAGCAGTGTCCCCCATTCCAGCCTGGTGGCTTCAAGCAGAGGAGCTGGGTGCTCCCATGGGGATGCGTTACATGTGAGTGCTGCAGACAGAGGTGACGATGCCCTCGCAGCACAGATCCAGGAGCAGACCCCACTGGGGAGCAGCACCAACTGGGGTGCAGCCAAGGGAGCCGACTGGTGACACATCACAACTCTCTGGATAAACGTGGAGAGTGAAAATAAAGCAGTGAATTGTTTTAAAAGAGCTACTTGGCAGCACTGCCCTGAATTAGAGGTCAGCGGGAGAGGAGGAGGAGATGGAAAGCCTTTTTAGGGAGCATTTTAAAGTGCTTCGGTGAGGGAGCGTTGCTGCCGACGGCGTTGAAATAATCCAGAGAGCTTTTATTGCACCGAGCGCTCCTGCGTGTCCCTGGCTCTGCTCCAAGGCAGACACAGATCTCAGTGATTGCTTCACCGATGGGGATTCGCAGACTAATGAGATTGTACTGGAGCAGCTCCCTCAGTGCAAGTCTGGCTCCTGCAGCGAGCACCAGGCGGCAGCATCAGCCGATGGCCCCGGACCACGCGTTGGTGGCAGCCGGCGCCGGCGGTTCCCACCCCACCACTCCCACAGCTGTCCCCCAAGGCTCTCCCTTACCCTGCTCCAAGAATGAGGTCAGCTCGTGGCTTTCCTCCAAACGCCCCACACAGCATGCCAAACCCCAGAGCTGTCACTTCAGGGCCGGCCAATCCCAGCTCTGCATCCCACCTCTCGCCTTGGAGGATGCGCATGGTGAGCGTATCACCAAAGCACCGCGCTTGCCCTCCTCCCCCCTGCAGCACAGTGTGGATGCTGGGTGAGCCCCCAGCACCTCCGTGCCTATGTGTGCCATGTGCTCTGCCCAGCCCTGGGCCACCATTTCTGCAGCACCGATGCTGTAGACACTCCCAGACCCAGGGATGTGCCCCCATTGCCCCTCAGCTCCAGCACACCACACAGAAGACACTGTCAGGGGTGGTTTTCTGCCAAGCAATGAACAACCCTACAGAGGGGGAGGATGGAGGAAGCAAACCAAATATGACTCGTGCTGCTTTAGTGCCAAGAAGGGTGAGGATGGATGTTAGGGGACGAGATGCTGCGCTGGGAGGGGCAGGGACGCTGCTGGGGATGGGGCACATGGGGACATAAGCAGCGTGAGGCTTGCAGCCAGCTCTGCCTACCTGCTGGTCCAAATACTCTAGGTTTCTTTGCAACTGAAGGTCTAAAAGTTCATCCTACCCGGAGCCAGCAGGCATGCGGCAAGAAACGAACACACAAAACATATAAAAGAAGAAGCAAAGCGGTTAGGTGAAGGCTGCAGAAATGCAAAGACCTCTTGGCTGGGGAAGCAAAGTGCCACCTCCTCTGCCCAAAGCGAGGAGGGCGGATGGTGCAGGTCCCTCTCCCTGTGCTGGGGCTCTGCTCACTGTCCCTGCATCTCTTGCTGGTGAGGATGGATGGCAGCATGGACAGCTGATGAAAATTTATGCTTCTCCCTCCTGCAGTGGCTGCTCCTGCCATGAAGTTTCAGGGCTGTGCTGCACTATGTGGACCTGCAGGCCCAGCTCCATGATCGAGGAGAAAAAACACCATCCGGGGACAAGCAGCAGCAGCAGCCCAAAGTGAGGTGCAAGGAGGGGAGAGGCACGCCAGCCTCACCCCAGCCCCAGGGGAGCAGTGACAAGATGGGCATCACAGAGCATAGGGGGGTGCGAGGGTGCTTCAGTGCACCCTCAACCCCAGCATAGGGCCAGGGGCTTTCCATAAAGCATGGCCAGGATGGACCAGAGACATCAGTCCAAGCTCCATGGTCCCAACTTGCCCCACTTTAGCCCATCTCCAACCCTCCTGGAGCAGCTGTTTCCTTCTCACCCATCCAAGGCGGAGTGAGCTGTGGCCCACAACAGACCCTGCACCCCGTCCCATGGGCTGAGGGCAGCAAGGGACACATGGCTGTGAACCCCCTGGCTGTGAGCCCCCCAGCTCAGCCTGTTGGCAGCATACGTACCATCTTGTCATGGACTGTTGGGGAGGCTGGGTAGTGGTAGGGGTACATTCCTGCAGGGATGGGCCGCCTGTCACCCAGGTAGTCATACTGAGGAGAGAGGAGACTCCCATCAAACCCCACGGGCAGGTGAGGGGTACATGGAATCTCCCTGTATCCCCTCTTTTGTATGCTGCGCTGCTGCAAATGGGGGCAGACTGCTCCCCTCTGCGCAGAGCCCAGCCATGCAGCAGAGTCAGGGCTGGCTTTTAGCAGTGCAGCAGCCATGCAGGAGCACCAGCATGCCCTGCTTGGGATTGCCTTGCTCATGGAGGTCCTAAGGGAGGACCTAAAGCCACCCACTGCTGCACATCAAGGACTTGGTGGCACCTCAAGGCCAACATATGCACACAGAGGGGACAAGCTGCGCTGCAGCGTCCGCACCCTACAGCCCTCAACCAGGGTCCCCTACATCCTGGCACATCCTGGTGCTTACCTTGGGAGAACTGATGGATCTCCTCATCATGAAGGTGCCGGGGTCGACATAAATCTCCTCTCCACGGGGCGGCAGCCGCTCAAAGCGGGCGCTGGGAGAGCGCACCGGGGAGTACACCCGAGTGTGGCTGTAGGATCCCTGGCTGGGCGAGCGGGGCACGGAGCGGGAGCGGGGCTGCAGCGACATCCTCCGCAGCGATCCCGAGGCAGCATCCACCTCGTCGAAATAAGTCGGCTGCCTTCCAGGGAGCCAGATCGGGACATCCTGCCGGCCAAAGCCGGGGTGCTCCTTCCATTCCCGGAGCTGGTAGGGGCCCCCGTTGCGGAAGGAATGCCGCTTGTCGTCCATTGCCCAGGGGGGGCTGACCCGCTCGTAGGCGGGCATGGAGCAGATGCTGTCAGGGCGCACGCCGGGCGGGTAATACTGGTAGTCCTCGGGGTACTGGGGTGAGTAGGGGGGGTAGTAGTCAGGCACGCGGCGAGACACGGGGTAAAACCTGGTGGGGCTGGAAGGGAAGAGAGGAGTGAGAACTGAGTGGTCACAACAGGCAAGGACACCCTTAAAGCAAGCAGCATTGGGAAAGCTGGCTGGTGTCCCTCGTCCTGGGGACCACAAGGTGATCCCCTCCAAAACCCACCCTACTTGGCTTTTGGGGTATCCTACAGCTTGGAGCTAACATGATTTGCTGACCCCAAGAGGGGATATAATAGATGGAAAGGGGCAAAATATTCCCAGAGCATCGCCCTGGAGAAAAGGAGAAGGACCCCCAGAGCCCCCACCAGACCTCCCAGCCCTCACCTGCGCAGCTCCTCGGGGGGCACATTGCCCCGCCGCAGGTTCACCCACTGCTGCAGCTGCGTCATGGAGCTCTTGCGCTGCGCGATCTTCTCAGGGTTGGTGCGGGGGGCGAAGCTGCGGCGGTGGGCAGCGCTCTCCCCATCGGGTGGGGGGTAAGCAGTGCTGCCAGGGCGGCTGGGGGACGTGTAGGGCCAACCATTGTGTTGGGGTGGCCGCTCTGTGCTCGTTGGCACCTGCGGTGCTTCGGGGTAAGGGCTGCCGGGCTCGGAGGGTATCTCTTGCCCGGCGATGCCGTTGGCTTTGGCGAAGGGTTCCTTCTTGCTCTCCATCCTCTCTGGTTTCCTCTCGAGCTTCTCTGAGCCGCGGCCATCACCTTCACCCCGGGTCTTGGCGTCAGGGTCAGCTTTGGGGTGCTCATGGTGCACCGTATTACGATGGTGGTGGTGGTGTTTGCTGGGGGGGATGTTCTCAGAGTCCGTCTTCTCATGTCTGGAGGGCATGAAGATGCAAGCAGAGCATTACCTTTCTTTCATAACACCCTCAGGATGGCTGCCAACATCCCATCCCTCTTCCCACAGCCTCAGCAGGATGCTGACGCTCCCCAGTTCCATTCTGCTCCCACGCCTCCCCACCCCATTCCCAAAAGGCAGAGGAGCGTCTCCAGCCCTGTGCGAAGGGGACAACGCTCTGACCTCTGGGTTGGGGGGATCTGCACCCGGGCAGCTTCGCCCATGGCTTGGATCCAGGATTCCTGCTCCTCTGTGTTCTCAGCGCTGAAGAAGTACGTCCGGATGCCAGCGTGTTCGGCCTGGGGAGACAGGGACTGCTCGTTACTCGCCGGCACCTCCTCCACCCAGCACACCGTCACCTGCAGGGAGGCAGAGAAGTGGGGAGAGAGACAGACAGGAGGTGTGAGAGCTCCATCTCCTGCTTGGCAAGAGCTCCTGGTGCTGCACTGCTCCGTCCTTCCCTCCCCAGGAGCATCCTCACAGCACTGGGTGGGACAAAGGCTCACCGTGATGCCCTCACCCCCAGCGCTGGTCCAAGTGTTACCCTTCATGCAGGATGAGGGGGAAGGTGGCTTCTTGGTTCAGATAATGTTTTAGGGGGAAAAAGTTCACTTTGGGTTCATTTTCCACGCCCACACCCCACCCTGTGCTGTAGGCAGGGTTGGTTGACCTGGGCCTTTTTGAAGCAACCACCTTCCCCCTCTCTGGAGAGGAACGGGAGGCAGCAAGGAGGAAGAAATGGAAAAAAAGCAGATTTTTCCTCCTGAAAGACCTTCAGGGTTCGATTTTTATCATTTTAATTAACCAAAAGAAAAAGGAGGTTCTGATTAGAACCTTCCCTTGGGTTTCCATTCGGGGTTTCCACTTGGGGACAGGGACGCCTCCTGCCTGGCCCCTCCAGCCCTCGTAGCTCGAGAGCTTTGAGCAAGAGCTCAAACCAAACCAATTCCTCCCCCGGATTAGTGGGAGCGGGGCAAGCAAAGCATGCAGCCCCTCACCCTCTGCATGCACCCATAACGCAAGCGGATGTACCTATGCTGGGTGCTGGCGTGGCTGACGGGCGCTCGGAGACCTCCTGCCCAGGGGGATCCTCGCCCGCGGAGAGAGGAGGAAACACAGAGATGGGGTCAAAGCGCAGCGGGGGGAGCGCGGGCGCAGCCCTCGCTTTGCTTTGGGGACCGCTCAGCCCTGGAGGTGGATGGGGAGCACTGTGACACCGCAGCTTTGGGACATTCAGGTGTGTGTTGAGCATGGCGGGAGGGTCCCCAGGAAGCAGAGAACTGTAGCGTGGTTGGGTTGGAGGGGACTTAAAGATCATCCAGCCCCACTCCTGCTATGGGCAGGCTGCCACCCCCAGCTCAGGCTGCCCAGGATCCCATCCATGGCTTCGGGCACCTCCAGGGATGGGACAAAGCCATCCACGCTCAGGTGCACACAAAAACACAGCCCCTCGTCCTTAGAGCTCAGCTGGTGAATATCAGCCCTCCAGGGCTCCTCCCCAACCAGCATCACAAGCCACCTCTGGGTCATTGCTCTGCTCCCAACACAGACAGACAGACAGACAGACAGACAGACACAGCTTTCTGGGCATGGGCACATGGTAATCACTGCTTGCAAGCACTCACCCTAAGCCATGCTCACTGTGGGTTTCAGGGTGGCAGCTACAAAAATGTGCCCTTCAGATTGCAAAAGCATCCCCACAGTGAACTCAGAGCAGTGCTTGAGGTGCTGGAGCCCAGGGCTGGCAGTGTGCATTGCCCATGGATGGGGAACCCCACGTGCAGAGGTGAGGGCTGCAGTGTCCTAACCCCAGCTCCAGCACTGGGGGTTGGCTCAGTGTTTCTATTGATGGATGGGTCTGTCTGGGTGCACACGCACTGAGGGAGTGCAGAGGTGCAGGGATGGGTCTGTGGAGCTCACAAGCAGGAAGGTGTGAGCTCGGCTTTGCACAAGTCAGGCTGTGCATCAAGGCAGCAAGGAGGTGCTTGGGGACCATGGCAGCAGGGGTGGCAGTGCTGCAAGGTGCACACTGGTGCCCACCAGTGTTGTGTGAGTGCCACTGAGCAACACTGTGGGGGGGACAGATGGGGTCTGCTCAGGGACAGATGCGGGACAGCCACCCTCTGCCTTCCAGCTCTCCTCTCCTACATCCACTGCAGGGAGGGCTGATGAGCAGCAACAAATGCACCAGCCAAAGCAAGACAAAAAAATGGAGCTGGGGATGCTCTGCGCCTGGTAGAGAGAGCTCTGCTGAGAAATGCCACTGGAACAGGAAGGATGGGAGCAGGGCTTGGAGGGGAAAGCATTCCCAGCCCACCCAGCAGGAGGTGATGCTGCTTTGCCCCCCTCGTCCCTCAGTTTCCCCAGCACATCCCAGGGGATTCTGGCAGCTCCCCTCTCCGCAGCTGGGCTCTGCTCTATGCCCCACCACCAAGAAAGCGAGAGGAGGGCACAGCAGGGACCCCACCAGCATCACCCGCCCCCCCAAGCCCTGCACAGCCCCGCACTCACCTTAAAGGTGTGCTTCCTGCTGATGTTATCGGAGGGCTGCACGGCTGCCACGCGGAAGCTGAGCAGAGGGATGCTGCCCAGGATGCTCTCCTCCTTCTCATCTGGTGGGCAAACAGGGGTGTTAGAGGGAAGGGGGGACCCCGGCAGGCAGGCATGCATGGTGAGCAGCCCACCTGTGGCAACGCGCTGCCTTCCTGTTGCTTCGCCCTCCCCTGCAAGCAGTGCCGCTGCTCGGCACGCCAACCTGCTCAATAATTCATGCTCGCCCTCGGCTGCCAGGGAGAGCTGAGCTGAGAGAGCTGCCAGGAGGCGGGCGAAGGGCATTAACCCCTCAGTGCCCCAGCACGGTGAGCACCCACAGGAGCAAGCACCCATAAAAATGAGCACCCGCAAAAAGCGAGCGCCCTCAAAGAGCAAAAACACCTGCACAAAGCAAGCACCCACAAAAGCATGCAGCCACAAAAGGCAAGGCCTGCCGAAGCAAAAACACTCACAAAAGCGTGCACCCACAAAAGCATGCAGCCACAAAAGAATGCACCCACAAATAGCAAGCACCTGCAAAAACAAGAGCACCCACAAGCATTGTACCTTTGTAGTAGAAGAGGCAGCGGTCCACCAGCACAAACCAGCGCTTGTTCCACTGCTTCACCCCCGAGCTGGCCTGCAAGAGAGCAGCAGTGAGATGCTGGCAGCATGCACCCGCTGGGAGGTGCGCCCCCTTGGGATGGAGCGCGGCGGGGCTGGGGCACCTGCTTGTAGAGCCAACCGCTTTTGGTGACGGCGGCGTTGGGGTTTCTCTTCATGGAGTTGGAGCGCTTCCCGAAGGCGATGCCCTTACGGGAGGAGCGCGACGCCTGCAGAGGGGGAGAGGATGAGCTCAGTGCCCGGGGGGGACCCCCGCTTCCCGTCTGCTCCGTCGTTGCCCGCTGTGCCACGTGGATCCGGGCACGCACCCGGCCTCCGGGCCGTTCCGGGGCCACCTCCGTCACCATGGTGTGGTTGGAGGGCTCGCTGCTGCTGCTGCTGTTCGCCAGGCGCTTGCTGCCTGCTTTGCTTGACATGTCCAAGGTCGGCCTGTTGGCACAGAGGGGGCTGTCGGTATGGCTGTGTTCCCACATCTCCCTCCCCCCCCCGGGCGATGTTTCCCCATCCCGCAGCACACACTGGTCCCGAAACCAAAGGGAGGTGGGAGCCAACCTACTTTTGCAAGTCTAATCTTGAGTTTTCTTCCGGGAGCTGTCCCGTCACTGGGTGCAGGAAGGTGTTCCGCCTTTCATTGTGGCTGCAAGACACAGCAGTGGGCTCCATTAGCACCCAGGAAGGAGGAGGATGGGGTTTGAGGGGTGCACAGAAACCCAGCGAGGTGCTGCCCGCCCACCTGTGCAAAGTGGAGAGCTCCGTCCATCCCCGCTCACCCCCCAAATCCCTTTGCTTTTAGCACCGTTCTGCTGCTCCAGCACCAGTGCTTTGTTGTGCATCTTGCACCGTTTGCACCACCTTTCACCTGTGCTTCCCAGCTTGCACTCGCCTCGCCGAGAGCCGGAATGAGGTCTCTGCCAGCTGAGACCTCATTACTTCTGCTGGACACATCACACAGCGCCGGCTGTCGCGTGGTGAGACATTTCCATAACCCCCCCCAGCTGTCAGAATAAATCGCTGCAGGAGCAGCGGCCGCGGCCCAGCCTGGACTGAGCTGAAAGCAACAATGCCGACGTCACATCCTCTGCTTGGGCTCACTGGTTTCAGAGCCATTTGCCACAGTGCCAGGGTCACAAGGCACCTGGCCACACTGCTGGCTGGGGGGGGCTCTCAGCAGACCCCCAGGTGGGGTTTTGGCAGCCAGCTGAACCCAAAATGCAGCACAGCTGCCCCATGTTGGGTGGGGGCTGCCACCTCCATCCTGGGAAGTTTGCTTTGCGATGGGGGGTGCAAAGGACCCCCTCGTGCTGACAGCCCCCCAAAACTGCCGGGCATGGGGACGCAGCTGCCCACGGCCACCCATGAAGGCAGCGTGCAAACAGCCCGTCATGCTGCCAAAGCGCTGAGTGTCAGCAAAACAGGGGAAGTTTGAGCAAGAAAACATCTGCCAAGACCATCCCATCCATGCACGCTTCACCCCGAGGCTGGGCTGCAGCCAGGCTCAGGGATGGTCACTGCTTTCTGCCAAAAGCAGCCCTGCTGGGAGCTGCCCCCATGCAGGTCCCACCCTGGCCCTGAACCCAGCTCTGCTCTCCCCTTCGCTGGGGGTCACCCTAAAAACCTCTGCAACCTGCAGCGAGGGCAGCACCCGCTCCCCTGGCATAGGGCTTTTCTGTGCTGCCAGCGCATCTGATGTGAGTCCTCTGCAGAGGCAGTGTCCCCAGCCCCTGCTCCCAGCTCTGAAGGCACCAAAGGGGCTTTCTGCCACCGTTTGTCCCCAGTTTGGAGAGCCACAGCATGGCAGTGACAGGGCAGCTTGCGATGCTGACACACAGGGAGGGTGCACGCAGTGAGCAGGCAGCACTCTGATCCTCAGCCCTGCATAGTGGGGGCTGCCCTGAACCACCAGCACCACCAAATCCCCACTGAGCGCATCCCCCATGTCCCCCGAGTCCCCAGCCCTGCCCACCACCCACACGTTGCTGTGGGTTTCCCTGCCCAAAGGCTGAGCTCTGCCTCAGGCCAAGCTGCCCACCCAGCATCACAGCCCCTGTGCCTCCTCCCGGCATCAACCCAGGCACTCACGATCCCTCCTGTGCTGTTCCCACCCCCAGGCCTCAGGAACATGAGAGAAGCTCCTTACCCCCCCCAAAACCATCTGCCTCGGCTGACCCTGCTCCAGAAACTCTGAGTTCACATCGCCTCCCAAGCACTGCAATGCAGCAGTCCCTGCCCGGGCTGAGGGTCCTCAGCCACCGCCGCCACCTCCGCACCACCCGACCTCCCCCCGCCCACCCCGGCGGGTCCTACCTCACCCTCCGATCCGCCCGAAACTTCAGCATGATGCCGGGGCCCTCCGAGCTCAGCGCCGGCTGCCGGCTCCCACCATGGCAGCAGCGGGCAAGGCAGGTCCCGTGCCACCCAACGACCGCTTACGCCACACGTGCCACGGGCACGGCGGTGCCGCACGGGCAGGGGGACACCGGCAGCGCGCGGTGGGGCTCGGTGTCCTTTCCCAGCTGCGCCAATCCGCGCCGGTGGCATCGGTGTTTCCCACGGTGGCAGCGGCGGAGCTCAGAGCGCGGCTCCCGCGGGCGCTGGCAGCCCCCGAAGCGGTGCGGCTTGGCGAGGCAGCAAAGCGGGGACAAGCTTGCGGCTCCCGCTCGCGTCCCCACGCAGAGGAGAAGCGAAGGGCAGCGCAGCGCTCGCCGCCTCCCCCCCAACCCAGGTGCAGCGATCCGGCGAGCGAAGGGCGAGCGGGGCAGGATGGGGGCTGCGGGGTCCCCCCCCCAGCACAGAGCAGTGTGCTCAGGGAGGGGACGGTGCGGCGGTGAGGAAGGGAGCCGCGCGGTGCCGGCGTTGCCGCTGCCCTGCATTCGCTGCCTGCGTCCCTTCCCCCTGCTTCTGTCCCCAAACCCTCCCCGCTCCCTCCCTGCTGCGCTTCCGTCCCTTCCCAGGTCACATCAGGAGAGGAGCGGGACCCCCACCAGCACCAACCACCGCTGTGGTCCCACAGGGACCACACAGGGGATGGGGACCGCGTGGGGCTCCGACACTCGGGGATGGGATCTGGGGAGCCCTTTGCAACCCAGCAGGAGAAGGGGGGAGGCAGAGTTGGGGTTACCCAGCCCTCCCCCTGGGCACGGCGCTTTGAAAAACCAATGCGAATGCACCAGGACTGTTATGATAATGCACTGAGATGTCAGCGCTGCCTTCCCTCCCCTCCAAGGAAACCTCCAAAGAAGGAAGCGGAGCGCAGCAAGCAGCTGGCCTCCAACACACCACGTCCCCGCTCTGCCAGTGCCCTGGGACCACCTCGGGACACCGCCAGCATGCAGTGCTGCTCAGCCCAGCGTCAGCAGCATTGCATCATTCACCTGCTCCTCCCGAAAAGCAGGACCTGAAGGCACAGCCTCCCTCATTGGCCGGACTAGGTTGAGCAGGGTCATTGCTGGTGCCCACCCCAATGCTTGTGCCACCCCAATGCTCACCTTGGCCAGAACAAACAGTCCTCATCACTGCCAGGAGGGCAGTGGGGAGAAGCTGGGGATGGGAACCACGTCAACGGCACGGCCAGAGGATGTTCCAGCAAGGCTGAGATGGCAGCTTCCAGTCAACCCTGTGCACCCCTTTAGAGCACCATGGGCTGACGCTGCTCTGGGGGCAGCCAGGAGCAATGCACTGCTCCCCTAGCTGGCACGCTGCTGGCTGTGGGGTGGGACACATGTGCTCATCCACACCACTGCAGCTCCCCAATCACCGCCACCATCTGCTGCCAGCGGACAAGGTCCCCCAACGGCCCATGGGCACGTGCCAACCCGCTGCCATGCACCCAGTGCCAACACCAACACCAGAGCCAGCAAGCGCCCCAACGCTTCACCTCCTGCCCCATCCCAGGTCCCACCCAAGGGTGGCACAGAGCTGCTCTCAGCGGTGGCTTCAGGAGCTGTGAAGCGGGGTCCAGGCCTGGCTGTGTGATCTCAGAGCGGTGCTGTTCTCCCTGTGCCAGCTGGGCCGTGTCACAGCCATCAGCCTCCCAGGGTGGCCACGGCCATGGGCACCTCTGTGCCAAAGAGAGCAGCCATACACCAGGGCTCTGAGCAGCAGCTCTGGGTGGGGGTTGCCCTGGATCTCTCAGGAGAGAAAAGCTGGGCCTTTTCCTCAGGGTAAACACAACCAAAACAGCATATTTTCCATCTCCCTTTGCTTTTTCTTAAAGGTATGGAGAAAGGGAAGGGAATAAACACAGGAAGTGAAGAACAAACTTTCTCTGGGTGCCGCTTTCCTTCCCCCTCCCCAAAGTTAAAGTTTGCTGAGCACAGGGAGGACAACCCCACCCTTTCCCCATGGGGAAAACCCTCCTGGCTCACCCGCTGCCCTTCCTGCACTGTGAAGGTCACTGCTGCCCAGCGTTTGCAAACAAAAGCTTGGGACACGGCCAGGAGCACAACCCAAGGACCCTGCAGAGGCCAAAGTGCTGCATGGGTGCATCCCTCGCCTGCAATCCCCCTTGGTGCAAGCAGCAGCACTGTGCCACACGCACATCACCAATGCCCATCAGCGGCACTGTGCACCTATGGCAGGATTCACAGCTGGCTGCCTCTGCCTAGGAGCTGTTCCCAGCAGCTCAGGGTTTTAACTGGAGTTTCTCTGCATCCCATTCCCTTCCTCCTCAGTTGCCTGCCCAGGAGGTCAGGACCCCTCCTGGTCCCCAGGGCATGGGTGCACAGCCCCTCTCCATCAATGCTTGCCGTGTGAATAGGGCTCCACATCCACGCAGGTGCCCATTCTGCTCTGCAGTTCCTTTGCATGGGTAACCCCATCTCACACTGCTACCATGCATTGGCAGAGCTCCTTGAAGTGTGCACAGCAAGCTGGATACACCAGGATGCAAAAAGCACACTGAGAGCTGGAGCTGGGGACAGAACAAGTCATCTCTGAGCTGCACCCAAAACCCAGGAACTGCTCCCACACTGTGACCATCCATGTGGTGTCAGGGCTGTGAGCTGTCATCTGCATGGGCTGGGAGCAGGAGGGAGGAGGGGAGTGCAGCCTCTCCTCCCATCCCTGGGAGCCTGCCAAGCGCCAAACCCAGAGCAGAGCTGTGAGGAAGGGGATCCTGACCACCCTCCCCTTCTTGGTCAGGCTCAATCTGGGCCAACCCCTCCGAGAGCTCCCAGCCTGCTACCAGCATCCCCCAGCTCCCATGCTGGCCGCACGCCACCAGGAACGGAGCACCTTGTCCTCCCACACCCCAACCCGAATTTCAGCTCTGCACGTGCCTCCCCACCCCCTGGCCCCAGCCCCGTTGAGGGGCCCGGTGTAAATCTGGAGGTGTAAATCTGGAGCATTTACACACATTCTGACAGCAGCTTCAGGGGCGAGCATCCAGGCAGCTCCTGGGCGAGGGGCTCGGGCGGCTGTGAGCCAAACCCGCCCTGCATCCTGGCCTCCTTCCTCTGTTTTTCCAGCCCTTTCTTCACCTCTCTCCCTCCTCCTCAGCCACATCCCTGTCCTCCGACCAAGCCCTTGAGATCTGTTTGTTTTCCCAGGAAGAAGGGAACGGCAGCAACCCACGGCATCACCCATGGGCGCCCTGCGAGGAGGCGGGAGAGAAACCCACCTCCAAGTGGCCCCATGCAAACTGCTGAGCCCTGACCTGCTGGGGAGCACAGGGCAAAAATCTGGGAGCAAAGCACTGGGAAATGGAGCCTTTCTCCTCCATCCATGCCACGGCCCCATCGTGCAGCCGGGAGCACAAAGGAGCAGCTTTGTCTGCGAGGAATCAGTGACGCTCCGGGAAGATTTATTTCCCCCTGAGCGGTAATAAAGCGGACCCTCTGTGCGCCGCTCAGAGCACAGGGCTCAGTTCTGCACATTGGATGCGAGAGAAAAGAAATAAATAGAAGGAATTCTGCAGGCACAGCAGCAACCCGACAGCCAGAGGATGAGTGCCAGAGCTCGGCTCCTCCGCCGTCCCCATGCAGAGCGAAGCAAAGGCAGCAGGAGGGGGCCGGGCTGCTCCCTGTGCAGCCATTCCAACTGATCCAAGTGGGATAACGAGGGCTGTGCGCTCTCCCTGCTTGGCTGTGCGGCGCACGGTGACAGCCCCAGCACTGTGGGAGGACGGGCAGAGCAAGCGGACAGGAATTCAGTTGAACAAAGGGAAGAGAGGGGAATCGGCAGCCAGGAACAGAGCTGATGGAGGAGAAGTTTGGGAATTGCTGCTCTCAGCGATTCCAAATTCCCTTCTGCTTACAGGAGTTATGCGTGAGGCTTGGCTCGCCTGGGGGGGGCTGAAAAGGAAAAGGCTGCGGGGAAAGGAGGAGATGGAGGCAAAGAGAGGAGGGCAGAGCTCCACGCAGCCCCCTGGCCTGCCCCACATCCTAACCAGGCACTGACACGGGCTCAGCACAGCCTGGAAATGCAGTGAGCTCAGCTCTGGGATGAAAGCGCTTTGCAGGCACCCACACACCCGCGCTGGGTGCGCAGCCAGGCACGGAGGTTTCCCTCTCATCACTGGTTTTCCTCCGTAACCCAACCCATGCCCTAACCCCAGCCACGCCGCCAGCTGAGCTGAGAGAGCGTTTCCGGAGCCGCATTCACCGCCGAGGCAGGGATGGGGGCCAGCAGCCAGCACAGCCCCCACGCTAACAACAACGAGCTCCTGGCTCCCGCTGCTCCTGGCACAGCGCGGGGACTCATCCGAGCAGCATCTGCACTCCCTGCTCCTATAGGCCCACATGCTGTTGTGTTCCCCATTCAGCTGCTAGGGATGAAATGCATTCATTTGACCTCCTGCCCTGTTCCGGGCCTGGGAGGTGGCCCTGGTGCTGGGACACCACTGGGCCACTTTGGCCATCAGGTGCCATTTGGCACCACCAATCCTGAGCATCCAGGGAGGGAACGCTGAGCAGCCCCAGGAGGGAGCCATGAGCACCCGTCTCCTCTGCCACCCCACCCTGGTGACAAACCACGCACGTCAGCTGCTACAGCAGCAACTGAGCACCGCACCTCACCATCCATCACCAATGTCAGCCTGCACCCATGGCTTGCTGCATCCTGTGCACCTTGCGGGGTGGGTCACCGAGCCCACCAACACCGCAGCCAGGCCGGGCTTTCTGGGCTGCAAACACACCCTGGCAATAAATCCATGGGAGATGCACAAGGAGGGAAAGGCACAAAGCCTGAGCTGGATCCTGCATGCAGCACTGGGGCTGGCAGCTGCTGGGCAAAGTCCCCAGAAGGGAGGGAGCACGGCGGCTGCCCGCGCACCCACATCCCACAGGGTGACTCTGCATCACTGAGCACAGTGTGTAACGTCACCACCACGCAGCTGGGCGGTGGTGGCACTGAGCGAGACATCTGAGGGACCCTATGGGGCTGGGGTCACTAATGGGGCCGGGGTCCCAGCCCTGATAGATGGGAGATAGGATGACGAAGCCCCCACTGAGCTCAGCACTCAGCTCACTCAGCACTCAGCTCACTCAGCGGGGCGGGATGGAGCCCAGGGACCTCGGGGGATTTCCAGAGAACAAAGCAGCTGCTGGCAGCCAGCATTGCCTGCGGCGGGGGGGCCGACGCTCCCCTCCTGCTCCGGCCAAGGAGAGGAGTCCGGGGGAAGCAGAGAGTTTATGTTTGATCTCCCTGGTAACTCCAGCTCCATCACAGCTCCG
This sequence comes from Pavo muticus, assembly GCA_016647715.1. Taxonomy (NCBI): domain Eukaryota; kingdom Metazoa; phylum Chordata; class Aves; order Galliformes; family Phasianidae; genus Pavo; species Pavo muticus. The sequence goes on from JACDJE010000053.1 coordinate 367,383, forward strand.
GCACTGGCAGGGGAAGAGGCGAAGGCATCCCTCAAAGGGACAGCCTGGCTGAAACGCGCTGCTGCGAGACATGCAGAGCTCGGGGCAGCCCATATCCATGGGCTGACATTTGGGGAATGTCACAGCGGTGTGACAGCAGTGACACGAGGATGGGGGCAGAGCAGACCACAGCTCTGTGCCCCACTTCAGCCACATCGCCCCGCTGTCCCTTCTTGGGGGCAAACACACCCACATCCCAGTGCCCACCATGCCCATGGAGAACTGCACAGACCCTGAGACGCACGTGGCACAGTGTGGGCGAGCAGACACGAGACGTGGAGAGCATGACCCAGCTCAGGACACAGCCATCAGCCTCCCCCCACACACCACAGCCCCCACCAACCTGGAACCATTCTGGATCTGCAGATCATCCCCCCGGCGCCGGGGTCGCAGTGGGGACGTGGGCGCGGGGTCCGGCGCGGTGCTGTGGGCGAAGCCTACAAACCAGGTGCTGCACGGATGTGGCCACAGAACTGCACACCAACCCCAGGCCTGGGGGATATAAAGCTCTCCTTAAGCTCTTTACCAAACCACCTCCAGCAGCAGAAATACCTGTCTGAAGCAATCGCCGGTGCGAGGCAGAAAGCAAACCAGAGCCGAGCTCTCCTCGGGCAGCTCAGGTCAGGAGTGGGGGATTACGGCAGCAGCGTGGGGAAATCCTTTCGGCCCAAATCCTCAGCACCTGCTTAAGCCACCGCACACGGCAATCGCGACACCATCCCTCCGGCGACGGGCACCGCAGCGACACCTCGGTGGCCACATCCGCGTCACCCCGTGGTCCCCGGCCGCAGACAATGGCCCACGTGTGTCACCGCACCGCACGCACTCACCGCTGCCACCGCGCGTCCCCTCCGTCCGCCCGGCGGCTGTGCTCTGCCGCTGGATGATTTCCTGCAGAGCCCTTCGGGACGGCGGTCAGTATCAATCATTAACAGCCACCGCAGCCCGGCTGCTTTAACCCCCTCGGCACCGCGCCGCAGCGCGTCGGCGTCGGCGCATCGGCGTTGGCTACGGCGTCCCAAAGCCCCTCGCATGTCACCACGGTGCGGCTCATCCATCCACCTTCTCCCAGTGCAAAGGGGCTCCCGAGGGGCTCTGCACCCCGGGGGATTTGTGGCTGCTCCTGCAGCACTGAGCAGCTGCACCTGGTGGGGGCTGCAAAGTCCTCATTATGAACACCCCACGCTGCTCCATGTCCCCGCACAGCGCAGACCCTGAGGGGTGCGTCCTGCCTCTGAGCAGTGGGGATGGACCCTACAGCTTTCTGCAGCCCAATGAGCAGTGGGGAATAGCAGAGAGGGGGATGGTGTGGGGTAACCTCGGTGTGCACACACAGCTGGCACCGTCCCTGCATCTCTGGGAAGGGAGCATGTTCCCTCTAACAAATGTCACCACCTGCAGCCAGGCGTGCTGTCAGTGAAGGGTTAATCCCTTAGCAGGGACATCTCCCCGCTCCCCAGGCACAGACCCCCCCAGTGCTGTGGGGACTGGACACATCCCCTCCCCTTCCCACTGCTGTCAGCCAACCTGTGGGGCAGCTGATGATTAACCTTGGGCTGCAGCTGCCACCAGCCCCCACCACCCCATGCCAGAGCACATCAGTGCCTGCAGCCACAGAGGGGACGAGAAAAAGCTCAGCCACCAAAAGGAGACCCCCAGGGCGAGGAAGGCTGCAGCACCTCCATCCCCAGCCCCCTGCTTCCCCTTTTCCTGCAGCAATGGAGCAAACATCCACGCTCAGCCCATGCTCCCCTCCTCCAGCATGGCCCCCTTGCTGCAGCCATGGCGTGGAGGTACTCACAGCCCGATGCAGGTTGGGATTTCGGACACCGACACGCAGTGGATTTTGTCTTCTCCAGCAGCTCAGCCCTGGCTGTGGCCCCGGGGGTGTCCGGGCTGCGAGTGCTCATAAATAGCTTTGGACAAACATCTGCACGGCACCACCCTGAGCAGGCTGGAAAGCAGAGGGCTGCTGTGGGGATGGTTTTAATCAAGATAGAAGACCATCGAACGGCCAAAAAAACCCACACAGACAGGAGTGAGCTGTAAATAAGCACAGATGCGGCGGCCGATAAGATCTGCCTGCAGCAGGGCTCGGCCCCTTTGCATATGGGTGCAGCCTTTGGATTTCCCATTCCTGGGGCAGCAGCTCGGGATGCTGGGGGGGCACAACACGGCACATCGTTCTGCTTCCACCCCCAGTGCCAAACCCTCAGCCCCACTGCCACCACCACGGCACAGCGTGGGCTCGGAGCATTCAGCCGGCTGCGGGTTGGAGGGCAGCTGCTTCTCTCATGGATTTGGGTTTGGGGAGGCTTTGGGTTCACTTGTCCCCGGGTTCATGGGCTGCTGCCAGCCCTCCAAGTGACTCATCGGCTGCTCTGTGCCCAGACCTCCCGCAGTCAAGCCCCGACGCATTCGGCACATTCCTGGCATTGCCGGCCGTGGCAGCACGGTGCACAGCCCCACACCTGTTACAGTGGTGAGGAGGGGTGGGAACGAGCAGCTAGCTCGGATCTCTGCAAAGAGGCTCGTGTGTTGCAGTTCACAGTCTCCGTGCTGCAGCGAAGCTGGTACAGCCTCACCCTGGCGCATCCACTGCCATCCCCAGGGCCTTTCTCATGCAGCATTGTGCTTTCTGTACCTCTGCATGGGTGTGACGGTGGCAGTGGGAAAACTCTCTAGTTTTAGATCTGATCCTGTGCCTTTGGAGGCTCAAAACAGCTTGCAACCGTGCTGTGATGCAAGAGCACATGCGTCCTGGTTGTGCAAGCGTGTGGTGCCAGGCAGCTCCCAAGGATGGTGCGGGCAGCCCCCATCCATGTGGGGTGAATGGGGCTCTTGGTCCCTGCAAGCACCCACAGCCCTGCACACAGCCCTGAGAGCAGCTTGCAAACATAGCACGGGTGTGCAATGCAGGAGCAGCCAAAAATGCTCCCCAACATCCAGGCGTGACACCTCCAACATGACAGCAACGTGCTGCATGCCCTGCCCTGTCACCCTGTCACCAGCAGCCCCCAGCACAGCACTGCCTGTGCACACGTCCATGCCGCAGCCTCCACGTACAAACAGAGCAGGAACCAAAGGTTCCCCACAGCCAGAGCTTTGTTTGTAAGCAAACAGATTTCAGACCAAACCAAACACACAGAGCCCAGGCAGAGGGATGGGCTGGGCTGGCCGAGCTCACCGCCACAGCGGCAGTCCGCAGCAGGGCACAGTGGCAGTGCCACCATGGGCAGGTGGGGGACATCAGCAGGGTGGCACATCCAGAGCAGGGCTTGAGGCAGACACAGATCAGTGCTTCAGAGCACTCAGAACAAATCCCAGAGGCCCACAAACCAAGCACGGAGGGGCTCTGCTCCCCAGCACAGCCACCAGAGCCCCGGGATGCAACAAAGACCTGGGGCAAAAGGTGTTGCCTCGCCGTCCCCCATCCATCCTCAGAGCAGCTCCTGGCACAGCTCTGACCGGTTCCTATCGGCGCTGCAGCAATGCAACCAGGGGCGGCACCGCCACGGTGCAGCCTGCAGGAGATAGGGCTGGGCTCACTGCACGCCCAGCCATCAGCCTCCTCCACAAGCCATTAAAGTGCCCGGGGTTCAGCCCGGCCGTTGTCACCGGGACCGGCTCAGCAGTGATGGGACAGCTGTGCCCCGGGTTTATGGCTGCCCATCACGCCCCGTGTTGGCTGAACTGAGGCCACGTCCACAGCAGTGCTTTCAGCTGGCAGCGAGGTCCCAGGGACAGCTGCAGGGGGAAAAGCGAGAAATTTGCTGTGGGAAAAGCAAAGAGAGCTGCAATGCTTTGCACCCCCACGGAGCAGAGCTTCTCGGGTCAGTGCAAACCCGGAGCAGCGCCTCTCTGCCACCAAACGGCCCTTTGCTGTCACCACCTCCGCACGGCCGCGCTGTGCAGCGCAGCATCAGCTCTGCAGAACGAGATCTTCCCCTGAATGAAGTTCAGTCACCGTGGGATGTTTCCAATTGGAAATCAGGACAGTTCAGGCTGAAAGCAAGCCAGCTTTCCACTTCCCAGAAATCCCATTTGCAAGCGAGCCTGTTGCCAGTTCCCCTTTCTCCACCAGTATCCAGTAAATAAATCCAGCTCCAAGCGAGGCGGGGAGATGCAGCACTTCAGGCTCTGTCTGCAGCCCAGCCCTGACTCCATCCTCATCCCGCAGAGGTTGCAGTGCTGCTCTCAGCCCCGGGCAAGGGGTGACAGCCTGATGGGATCTCAGTGCCCGCAGCCGTGCCTGGGGAGGGACGCAGGTGGGGCGGGAGCCGCCGAGCTGGTGCTGGAGCCTGGATGCGTCCCTTTGCCACAGCACCTGCCTGCAGCATCCCCCGGAGGAGGCTCCCAGCAGCAGGGGCTGGGGAATTGCATCAGGCTTCCTCTTTGTCCCAGTTGAGATGAGCGAAGCTGGTTATTGCCCTCTATAAAGAACTGGTTTGCTCCGGGAAGGCGGCGCTGGGAAGAGCCAGAGGCTGGCGCTGAGTTTCTGGAGGGCAGAGACAGGCAGGTCCACGTGGGCGCTCGCCTTCAGCGGGTGCTGGGGCAGCCCAGCAGCTCCGGATGGGTTTGTGTCAGAGCTGGATCCTCTGCTGCTCCATGGGCAGAAGAGCACAATCATCCATGAAGTGCCATGGCTCTGCTCACTCACAGCTGTCCGCTCAGAACTGTAGGACCACGCATGAAGATTGCAGATCTCAGCCACATTTGGCTGAAGTTTCTGGACCAGGATTTTAGGAAGTCCTCAGGAATTGAGGGATTGCGCCTGGAGATGTGATCACCAACCTTAACTCCTCAGGAGACCACTGAGTGGAAGGAAGCCAGCCATGCCTTGGACTCACAGGCCTATTTTCCCTCCCCGTGTGCCATTCCTGCTCAGCAGGACGTTGCGGGCACCACGCACAGACAGCAGAGATGACACCCAGCTCTGCACATCCACCCGGAACCACAGCTGCACCGCACGCATGGGTGCTTCCTGCCTTATCTCAGCAGTGCAGGAGATAAGAGGAGAGAGGTGGGGATGGCTTGGCTGCTGACTCCAACACACAAGATGCCACCACTGCCCTGGCAACAGATTTGCTGCCACACGCAATTGCTTGGTGACCACAGACATGGAAAAGCAGTGTGGGTTCCAGTGCAAAGCATCATGTCTCCATCCATGCACACCCCAAGGAGGGGATGCAGGAGCTGGGGGCAGCCCTGCCAGCTTGTGGGAACAGCAGGGGGGATGGGTCTGGTGGCAGAAGCATGCAGCTGTGCCCTGCTTCCAGCTGCAGAGGTGGCTTGAAGCAGCATCCCAAGCAACTTGCTGCACTATTCCCCAGCCAGCAGGGTTAGGGATCTCCCTGGGTTCAAAGCCAGCCAATGGCACAGAGCACAGACACAGCCTGCAGGACCCCAGCCTGCATCCTGCTGCAAGCCCAGCTGCGTGCTCGGCCCTCTGGGCTGCCCCTGCCCCGCTCCCAGCCCTGCCAGCACTATCAGTGCTCCCACAGGTGCCACTGAGCTCCCTGTGAGGCATTTAACCCCTGGCAGGGTGCACACGGGCACCGTGCTGCGCTCGTGGGCACAGAGCTGCAGCTGTTTGCTGCGTTTGCCAGCAAATGGGGACAGGCATTCCTGCAAATCCTCACCCTTTCTCTGCCCCTATCCCTGCACACCCTCGCCCTATCCATGCCCACCAGTGCCAGCTCCAAACCCCTCAGAGCTGCATGAAGCTCTGCAGCCAACATCCAGCAAAGCCCAGCTTGCTGCTGCCCCTCCACTATCTTTCCTCCAGGACCCCTCCCTCCACCCCCAGCTCCACCAACCACCCAGACCTGGGCTCAGCCTGACCTGCTCGCCGGGAGCTGCCGCAGGCTGCAGGGAAGGGGGAAGCAGCCGCTGAGAGCCGCCACGTCCAAGCGAGCGCAGCCGGGGGCTGATAAGCAAGGTCTGAAATCTGAGACTGCAGGTTGGCTCCCTGCTATATAAACAGGCTCCCGCACACACACACACCCCCGGCTTGCACGCCACTCCCGCCCGCTCACGGCCACGCCAGCACTCTGCCGGGCACAGCCGTGCTGCTGAGACCCCCATCAGCAGTGCTGGCCTGAAGCACGCTGGTTTGGCCTCCAAGCACAGCCTGGTGCTGGGTTATGGCACGCTGCAGGTGGGCTTTTGTTCCCCCAGCTCTGCATCTCTTGGCAAAGGGGCTGTGACCCTGTGGTGGGCTGAGTACCATGTGGGTGCTAAGAGCAGCAGCGTGGGAACCTCACAGTGTCGGATGGAGGGGTTCAGCAGCACGCAGGGTCAGCCAAGCAGATGCCCATGCTCACGAGCACATTGGCATCCCTCACCCAGCAGCGATAGGCAGTGACACTGCACGCACAACCCATGATGGGGTCATGACCACCACGGTGCCAAAAGGCTCACCCCTGGGTCGGTGCTTATTGCCATCCCCACAGCAGAGCCCCTCTTCTCACTGTCTCCTAACAACCAGAGCGTGCCAGTGCCACCGTGGGGCTTCTCTGTGCCAGTGCCACTGTGGGATTTCCTTGTGCCACCGTGGCTGAGCTTCCTGCAGTGGGAGGAAACATTCGAGAAGACAAAACCCTGCCCTGTTTTTCCCAATTCTCCAGGCTCACCTGCAGCCCAGAACCGGGGCGGCCACATACCATCAGCGGGGCCGGGCTGCACGCTCGGCTGCTTGCTTCATCCTGCAGCCGCCCGCGGGGAGAGCAGGAGCTGTGCCCCCTGCTCAGGGAACACAGGGCTGGGGCATTGCCCCGGGAAATGGGAGCCCCAGCACTGCTGATCCTTGGCACAGAGAGGTTCTTTGCGGGTACATCCATGAGGACCCTTCACCACGTGGCATCCCTGTGCTGGGAGAGCAGAGGGCACGAGCGCAGCTCAGGGTTTTCCTGCTCTCCTCGAGCTCCTGGGGCCGGATCCACCTGAAGATCCTCTGTCCCAGGTGTAACGAGCCCAGCACAGCTCTGAGCTCTGAGCCAACTCCCCGCCCCGCTTGCACAAGCAGCCGTGGGCGCTGCCGCGGTACAAACAATCACAGCCTGTTGACGAGGCCCAGCATCTGCCTCCTCCTCCTCTCCCATCGCTCCACCTGACTGCGAGGAGACACGCCAAGCCCTGCTCCGTGCACAGCTCCCTGCACCCTCTGCTGTTCCCACCCAGGGCAGGGCCACCGCCTGTCCCCTCATCCCCAGTTGCCCCTATGGAAGTGCTGGTAGCATGCAGAGCACCACGACCAATCTATCCCAGCAGGTCCACCCCGCAAAGCACCCTGACCCGAGATCTTATGATGCTTCTTCTTCAGAAGAAATTTGCCTTTGGAGCACTGGGATTGCGCTGGGCGCAGTGGGGATGAGACGGCCTCAGGCAGGGATTTCCTCCCCACGGCCACTGCAGGACTTCGAGCTGTCTGAAAGGCTTTTTTTCCTTCTTTTTTCCTTTGCTTACAGAGAAGAAGAAATGGGGTCGAACCTGACACACCATTCCCATAACCCTAATCCCCCTTGAGGGTGGGAGCACAGCTGGAGGGGCTGCTCCATGCTCCAGCATTGGGGGGACTCCTCCCCAGGCCTCAACCACAGAGGGTGCACCCCCCATGTCCGTGCATCCCCACTCCCCACCCAGTGCCAGCACATGGAGCATCGGTCCCCCCACCAGCCCCAGCCTGAACCCAAGGTCCTCCTTATCTCCAGCACCAGCATGTCTGCTGATAAGCCCGGTACATGAGGGATAAGATAAGGCTCTGAGCAGCCTCTTTGCTATCAGCAACCCTTCCTCCAGTCTGCAGCACGGGGCAGCTGCTGTCCCACTGCACTGTCCCCCCACGGCTATGAGATCTATGCAAGGTCTCAGCATCCACACCCCAAATGCTGCCCCAGGACTGGGGCTGATCCCGGCCCCTTCCAGGCTCAGGTCCTGACCCACAATCCCAAAACAGTGGGACCGACTCCCACGCTCTACACCATGCATTGTCCCATAGGACCCCCACTGACCCCCCACCACGGGCACCCCTTGGCCACCCCATGGGAAATGCTCACTGCCCCCCACAGCACGATGCGACCTCTCACGTTGATGAGCTTTAAAAGATTCATTGCATCCCCGCTCCGACAGCTGCTCGCTGTTTCCAAATTAGAGAATCTATTTGGTTCTGGGATGAGGAGGAGAAAGAACCGAATAATAAAAGGCACACTGAAACAAACAGTTTTGCATCAGAAGATGTGGAGCAGGTCCCCCCAACGGGGAATGGCAGTGGTGGGGGGGAGGTGTGGGGGGTGGGGAAGGCATGCAGCACGCANAACAAACAGTTTTGCATCAGAAGATGTGGAGCAGGTCCCCCCAACGGGGAATGGCAGTGGTGGGGGGGAGGTGTGGGGGGTGGGGAAGGCATGCAGCACGCATTAGGTTTGCAATGAAAGCAGGAATTGCTAATCATTGCTGCTCAGCCGAGCTGAAAGGAGAGATGCTGCCTGGGAAAACAAACCCAAAGGGTGAGCGCAGGGCACGCGGGCTTCACCTGACCCCATCTTGGCTGCTTCTCCTCCTTGATGCTAAAATCCCATCTGAGGTCCCCAGATGCGAGCATCCCTCAAGGAGTGACATGGGGCAGCCCCACTGCATGCCTTTATCTCCAGCAGAATCAGCCTGGCCTTGAAAATAGGAGGATTTGGGGAGAAATAACACCAAAACAACCCCCCTCCATGCCTGCTTCCGAGCATCATGCCAGGCTATAAATACCAGCTCCGCTATCCCTGGCGCTGAGCAGCACCCGGATTTAGGAAGGGACTGAAGGGAACAGCCCTGCAGCATGGGAGGAAGGGAGAAGGCACAGTGCTTGGCCGGGGCCAGCCTGAGCCTCAGGGACCGTGCACACTGTCCCCTTGGCCACAGTGATCCTGCAGGATGGATCCTGAGCTGATGTCTGTCGGCACCGAGGGGGTTTGGGGATGGAGTGGGGATGGGATGCCTTAAGCAGCTGTGCCAGCAGGGGCAGGAGAGGGCGAGTTGGAGGAAATCCCCACAGGGCCTTGGAGGCAGCGGAGCCGGTGCCAGGAGGGAGTGAAAAGCAGTGCAGGTCGGTGCCAGGGCTGCGCGCCAGCACCGTGCTGGCAGTGTGGGAACACACAGACAGACCCCAGCCCCCTCCAGTGCTCCCAATGCTGCTGGCTGGGAGAGGGGGATGGGCACAGAGGAAAGCCCTCCTGCAGAATGTCCCAGCCCAGATTCCCCTGTCCTGGCCCTGGGATGAGGGGCACCCACCTGCAGGGACCCTGAGGATGAGGCCGGGGCTCCGGGCACAGCTCGGTGGGGGGAAGCCCTAATTGCAGCCCCGCCACAGGATTGCTACCTCATCACAGAGCAATTACAGAATAATTATCCTACGGTAACACCCAAACCCCGATCAGGAAATGGGGCTGCTGGATGCCAGGATTCTGCACGCGTGTGCACACGCACACACACACACCCCAGGAAACCTCAGGGCAACAGACAGCAGAGAGAGGACTCCTGGGTCCCCGCTGAGGGGATGTGCCTCAGTTTCCCCACTTGCACACCAGCACAGCAGCTGTCCCCTCCCTCTGCATCCATACCATCCTCAGAGATCTCAGCTTCTGCATGGGAGCTTTGTTTTCATCACATCCCCATCTCAGCAGGCTGCTGCATCCTCATGAGCACCCCCAGAAACCCCATCCCAGGGCTTCAAACCGGGGACAGACACAGGGAGGTCTGCGCTGCCCTCAGCCACCCCAAACCCTCCATTAGTGGGGACGGCCCCTAAGAGCAGGTGAACTTTAACCGCACAAATCACATTCCTGCTGGCTCCCCGCCGGCACAGCCCTTATCTCCAGTGGGCTCACACAGATCTGTCTGCAGCCCATAGGAGGTCACGGCCCTATCTTGTGACCAAGGACACCGGGAGATGGGGCAGCATGAGGTGCTGGTTGTCCCGGGCAGGAGTTGAACCCGCTGGCCCCATTCCCAGTTGCCCACCCCAATGGATGCAGCAGCACCCACTCCTCCTGCGACGATGGCAGCAGGGACAAGGTCACCCCAAGAGCAGCTCACAGCTGGCAGGGAAGAGCTGAGGGACAGGGCACGAAGCAGCAGTGCTGACGGCTGCTGAAGGGCCCTACATCTCGTGGCACACAGGGAGAGACGAGGAGCTCCGCTCTCCCCTCCGGGAACTCATCACCGCGATTGCAGCTGAGAGTTGGAGCCCAGGGGCTGCGGAGTTCGCACGTAGCTCTCGAATCCCTCATCTCCCTGACAGGCGGGAGAGCAGCCGGCAGGCAGCAACGGAGCTGCAGGCGGCCCCTGCCAAAGGTCACTGCGTTTGCACATTCACAAAACACGCATTTAAGGAGGAAGGAAAGGAAGGAGGAAAAGAAATCCCACACGCACGGAGGATGCGGCGCAAAGGAGAGGCGCGGGTCGGAGCTCTGCTCCAGCACTGCCCGCCCCGCTGCCCGGCACTCTGCAATTAACGCAATCAGCCGCACGCGAAACTCGCAGATCTCCCGATTTGCTCCCCGGGCCCTGAGGGCTCCATCTCGTTTTCAAATTCTCCGGAAGAATAAAGGCTTGAAAATTAGTTTCGGCGCATCGAGCAGATGGCTCTGGGGAACCACCGTGCCCCAAACAGCAGCAGGGGCAGAGCCGAGCCCTGCCGAGGCTGCGGGACCAGGGGGGGGTTGGGGCACCGCACAGACAGCCATGTCCCCTCCCTCCTTAACCGACAGAACGTGACCCCCCAACCCTGCAGAATTAATGCTTCCAAGGCTCCTCTATGGGGACGGGTGTTGTCTCGCTGCCCAACCCCACCCTGCACCCAAGGGATGCTCAAACCCAACCCTCCAAATCACCCGTGGATTTAAAGGAAGGGAATCCCTGCACAACCCAGGGGTTCACCTCCTGGGAGCACAAAGAGGAGCAGGGATTGCAGTGCATATGGAAAGGTCAGGATGGGCCTCTGGAACACGGCGGTGTGAGCAGCCGTGCAGAGCAGCAGCCAGGCTCACACCCACCTACACCACCTGCGCCAGGTGAGCCCTTTGCATCAGCTCATTTGAAGCCACAATTAGCCCTCACCTGCCAGATCACAGCACTGCACAAGAGCTCAGCACCCACTACACAGAGTCCCCCAAAGGCCTTCAGATACCCAGCCTGGAGCACGGGTGCAACACAGCACGATGGGGATGTTTGGCCCTTGGGATGCTGAGCCCCAGCACGGCTGTGTGTGGGGCTCAGTGCCATGGGTGCACACACCCCATCCTCACCCGGCGCCGAGCACCGTCCCCTGGGGGCACAGAACCCAGGAAGGTGCTGAGCACGGCGCCCACTGCATCTCCCAAACGGTGCCCCGGGAACGGGGAACGCAGGGCTGGGTGAGAACCGGCCGAGCTGGATGGGGAGCTCAGTGCTCCCGGTGCTGCCAGACTGGTCCCGGCTGTTCCTCCGGCTGCCAGCCTGGATGGAGACGGATCCGAGCACGGCGCGTTCCTCTCAGCTCACCCCCAGCGTGAGACCCCAAGGCTGAGCACGGCAGCAGCACCTTCACCTATTCCGGATACGGTGCGGGGGTGACCCTTACCTGGGGTGCGAGGCTCCAGGCCCCGGCGGTGCTGAGCTGTCGGAGCTGCCGTTGCTTACGTAAGGGAGGCGAGGAGGAGAGCGTTGTGCGAGTCCCCGGCAACTGCAGGCAGCAGGAGAGGAACAGCAACCTCTGCTGCTCGGCGGGAGATGGGTGCCGGAGCTGGGCACGGCACGAGGATGCGGGCTGCAGGGGATGCTCTGCTCTGCCGTGCACCCAGCTCCGATCCCGTGCCCCTTACCATGGGGACAGTGCACAGCCTGAGCCCTGCTGAGAACAAAGGGCTGCGCTGCGAAGGCTCCGGTGCCGTTTAATTACCAGCATTGGGCTCAGGGCAGCACAGCTGCACCCGAGCTGCTCCGCTGCAGTGAGCGGAACCCTTAACAGAGGGGCATCGCACGGAGCCGGTGCTATGGGGGGTGGAAGGAAACCCTGAGCTGCCCTGCTATGCTGGGATAGAGCAATGGGGACAGATGGGGAGCAGCACCCAAAGTGCTGTGCGTGGTGGGGGGGAGATGAGCCGGCAGTGGGGATCGTAACACGGAGCGGGGATCACGGAATCGCCATAGACTCATAGAACATCCCGAGCTGGAAGGGACCCCTAAGGATCACCCAAGCAGGGAGCACGGGCACGGAGCAGCATGTTTAGAGCAGGGCGTTTGTCTGTCGACGGGACGCCAGGCGCACACAAAAGCCGTCTCATTATCCCCTAATTAGTGCTTTGCCAGCTTCTGCAATTAACACCCATGCAAGCGGCTGCTGTTTGAGTAAACAGAGGGTTATGAGCACCCTGGAGTCGCTGGGGGCTCTGGCAGGACGCAGCCCACCCAGCCCCAGAGCAGAGCGGTGTCACCCCCGGGCTGGTGGCACTGGCCCGGCCGTGTCCCCGCGGCGCACACAGGGGACGGGAGAGGCTTCCCCCGGGTTTCGGGGCTCCGGGGGGTGAGGGAGCAGCGCAGCCCTGCTGCTGCATCACAGCACGGTCCTTATGCAAAGGATGTCTCCTTCAGAAACATCAAAGGGAAGGCACCAGCCGGGGCTGACACGGCCTTTCTCCGGCTGACCCAGAAACGTGGATCAAGCGCTGTCTCATCCCTTAATTGAGAAGTTGGTGACTTTGAATCTTTATTAAAGAGCTTTGGTAAATTCACAGATTAAGGCCACCACCGGCCGCTGCCATCACCCAACCTGACTCCCTGCCACCTCGCCCAGCAGCTGCTCTCACTGCTTTGCATGGAGTGAAAACTGAACCAAGAGCAAAACTGCACCAAAAATCCAGGAAGGAAAAAAAACAACAACACCAAAAAGCCAACCACAGCCTTCCTGCACAACCTGAGCCCCAGCACAGCCAACCCCACAACGTTTCAGCATCCCGCTGCCTCCATCACACGGATCTGGGGCTGGGGGGGGGCACAGAACGCCCCCACGTACCACTGGGATGGGGCAGCACTGCAGAGCTGGGTGTCCCCCTGCAGCCACGGAGCTGGCAGATCCTGGGGGAAAACGAGGCTAAAGAGGAGACAGCGCATTCCTTGCTGCACTCTTTTCTGCCTGCTGCGGATTATCGCGTTTCAAGCTATGGAAAACAGAAGGGGGGATGCTACTACAAATGCCTGAGAGAGAAAGAGAGAGAAGAGAGAGGGAGGAGGGTAGGCGGAGGAGCAGTGCTTTCCCCTCCAGCGAGCAACAACAGGCAGGAGAAATCCCAGCCCAGCTGATTCCTGGGGGCACAGATGGAGAAGGGAAGAACCCCGAGCCCCCGCCCGGCTGCAAAGGGTTAAGCCGAGCTCGGCAGCCTGGCGGGGGATTAAAGCCCTGCTGCCCATCTGGGTGATGTTTGCAGCATTCAGGCAATGCCAGGCCTGGCTGCAGAGCAGCAGAGCACGGGGCCGGCCAGCAGGCAGCAGCGTGCACGGGTGCACATGCACATCCACACACAGACACATCCACACATGCATGCACAGATGCATGCACACACGCAGGCATACACACACATAAGCACTGCAGATGAGGGGATGCTGATGCATCTTCCTGCAGCAGGGAGCAGCCGGGGGGGTTGCAGCAGGCACAGCAGCTTCCTCCTGCAGCGCCAGGCGTGCAGCTCGCCCTTCCATCCATGCCTGCCTGTCCCTCCTCTCCCTCAGTCCTGCGAGCCCTGCTGCTGCTCCCGCTGGTTTCTATGGGAACTCAGCAGAAAACACGGCTCCCAGTGAGGCCGGTGCTGGTCTGGCTGCCCAAAGCCATGCAGAGAGCTGCTCGCGTGCCCCACCAGACCCTTGCACCAGTTCTCTCCTGGCAGAGTAAAGGGGTCAAGGGGATGCGGATCGGAGCAGGCCAGGAGCAATCCCTCGTGGAGAGCAGAGTGCCCAGGTTCTGCCCTGCGATGCACAGTGGGATGCCATGAGATGCACAGCAGGATGCAATGGGATGTGCAATGGGATACACAGCAGGATGCAACGCGATGCACAGCGGGCTGCAAACCTACGGCATGTAGAAGTGGGAGAAACCAACGGATGCTGCTAATTCTCAGCTGCAGAGCAGCATGCGCTGCCTACCAACAGCCTCGTCTGCCTGGAGGAACACCATCCCCAAATGCCACCCTGGTCCCCTCTGCGCATGGCCCCCAGCAGAGCCGCCCCACTCCCCTGTACAGCCCAGGGATGGCCACGTGCCCCCTCCCCACTGCCATGGGGTGATCAGTCTGAGCCCTTCCACCCGGGTTTTACAGACTCGTGGTTAATTTAGCATGCACCATCATATGATGGAGCAGAGCGTGTGCCTTCAGATATAGCAGCAGCGTCACAAAGCTGCCATTGACTGCTCAGGGACCATCTCCAGCTCTGCCAGACACCTCAGTGCTCCGGCGGGGGGTGAGAAAACACAGCACCTCGCTGCTGACACAGCCCTGGGGGGGCTCAGTGCTGCTAACAAGTGGGCAGTGAGATGAAGCCCGGGGAAGTGCCAGACAACATCCCGGGCTGCATTGCTTGCAGCCCACCCTGACAAAGCCATGAGACCAAACCCAAAGCATGCATATCTGGGGGGAATCCAACAACCTGAGCCCCCCCAACCATGAGCATGGGGGCTTAAGGATTCAGAGAACCCCCCCAAAGCACTGATCTCTCCTACAGCGGGAGGGCTGGGGACACAGGGGAGGACTCAGCGCACAAACACGCCATGGGGACAGCTGGGGGGCCCCCATGTCTCAACGACGTCACTGCAGGAAGGGGTTCCCCAGGGACAGCCAGAAGGTGCCACCCCTGCAGCACCATGGGGCACATTCAGGGCACCCCAGGGGTGCTGGGCCCCCCCGCTGGAGCACAGGTACCCCAAGAAAGGACTCCCCCCGCCGGCTCCATAGCACGTCCCGATCTGGGGATGCTCCGCCGCTTCACGACCCCCCCGCAAACCCGAGGAGGAAGAGGAGGAGGAGGAAGGGGGGGAAGCCCTGAGGGGCACTCACCGTGCAGGGCGGGCAGCGGTCGGCCCCCCCCCCCTCCGCTGCTCAGGGGCTCAGCATCCTCCCGGGGCAGCCCCAGCCGGAGCCGGAGCCGCAGCCCGAGCCGGAGCCGGAGCGGGAGCCGGAGCGGGAGCTGGGCATGCTCGGGGACCGTGAGCGGCACGTGATGCCGGGCTGGCACCGAGCGAAGGGGGGGGACAGAGCCGCCACCCCCGCCCCGCCGCACTGTGCCCCCCCCC
>JACDJE010000053.1:383103-399156 GCA_016647715.1 Pavo muticus
TGGGGGGGGGGGTGAGGAAGAACCTCCAGGCTCTGCAACCCATGGAGAGCAGCCTGCAGGGAGAGGGTGCCCAGAGGCCGGGCAGCAGGACAGTTTGCCGAGCACAGACTGGGGCACAGAGATCCTTCCCCAGCCCTGCTCGGCACCCACCCCCAGTGCTTGGCAGCACAGCAATTCCTGAGCTGCAGAGCTGCAAACTCCAGCCCTACAGCGATGGCACCGTGCCCCGATCTATGGCACTGCCCTACTTCTGCCTGCCACAGCCACCAGGCACCGTGGTTGGGACCCTGCCTGTGCTCAGCCTGGACCCCACACTGCACAGGGACCCTCCATGCTTAGCACATGTGGGCTGGTGTGTGGAGGGATGGGGCTCTCCAGGAGGGAAAACACCACGGCTGCCCTTGATCCTATAATCACTCCCTTAGCCTCAAGGTATTAGGGGCTGCAGGGGGGTGGCTTTCACTGAAGGCTTTGCAGTCTGCATCTCCCCCTCCTTCCCCTGCAGCTCATGGGTGAGATCCTCCTTCCCCTCCCTCCCTCCCTGCACTGCACAGGGTCTCCTCTCCCAATTGCTGCCCTCAAGCACTGCCTTGCCCTGCAGGCAGCACTGTGGGGCTCTGCCCCCCGCCCCCCCCCCTACAGTCACCCAGAGGAGCCCTGAGAGCTGTGGAACAGCCCATGAATGTGAGCAATGGGGGCTCTTGAGGGGACCCCCCAGCTTCACTGGCCCTGAGCCCCAGCAGGAAGGGTGCAGCAGCTCCATCCAGGCTGGGGGCCAGTTGTTCCCTACTCCCCTGCAAAGAGACAAAAGCCACACGGCGCTTGTCGCGTCGGTCCCAATCACGTCTCAGCCCCAAGCCGAAGACACAGCAGGGCCTTTTCTTCTGCTGGCACCAACCGGGCAGTGAGCCGGAGGCAGGAGCGGGGCGGAAAAGGGCCCTTTGTAGCTGCACTCAGCAGGGCAGGGGCTGGATGCTGCCTCCTCACCCCACAGGCTGGTGCAGACAGGATGGCATCCAGCATTGCTCCTCAGCAAGAGGCCCCATCCCTGCAGCCAATGGCTCCCACACAGCAACTTGCAGAGCATGCACTGCTGCGCCATCCCCAATGCCACCTCGTGGGTGCTCCTGTAAAATGCAGCCTAGCGGGGGGAGCAGCCTTGGTGGCAGCCCCCCACCCACGGCCACAACACCCTTCCTGCTCCACTGGGGCTTGCCCAGCTGCTGTGGTGCATGGGGAGCTGACACGTTGAGCACACAACAACAGTGGTGGGGAGGAAGGCCCCTGGCGCAGAGCAGCATTGCAGGCACTCAAACCTGAACAGGAGGTTCACCTGTGCAGCTCTCGCCCAGCCGGCCCTGCTCCCAGCAGTGTTATGCTGCTCCACACAAAGCTGGTCTGGCTCAAGGACACCCATCTCTGCTCAGCAGATCAGCCCAATAATCACAGTGATTCACTGCAGCCCTTCGCTCGCCTCGGGATCTTTGCTCCCGGAGGCTTCAGTGTGGGCTGAGCACACGGAGAAGCCTCTGCGTGAGGCAGATAAGGCTCAGAGATCCCATCCGTGATGCTCTCACCTCGTGCATGAGGCTCCAGGAGGCGAGACAGCCTCAGTGCACGCAGACAGCACCGTCACCCATATCCCAATGGAGCTGTGATCCCATTGCTCTTGTCCTCAGTGAGTGCACCAGCCTGGAACTGAGCTCTCCATGTAGGGTCAGGGTGGCTCCAGGGGCCCTTCTACAAGGGCAGCGGCAGTGCCAGATGTGGGGCGGGGGGCTGAGGGCTGCCCACACGTCCCGGGGATCCCCAGGGCCGTTCGCATCTGCAATGGGAAGTTGGTGCAGGAGCTGCCTGCAGCACGGAGCAGGTCCTGCTGCCTCTGCTGAGTGCCCTCGGTGGCTTTTGTGGTGAGGGGAGCACAAAGGGAGCTGTGCAGGGAGGAAACCTTCATGTGCAGGAATGCAGGAGTGCAGGCACTGCCCATGTCCTCACCAGGGTCAGGAAAGCAAGGGCTTGCACCAGCCAGAGCTCTGCTGTCATTTGGCTGCTGGTACCCACAGCACTGTCACAACTGATCTGCAGCAGCACGGATGACCCACAGGAACCCCCTGCCCACTTTCCATCTCACGCTTTGGCACTCAGCATGAACTCCAGCCTCATCCACCAGCAGGTGATGTGTTCAAAAGCCTCCCAGAATACATGCCCTGGCATTGCACTGCATGAGAAGGCATTTTTGGGGGGACAGGGTAAGACCAGCAGCAACAACACCCCAAAGGATGGGGGCAAACCCCATAACAGTGCTCTGGGAAGAGGCAGGCACAGGGTGCAGCATCGGTTGAGGCTGTAAACTGCAGCAGAGCAGCAGGCAGAGCTGCTCCCCCCAGCCCTCATCACTTACTTGATGAAGTAGAAGCCCCCGTGCAGCGTGGTGTCCACCTCCCAGCCTCGGGGCAGCCCTGGAAGCACACAGCAGAAGTGGGAGTCATCCTTCCTGCCTTTGGGCATTGTACCAGAGGGGCAAGCTTGGTCCCCTCCCCATCACCCCAGCCAAACAAACCCACCCCACAGGTTACGAAGGCTCGTGCATTCCCTGAAGGATGCAGCAATGCTTCTTTGTACATCATTCAAAGCCCCTCAAACCCTCGAGCTGCAAAGCAGCTTCTCAGTATCTCCAGTGCATCTCTGGAGCATTTCATCACACGCTTCCAGCTGTCCCAAAGGAGCACATGTGGGGAGCAGGGCCCATTCCTTACCGGCACAGGAGAAGTGCCCGCTCTGGATGGAGTAACCTGTGCCGGGGTGCACCCAGCTGGTGGACTTGGTCTCGTCGCTGTGAAAGACAAGGAGCAGGCAGTGAGCACCGTGGGCCTCCCTGCGCCCTCGTTGGTGCCAGGGATGACTTTGGCAGCCAAAGGAAAGGAGCAGATTTGGGGGAAAAAAACAGCATCTATCAGGAAGCATCTGGGACAAAGACCCAAGAAGGGAGAAACAGGGAGCAAGGAGAGCAGATCACATGCGATAGGAAAGCAGCCAGGGAGGACCCCAGGCTGAGCCCCCTGAGTCCCTGTATGTCCACCTGCAGCCCCCCAGCCATGCACCAACCCAGGAGCCGGGCTCCCCCAGCACCCCACGGCCCATCCCCTCCCTGGCCCTGTGGTGGGACCCTACTTGATGAAGAAGATGCGGCCATCCCCGCAGACACCGTAGGTCCACCTGCCCGGCAGGTCCAGCCAGTCGATGTCATCTGCCATGGGCTCAGCACCCAGCAGCCCCGTCCTGCGCTCCTCGCACCGCTCGGGAAGTGCAGAACAACTCCTGCCCCCACCCCGAGCAAACACTTGCTTGGCTCAGACCTTCCACCCGGGCTGTGTTTGCTGCTGCAAATAACCAAGGAGGGAGGGAGAAAAAAAAAAGAAAAGGAAAAACCAAACCCATCAATTTAACCCTCTCAGAGCCGGGCTGCAGGGTTCAGAGGGCACGGCTCCGAGTGACTCTGCAGGGCTAAGCCCATCTCTGCTTCCTCTACTGCCTACTCAGTGTAATTACCGTCAATTAACTCGGGGTGAGTAATGATGGAGTTGCTCCTTCCCTCTCCTGCTCATTTTAAACAATGTCAAATTCTTCTCCCCGTCTGATCTCGCAGCCAAGCAGAGGCAGTATGTAGGGCACCCTGATGACTATCTGCTGCGCTCGCGGTGCTGCCCGATGGGTATTTGCTCTCTGCTCGCTCTTAGCCATCAATTAAACGTCTTTCAAGGGGAAAGGTGGGGTCTGGGAGGCAGCCGGGCTGGGTGACTGTGAGGGAAGCAATTGCCCTCGTGTCTCTGAGGTGCCTTTGGGGAGTTTCTCATGGCACAGGGAAACGAGCTGGTCTGGAGTGAGGGGAGGGGAGAGAGGTGAATGCAGGAGCTGATCCCAAAGCAGGATGAAGGGGATGCTCTGCTGAGCAATGCTCACATCAGAGAGGTTCTCTGATGGATGCGGGGCATCAGTTCACCCAAAAGGTCTTCTTACAGCTCTTGGAGTCTCTGTGTGCAAAGGCACTGGGAGAGAGATGGGATAGCAGAGCAGCAGGGGATGATGACCCAGCCCCAGCACTGCTCTGCTGGGAAGGCTCCCCTTCATGGAAGAAGTGCTGGGGTGCAAAGCATCACACGTCACACATTGGCATGGTGCAAGATTGGGCCTCTTGTCTAGGTCACACGAGCACTCCTGCCCTTATCACATTCCCATCCAACATCACAGCTCTGCCACAAACCCACACACCCCGAGGTTGGGTGCCACGATGCATCCCAAAATAGGGAAGGTGGGACCCCACAGCAGCCAAAACACAGCTGGGAAATCCCTGCCCTTCGTCTTCTCCTTGGCCAGACCCCAGCAGCTCGGTGCGGTGCTGCTCCATCACAACGTCAGCTCTCTGGGAGGCACCGGGGACAACGAGGTCACCCCAAAGGCACCTCCCTGCCTGCCCGGCCCAGCTCCGCTCACCACAGTTTCGTTTACTCAGATCCACCTCCAATCTGAGTCACAGCTCAGCCTGAATCAGCGCTCAGCACAAACACTTCGGTGACCCGAAGCCACAAGCAACCAAAAGCATCCAATGCTCCTGGCACGGAGCAGCCAGAAGTAACCAGAGATGTCCCCATCTCAGCTCTCGGGACCAGGAGTTTGCAAAGTCGGTGCCTGCTGGGTTGTTTCTTTCTTTTAAGCATTTCTTACATTTTACATTGGGGTTGGGCTGCATGCAGCCATTGCACTGAGAGCTCCCTGTGCGCAGCCCTTTGCTTCTAGCCCAGGGCCAAACCTCTCTGATTACTGCAGCATCACCCCTACGCCTACCCCAGGGGTGTGCGGGATCAGAGTCTGTGTGAGATAAGCTCAGATGATCCTAAAAGATTTCCTTCCTTCTCTCCCCCCCCTCGGGGAGGGACGCCTTTCCCTGACTGTGGGTATCACCGAGGTGCCCTCATTCATTTTGGGGTCACCTGTGGCAATGATGGGGCTCAGCTGATCAGAGCTGCCGCAGGGAATCAGATGCCAACAGCAGAAGCAGTGGAGCTGCTGCAGGCCGGGGTAAGGGAGGCAGAGCTGCTGGAGGGCTGCGCTGGACCTCCAGCCAAGAATGCTGAGCTCTGTTCTGCCAGGTAAATAAATCAGCTTTTATTGCTTTCCACAAGAGATTTTTTTTCACCCCCTCCCCCCTTATTTCTTTATAGCTTAAGCCAATGGAAATTCGAAGGGGAAATAGCAGAAGGGCTTGTTGTTTTCTTATGGTTTCAAATCCCTTTAAAAGCTCCCCGTTCATTCCCACGCGGGTTAGGGGCAGGCAGGCGCGCACCGAGGGCTTCTTTGGAACAACTCTCGCCCTTTGTGCTGCCAGGGCTGGGCCCAGCGAGGCTCCCCAACCCCTCTCTGCACCCTTTAGCAGGGATGGCGAGCACGGGAGCCTCCCGAGAGCATCGCACCGCCCGTGGCTCTGCAGCAGCGCGGCTCTGGCACCACCTCCCGGGGAACGCACGGCTCCTCCGCCGCTCGCGGTCCCTCCTCCCCGCCTCCCTTCCCGCTTCCAACCGCTCTTCCCTTCATGTTTATGAATGATTTTTGCTTTTCTTGCGTTAGAAAATCGGGTGTGAGCGCAGGGGGAGCAGCACCCTATCGCCACCTGGATCTCTCCAGCTCTTTCCCAAGGGTATGTGCCTTGCTTGTGCACCCCTTCAGCCAGGCCTGGTTGGATGGATGGAGGGAGGGAGGGACAGAGGAATGGATGGAGGGATGGATGAAGGGATGGATGAAGGGATGGGTGGATGGATGAAGGGACGGATGAAGGGATGGATGGATGGATGGATGGAGGGATGGAGGGAGGGAGGGATGGACTGATGGATGGATGGAGGGATGGATGAAGGTATGGATGGGTGGAGGGATGGATGGAGGGAGGGAAGGATGGATGGATGAACGCATGGAGTCTACATACAATGCTCAGCCCCCACTGCTGTTGAGCACCCAGCAGCTCCCACCTGAGTCCCATAACAACCAGGGGCACCTGGGGCTGCTGCTCCATTGAAAGCCAGGCACAGAAGTGCTCTGCTTTCCCTCTGCCTCCCCAGCAGCTCCCAGCCTTGCTGCAGGCTGTGCTGCACAGCCATGCTCCGTGCCAGCCCTTGCTCCTACGCTCAGCCTTAGCTCTCAGGCCGACCTCTGTTTTTCCCTTTCCATTGGACTGAGGCTGTGGCTGATCCCAACCATCTCTACGAGCTCTGCTCCTCCAGAGGACGCTGAGGAAACGGCCTTTGCAGTGCTTGGAGCACGGTGGTGAAGGTTTGAAGCTGCCGGAGCAGGGCTGCATAGGGGGGTGCAGGCGGGAAGTTGGAGGCAGCACAGCGCATTACTGGGGTTGGTTTAGGTTTGTCTGGCTTTGCTTTTGCATCTGTCTGTTTTCGTTTTGCTAGGAGCAGCACCTGCTGCTTGAAAGAAGAACGGGGAAGATGGCAGTTGTTGAACCAAGCACTGAAAACAGGCAATGAAAGCAACGCACACACGATGTGCTCGTACAGCTGCTGCAAGGCAGCACAAAGCAGTGCTTTTATTGCCGGCCGCCTCACCTGCAGCATTGGCAGGCAGGGCAGATGGATGCCTGCTGCTCATGGGCTCTAACACTCCATACCTTCAAGACTAACGGACAGCTTTCAGAAGGCACTTCGCTGCCACCTCCCCTGGCACAGAATGGGACCTTGGGGTTACAGCAGAGTACAGCAGAGGGGCACTGGGCTCTCCCTGGAGTTGCAGTGCGTGATTCTCCCCCCTCCTACAGCTGCCATTGCCTTCTCCTGCCTGGCAGCTTCAGAAGGAACTCCTTTTCTGTGGGACTGAACCAGCTCTGCAGCTGGATTCATTTGCAAGCAGCACTTTAGGGGATGCAGTCAGCAGTGACTACAGAAATAGCAGCTTATTTACTCCGTGTGCTCTGCTGACAAACAAGTTCTGAAGTCCCCTGGAGAAGATTCAGCCACAGAACAACCCCACTCCACATCGTCAGCTGAGCTCCAACTGCAGCCTTCAGTGCTGATAGAACAACAAAAAAAAGCCCAGCAGGATTTCTCCATTCCAGATGGCACCTTGATGTGCTGCCAGATACGGAGGAGCTCCCGTGTAGCAACACTAACCGTGTTTCTTTAAGCTGAATAGGAAGAAATGACAACTCTCATTCTTAGGGCAGATTTTGGAGCCAGCAGAGCAGGTGAGCACGGCTTCAAAGGCTGCTGCAGCTCACAGTAACTGAGCGGGTTTTGTTCTCTGCTTCCAAGCCCTCAGAGTGGGGTGGCACTGCAGGCAGCTCCAAATGCTCCTCCTCGTCCAGCTCGGTGCTGTTACAGAAACAAATGCAGCTTTAGGTGCTTCCAGAGGGGCCAAAAGGGCTGCGAGCACAGGGCGAAACTTGCTTGTGCTGTATGGGGGCACACACTGCACACTCCTGTTCGTACATCACAGCATAAAGGAACAGTTTGCTGAATGAAAGGCCAGCTCTGCAGCGTACAACATCACAGCATAAAGGAACAGTTTGCTGAATGAAAGGCCAGCTCTGCAGCGTACAACATCAGGGTGATGTGGCTGTAATGAGAGCCCAGCTGACTGGCACTCCCAACAGCAGCTCACATCCATCCCAGCATAGGAAGGAGAAAGACAGCACACACATGGCGCCCCCCGAAGGAGAACAACACGGCCTTATCCTGCAAATGTCTTTATTACAATTTACAGATTAGTTCTGAGGAGCATCATTATGTACAGAAATAGAACTTTAGATTTATAAAACCCCAACGAACTCGACACAAATCAATTCAAATCCGTATAAAGCCGATGCTGAAGGTCGAAATCATACAAAAATAAAATCTGGTCATCACAGTTTTGATTTAAAGTTCAACCAGCATTGGTTTGCACACCTCACTTAAAGCACGTCCTGCAAGACCACCTCAAGGTACACCATAGGGAAAAGGGTGACTCATAAGCTTAGTTTGCTCATTAATTTAGTGTTTCATGACTTCTAATCGCCTTACATTGGACACTTTGAAAGCACGAGGCTTGAGAGGAGGAAAGGACTCACCAAGCAGCAATTCCTCACTGAGAACCACCACCATTAGGGCTGAGAGCTCGTGTTGGAACGAATGATCCCAGCCATCAGAAGCGCTGTTGGAAGCAGCCAGTTTGGCAATGGAGTTTGGGGGCCATTTGTCAACGCTGCTCCTCTCAGCTGCAGCCCTTCCCAAGCGTCTGCAAAGAGCAGAGCAGCCTTAGCAGGTGTGAATTCCCAGCACTGCAGAACCTGGTGCCAACACCAGGTGTGTCAGCCAGAGCAGCTGCAGCACAGCAAGCAGTCCCAGAGTAAAGGGGTGAGGAATGCCGTGGAAAAATCCATATGGTGTATTTTACCAAGAGCAAGGAACTGCATTTTGATCTCTCGGCCATGCTGGGGTCACACAGCAACACGTTGTGTGTCATTCCAGCCCCTCAATCACCCTGCATGCTTTTTCCTAAGCAAAAAAAGCAGAGCAGTTATCAAACAGCACAGAATTGACTCCCAAGCCGTTCCATAGCAGTCATGATCTGAAGGAGAGGAGAACGATTTCTTCATTCCAAAGGGATCCAAGCAACGCTGTGTGGCTTCCAATGAACCAACCTAACAGAGCTCTGTGTTACTGTGCCAGCTGTCCTGCATGTCAGCTGGCCTTCCAAACCCCTTCATTCCAACACTTCTAACCTGCAGCAAAGAAATGCAGCCTTCAAACCCAAAGATACCAAACGCAAAAAGTGCCAACCTCAAAAACTCTGAAATGAAGAATTTGAGACCATTTTTTGACCACAGCCAAAATTAAAGCAGGAATCTCAGTGCTTTGTGACTCTCCCATCACTTCCTTTTGGAGTCCAATCTGAACTCATTACAGATGAGAAGCCTGAGGTGTGTTCAGCTTTCCAGCAGCAGATCCACGTGGCTGAACGAACCCAGAAGCAAAGCATTCACTTTGCAGACTGAGGGGAATTCTTCAGGTTTAATGTTGGTATTTATTCCCCCGCACGACCTCACGGCCTGGCCAACTGAAATCCAGCATCTCTCAGCTCCAAAAGCAAACCCAAACTGCCCTGATTTACTTTGACTGCAGTGAAACACTTCAAATTAGGAGCACCAATAATGAGGGCTCTGCTTCCACCGAGGACCTCAAGTGTGAGATCCCAGAGACGAAATGCTGTTGGGATACCAGGTGACCAAAGGTAAGGATGCTATTAATACTGCTTTTGGTAACAACACAGCATCCCTAGTGTTACATTTCCAGAAGGTGAAGATAATTCTCCTTGCAAGGACCAGATAAAAGAAAAAAGAAGAACGCCCCACTTCAATCCATCTTCAGCAAGCAGAATCCATCACGGTGAAGCTCTAAGCTGATCTGAAGATCATCTTATGGTGCAGCTCCCCATGCACAGCTACCTGAACTCAGAGCATCAGCCACGGCTTTGCTATGCCCTGAAAGCAAAGAGGTGGCTCACAAGCAGACAACACCCTTTGGAACAGGGCTGGGTAAAGGGATGACTTAAATAGAGACAACCCAAAGGGTGTGCAGTGCACCACAGCTCCCTGAAGCCCTCAGTGTCACACAGCCCATCAGCCACACACAGAACTGGGACCTTAACAGGAAGGAGAACACTCCTGCTTTGCACAGTAAGGTTAACATTACCAGCTAACAAAACCGGAGGCTTCTATACAGGTTAGCAAAACATGAAGAAGCACAAAAGAACAGCAGATGCCAACGCAGACTTTAAATCAAAACTGCAATAACGAGGTTCTGAACCCCATAAATATTTCCTTCAAAATATGTTTTGCTTTTTCAAAGTGCAAAATCCCAACTGAACAGCCACCACTCCTCACCACACAGCAGGCAAGGCATTTTTTGGAATGGATTTAACCTAAAGCAGTCAGTTTCCTCAGGTGTTACTTAAAGGGAACACGATGATACCACCCTCAGCCTCAAGGATACTCAAAAAGGTTTTGCCTGGGTATCAAAATGGGACACACACACACACGGGTGTATTTGTTGGCTGAATATTAAACCAGGGAAAAGTGTTCAAACCCCATTTTCGTCCCTGTTTCAAAACAGCACACGCAGCTGCCAATTCTTGTTTGGGAGGTGCTCGTGAGTGCTCAGGGTCACACAGCCACCCACGTGGTAAGGTGCTAGAAGGGATCATCCCCCTTCTGGTTGGTTTCTTGGAGTCTATGAAGGACCCTCTGTCTGTGCTCTGTGCTGAAGCAGTATCCTATGGCTTCTTCTGTTTCTTGGATGCGTTTCTGGAACCTGCAGCCATCTCGTGCCAGCTCCTCCCAGGGCCCTTTGCGATCCTCCTCGCTGCTCACATAATACTCTGTCACCTTTTCAAGGAAGGTCACCTGGAAAAGACACCATTGATTAAAGCATTGGCCACACTCACACAAAAGGAGCTTACAGCGCATCTGTATGGATGATTAAACACCTTCAAAGCAACTTTCTATGCCTAAAACACTAAGAAATACCCTCAGTTACACCATCAGCTCACAGTAAGGCTGTGCACCAGCCAGGCAGGAGCGCATTTCACCCCTTGGGTTTAAAGCAACCTCAGCTCCACTGGCTGTCCTCTCCCCCTTCCCAAGGCAGTGCTCCAACCACCACGTGGTTTCTAAATGGTGGCTGAGGGCAGATCCCCATGAAATAACACAGACCAGCACTGGGTTTTGAGCTCACACACAGCTCCAGCAGGTTACCTTGGACGATCCACATGTCACACGTTGCTCAGAGACACGTTACAGACCCAGGTTTCTGATTACAAACATCATAAAAATAGCAACCATCAATGTTCACTACAGTGAGTAATCATGTGAGTCAACCCAGCACTGATAAGAAACCACACTATGCCACATATAAGGACTGGTTTACTGCATGGCTGGAGCAAACCCATCTGCTCAGGGGAGTAGCAAACGTAATGAAAGGAAGTTGAAGTCAGCACACTTTAGAGCACACGTGGAGCTTCTGCACTCCACAATTCTTCTTAAGGACCATGGAACCATTCATTGTAAGGGAACAAAAACTTACAGGCTCAAGATCGAAACTCAACAGTACTTTCCCTATCATTGTGAGCAGATTTCAGCCCTGTTGTTGAGCAGTAAGTAAAAGCTAAACCACTTCAGATGCTTACATTACTTTTCATTTCACTGTGTAAAAGGCTGACAGCTGATAAGGGCAGAGCAGCTGGCTGTCAGCTCCCTGCCTTCCAGACTAAGACCTTGGAGATCACACAGAACGGCCTGGGTTGGAAGGGACCTCAAGGATGATGAAGCTCCAACCCCCCAGCCACAGGCAGGGCCACCAACCTCCCCATTAAATACCAGCCCAGGCTGCCCAGGGCCCCATCCAACCTGGCCTTGAACAGCTCCGGGGATGGACGGGGCATCCACAGCCTCTCTGGGCAGCTGTTCCAGCACCTCACCACTCTCATAGCAAAGAACTTCCCCCTGGCATCCAACCTAAATCTCCCCTCCCTCAACTTCAAACCATTTCCCCTTGTCCTGCTGTTATTTCCCCTTTCAAAGAGTTGACTCCAATGTGGTTACAGATGGTTCTAGGATTGGTATACACTGAATTTGCTGCAGGAAGCCCAGGAAGGAACCCAGGGATGCACCAAACATTTGCTGCTCTGTTCCACAGTTCCACACCCAGTTCACACCAGCACCATCAGGAGTGCAGGGTGGGATGGCTCATAGGGCAGCCTTCTAAGCTGCAAGAAAGCATGAAGGTAACAGTTACGGGAGAAACAAAGACCAGCAGAGAACACAGAGCTGCCAGGGGTTGTGCTGAGAGCAACCTGCTGAAATCCCATTCCAGTGCAGTGATCCCAGGCACCAAACCCCACACGTCCCTCTGCAGAGTGATTTGCTATCTTGTAAAGCAAAACAAAAGGCTCCTGGGCTTTATGACTTCACAACCAGATCTTGCTGCTTGATTGCAGGATGCCACACAGGAAGCAGCAGTGAGTGGTGGAAGTGACTCAAGCATTTCATGGGTCAGTGTTCAGAGACCTCTGCTTCGTTTGGCAGAGGGGTCTAATTAAGCATCTGCCTGCAGGCACACGGAGCTGTTACATCAGCCTATCCCTTTGTGAGTTACCACCTTCCATTCCTTTTTACATCAGTCCAAGATACCCTTGGGCACAATTACTGGATATTGTAACACTGTGCCAAATGCTGTGCTTAGATGTGGTTCACAGACACAAACAGTAACCTACTTCAATCAAAACCTCTGGACGACATTGGTTAAGTGTACTTCCCAGCCACACAACAGGACTTCAGGCCATAAATATCAACCCACAGCTGGGCTCACCAGTGCTACACTGATTCAGAACAATGTCAGTTAGGAAGGACACCTTGCAAACAAAACCCCACACCCATCTCTATCCACATGGAAAACTAATATTGAACCTGAAGTTTGTCACCATCACCTGCCCCAGTGAGAACGGGGATGAAGTTACACCCAGGCCCTCAAAGAGGTAAACAGATCTCTTACTGGTAAGAATGATACTTTTCCTCTTTGCTGTCTTGTTATGCTGGCCCATCCTCCTGGGACTCAGCATCACTATTACTCACATAAAGGTTGGAAGTGTCAGGAGAGCCTCAAGAGGAGCACAGCATGCCTGAAAAGCAGCTGTGCACATCTGCAGCATCACAGACCCTATCAGAGGGCACTGTGCTGACAGTTGGAACAGATAACCTGAGTGATTCCTTCCAAACCTTAATGATTCTGAGATAAATGACATTCTACTTCAATCCAAGCACGTGCACTACAAACTTTAACACCCCAAGGAGCATTAATGCACCTTAGAGTGAAACTTTAATGGCTTCCTGCAGCACGAGCCAACTCAACACAGGGCTCTTTTCCTCCTCCAAAAGACATTTGGTGACTGTAACTCAAGCAGGCTGGGCACACAAAGCTTGCAACACAAAGCCCTGGTTACTCTGTATACGCACAAAGGTCCTGAAAAACTTCACAGCATGATTCATAAGAGGAAAGAGTACTTTCCAGGGGAAAAACGATGATCACGATTCTCATCTGCTTCTCTGATGGAAACCAGAATGCAAATAGAACACAAACGCAGAATGAAAGTCCTGTCTTAAAAAGAAAATTTCACTTTGAGTCTGGAAATGAAACTTAAAGAAATTCCGTGCTCTGTGTCACTGAATTCTCAGATCTGCCACAACGTGAGGCACGCTGCTTTCAGCCACATAATTAGACCATAAGCTCACAGAGCATGATTTGGCACCACTGCTGCTGGAATCCTGGTGCAAATGACCTCACCCACATACCACAGTCAAAAACACAAAGCCAGAAGCAGAATATACCTTTTTCCTCTTGGTACTTCTACATTTTTCACCAGAAAGAATGCCATGCTGCACCAAGTCTGTGACCCCACAGTTATGCTTTTCCAGCTGTACCTGACAGACAGTTAAGTGACTATGCTCAGAACTGACCAAACTCAGCCCCTCTGTTCCTTTGAAGCTGGGCTTCCCTCTTTTCTCCGCTGTTTGAAAGGCTGCCTTGAAATTTAAAGGGTTATAGGGATCATCTGAGGTACAGAATGAGTTCCAAAGCTTCAAGTTTTCTGCCTCGTCCACGCTGCTACAATCCCATTCGTCCTCATCTTCTGAACTGGGGTGAGGAGAGCCTGAAGACGACTCTGCCCATGAAGAATCCTCCTCCTCCTCCTCTCCCACATTGGCCGCACAGGGCATACCCTTCCCCGGCTCACTGGAAGATGTCTGAATGGTTGCTGTAAAGTTCTGAGGGTTGTATGGATCCAGGCTGAAGAAGGAATTCCAGAGATGCAACCTCTCCCCGTTCTGGCTGCTGTCATCTGAATCTGAGAGCAGCCCTTCGCTGTCAAACCCATCATCATCATCATCATCATCCCAGTCTTCCTCATCATCCGCACTCTCCTCCCCACTGGAGGTCCCCCCCAGGATGTAGTCTATTAACTTATTAGCACAGGCAGGCCTGGCCGACACAAACAGGCTTCGCTCTGTTTCAGAGCCCTCACCGTCCTCTGCAGCACAAGGTTCCTCCTGCAGTTCTCCCTTCTCAGCCGAACCCCGGGATCCCTCCAGCTCGTCGGGCTGCCTCCAGGCTCCGGGCTGCCTCCAGGCTCCGTGCTGCCCGCAGTCCCCCCGCGGGGCTCCCCTGTGCTGCTGCTCCTCCTCCAGGCTGTGATAGCCGTGGTCCGGCTC
Organism: Pavo muticus; assembly: GCA_016647715.1. Lineage (NCBI taxonomy): Eukaryota > Metazoa > Chordata > Aves > Galliformes > Phasianidae > Pavo > Pavo muticus. The sequence continues at coordinate 397,397 of JACDJE010000053.1, forward strand.
GGGCACAGCCAGGCCCCGCAGCTGGAGGAAGTCCAGCCGTTTGCTGCGGAGCGGTTCCACCTCAGGCAGCCGGCCGGGCCCTCCCCACGCCTCGGCGCTCAGCGGCTGCGGCAGATGGCTGTTGGCGGAGCGGCACGCCGGGCTGTTGGCTCCCAGCACGAAGGAAAGGAACCCCGCGTGAGGCACGGCCAGCCCCGCTCCCCAAAGCCCCCGCCCGGGCTCCGAGCCCTCCGGTCCCTTCTTCTCCTCGGCCCATTGCAGCGCAGCGGGCGGCTCGGGCAGCAGCAGCAGAGGGGGCGGCGGAGCTGAGGGCCCCGCGGGGCACAGCGCGCTGCTCAGCGCCGGGCCGGGCCGCAGCCGCTGTAACAGTGCGGGCAGCGGGGAGAGGAGCTGAGAGAGCAGCCGCAGCCAGGAGAACGGCGGGCTGGGCTGCGGCGGGGCCGAGGGGGAGGCGGAGGGTTGGGCCGCGCCGGGCCCGGGCAGCTTAGGCCAAGTCACGGGGAAGCCGAGCAGCGAGCCGGGCTGAGCCGGCGCCACGGCGGGGCTGGGCCGCTGCCGGCCGCTCGGCTCCATGAGCGGTGCGAGAGGGTCCTCAGCGATGTCGGCGGCGCTGCCGGGGGTGCGGGGCGGCGGGGCGGCGCGTTGGGCCGCGGGGTCTGGGCGCCATCCTGAGGGGTCGGGGCGGTCGGCGGCGGGAGCGACAAAATGGCGGCGCGAGAGCGAGCGCAGCGGTTACATCCGCCCCCGGCCGGCGCGAGCCCCGAGGGGCGGGTCTCGGGAGACTGCGCATGCGTGAGACGTCACACCGCTACGCTACCGCTCATTGGGCGGAGCTAAGGCCCCGCCCCCACGGAGGGCAGTGAAAGGGCACCGCCCACCTCTCAGCGTGGGGATTGCATCAGCCGCTGTGCTGCGCGGTATTGCGCCCCCTGGCGGCTTGGCGGGGAGCAGCGCTGTTCCGACTAAGAACGCAGAGACCAGGGAACGTTCCGTCATAGCACGGTTGGGTTGGAAGGGACCTCAAAGATCACCTCGTTCCAACCTCCTGTCGCGGGCAGAGTTGCCAGCCACTAAATCATGCACGCCTCAACTGGACGTCCCCTCTTTAATTTAAAGCCGTTCCCCCTTGTCCTATTACATAGACGAGCCCAACGCTCCTGCCCAAGTCCTGCTCCTGTTTCCATCCCTATTCCTGCCCCCATCCTAACACGGCCCTGCAGGGTCACACGAGGTCCCACACTGCCCCGTGCACTTCATCGCTTTATTTTCACTCTGCCGTGCTACAGCCATGAGGGTGGTACCCCATGCCACCTCCCCCAGGCCCTCTCCAGCTCGATACAGTCTTTAAAACTTTTAATATAAAGTTTAAGTTCATTATTCTCGATCCTGAGAAACATTTCGTCCGTTTACGGAGCTCTCGCTGTAAACAAAGCACCACAGGCACCAAGCCCGCACCCCAGCGCAGGGCCAGGCGGGGGGAAAGGAGGTGGCCGTGCTCCCCGGGGGGTGCTGGCGGGGCTCCCCCATTTCGGGATGGGCTCCCGCCGTGCTGCTCTCCTTTGGGAGCAAATCCCCTGCGCTGGGAACGGCCCCGATGGCATCAAAGTGGGGAACGGATGTCCCAAAGCCAACCTTGGTGATGCCACCGCCCCGGCGGCCGGCCGTGCGCTACACGTTGTCATTAAAAAAATTAAAATACAGATATCCCAAAGGAAGAAATAACCCCCCCTGAAGCGCCCTGACATTCCTCCCCACCCACC
>JACDJE010000053.1:399214-518173 GCA_016647715.1 Pavo muticus
CCCAGCATTGCTCCCTTGACACAAGGTAAACTTAAAAAAGAAGATGTCTAACGGCAGCTCCCTCTGGGCACCTCCTGGCACCGGTGCCCATTCCCGGAGCTCAGAGTGTGCCGTGGCCACGGGATCCAAGGGCGAACCACCCCATCTTCTCCTGTGCCAGGTCAAGGTCCCGCAGGCGGATGCCGACCTCCCCAAGGAGGATGTTCTCCCAAAAGCCTTCCTCGCTCAGCACGCTCAGCCGCAGCTCCCGTTGCTGCAGGTCACCCCGAGGCACCCCATCGTAGACCAGCTGTGGGGACAGAGTGGGGCAGAACCTCAATCACAGACTCCAACTGTCCTCCCCATCGCCACCATCTCCATCCTCATCTCCATCCCCATCACCGCTCCCACCCCCATCACCATCCCCAAACATCATCACCCCTTTGCCATTGCCATCCCCATTCTAATCTGCATAGCCCTCCCCATACCATCTCATTGTAGGTAGGGTTGCAGGTTTTCCGGGCCACTTTGGTTTTCCTCTTAGTGGTTTTCTGGGGGTCAGGCAGCAGGTAGGTCTTGACGTAGGGGTCAGGGTCATTGCCATCCTGAAGGGGCTGCTGCAGGACACAGCATGGGGCACCCTGTGAGCCTGGCAGTGGGGCCAGATCTCGTCTCATTGCTATCAGGACACTGCGCACCTACCAGCCCCCGGATGTGCATCACCATGATGAAGAGCTTGTTGTTCTTGTAGGAGATGGAGAGCTTCACCTCCCCGCCGACCTTTCCCAGGGGACGAGCCCATGTGGTGTCTGGAGAGGAGGAGGGATAGGGGAGGAGAGCAGGAGTGAAATGGAAGGGCCATGGAGGGGATATGGGGCTCACCCCAGACCACCTACCTGCCGGCTTTGGGGCCGGGTTGGTACCGGCTGCCTTCTCATCCCTGGGCAGTGGGTGGAAAAAGGTGTAGATGAGGTCGCACTGCAGGGCAAGGAGGGGCTGTTACCAGTGCTTCACATGACACGTTTGCCCCATTTCCACCCAAGGTTTCTTCACCAGCACCCCAGCCCACCCTCCCGGGGCACCCAGCCCCACCTCGGCCACCTCAGGGGCAGCGTGGATGAGGTGCCAGATGTAGCCATTGAGTTCTTCTTTCCTCCTCTCAGCCACTGCCTCTCCTCGTGACCGGCCAATAATGAACCTGCTGGGGAAGCTGTCAAAGGGCACAGACACTCAGCGACCCTGCAGGGCATTGGAAGCCCCAGTGCCAGGTCTGGGGGTACCTGGGCAGCAGAGAGGAGGGGAAGAGCAGGCGCAGCTTGTTGTGCAACTCCTGGAACTCCTCAAAGGTGCGCTGCACAAAAGTCACCTCGCTCGGGCTCTCCCGTTTTACCTTCACTACATAGGTCTGCGGGGAGATGGGGCTGTGATGCGGGATGGAGGCGACAGGATGTCCCATACCCAGCCAAGGCAGGGATTCAGGGATAAGGAACACTCCAGGACAGAGTGAGTTGTTCTGCCCATCTCCTCATGCTGTCCCCAGCCATCCCCACTCACGTAGCCCTTGCTGGGGTTGAAGATCCTCTCATGGCGGCAGAGAAAGACATCACAGATCCGGCCGGACGTCTTGATGGTGTGAGTGCGGGGGGCAAAGGAGAGGGTTGGGCGGGCATCGGAGCCTGTGAACTTCATCTGTGCCAGGTTGTGGATGAAGAAGTTGAGCTTGGTGGCCACACTGCCCAGGCTGGACTCAATCAACCTGCAACAAGGCCACGTGTTAGCATGGAGGCACTTGGCCGAGAAGCAGCTGGTGGCCATGCCTCACTCCTGGGGGTCACCAACCCACATCCTATACCTGGTGAAGTAGGTGGTGGCATCAGCATCAGTGTCCTGCGGCCTTAGTGCGTCGTAGACATATTTGAGGTCCTCCAGGTCGGAAAGTTCAGGGATGCCACAGGACAGCATCTGGGCAGTGAGGTGAGGGTGGGTGGTGAGATGAGGACGCATCCCCCAGCCACCCCCCATGGCCCTTCTGAGTGGCCCCAGGTTCTCACCAGCCCCAGCAGGTTGAGGAAGAGATGGGTGTGCTTGCGGATCAGGTTGTAAGCCTGGCAGCACAGATCGACGAAGTCGTGGAAGCGGCTAGAGGGCTTGTCCCCACCATTGATGACATACGCCATGTCTGAGGTGAAGACAAATGGTGCCCGGTCCCTGCGTTGGGGGTATAAAGTGAGCACAGAGGCACGAGGAGAGGAACTTCACCCATAAAATCAGCAGGAACCCCAGTGTTAAAGAATCACAACGCCACGTGGACAATTGCAGTGAGAAGGAAGGCGAAATCAGAAGCATTCCTCACCTCTTGATGTTGCCAAACATCTGAGCGTGGCCCAGGAACCTGCCAAAATCGATGTGAAACATGTGGCCGGTGGTCTTGAGCATGATGTTGTCGTTGTGCCGGTCGCAGATCCCCAGCACATAGGTGGCCACGCAGCAGCCAGCGCAGGAGTAGATGAAGTTCTCCACAGCCTGGAAAGGATGGAGAGATAGGGAAATACGGGGCAGCTCACCTTTGCTGCTCCCCCATGAGATGTATATCATCCCTGGAGAGGTGGACACGCAGAGCAGGGACCCTGCCAGGCTGCTCCTCACCTTCTCATATTCATCCTCCTCGGGGTTGTGTTTCTGCAGCCAGTCAGCCAGTGGTCTGTCCTTAAAGGAGCCCGTCACACCGTGCTCCACCTGGATTTTGCGTAGGGTCTCGGCGTTGGGGATCATCTCCACCATGCCTGGCAGCCAAGACAGCAAGGTGAGACCTGTCCTTCCCACCCAGGGAGCACCAAGATCCCAGCACCTTTCATCACCCACCCTGAGGTGACTGACTACAAAGTCATGTTCCTACAGACTGTCTGGAAGGATCAAACCCAACAGTGGCTCACAGCAACCCATGGTGGCTTCTCTCTACAAAGCCCCAGGACTTCCCATGCCATTGGCAATCTGAGACCATCACAACTTGGTGACTGATGCCCTGATGCTGGGTTACCTCGTCCACGGCCCGTGGAGAAGCAGCGGAAGATGACCATGCGCATGTCCAGCCCCTCCTGCACCCAGATTTTGTTCATGATCCGGATCATCTGCAGTGTCAGCATGTCCTGCCGCAGATCATCGCCACACTGCAAGCCCGTGGGGAGCCATCAGACCAAGGGTGCCAGGGGAAGAGCATCCCTCTGGGAATGGAGATGCTGTGCTGTGGTGTGGGCAGTGCCGGGAGGATGAACTCACCTTGAAGATGACCCGGATATTTTCTCCAAGGGGATCGACGTTCTGGAAGGAGAGCTTCAGGGGGACGGCGTTGGAGTTGAAATAGGAGCAGTCCTGACACCAGGGAAAGAAAAGGCAGCTCATCAGGGATAGGTGGCTCCGGGCGGGTGATGATACCCCAACCCCAGCACTCACCCGGGGCACTATCCCCTTCACCAGCAGGCTGGGGCTGAGCGGCAGCCGGCACGACCCATTAGCCTTGAAGAACTGCTTCACCTCCTCCAGCCCCTCACGCAGGATGCCCTGTGGGGAAGGACACTGGGTGGCTGAGACCTGGCTGGACCCTGTAAGACCCCACAGACCCCAACACCCACCTGGCGTGCGGATGGCGCAGCGTCCCGCACTTGCTGGGCCAGCCTGGCCAATGTGTTGACCAGCAGGCACTGCCTGTCGAACTCCTCCCGCAGCCCCTTCCCGCAGCAGCACAGCAGAGCTGCCAACAGGTACTGGTAGCGGATGCTGAACTGGGAGTCTTTCAGGCCATCCTTCAGCAGCCTGCCCGCAGCACAAGCATCGTGGGGTCAGGCATGTCCTGGAGCCCCCCAGCCCGCTCTTGGTCCCCTCAGACTCACCAGAAGAAATAGTGGGTGATTTTCAGGTCGCAGATTGCTCGCTTCATGAGGAAGCGCACCAGTGGGCTGTCCAGGTAGCACTCATACTTCAAAGCCTGGATTAGGGAAAGGCAGGATAGTTCTGGGGTGCAGCAGGACCAGCACATGCCCCAAGCTTTGTTCTGGTCCAATGCTGCATCCCTATCCTGGCATGTATTCCATTACACATCACCAACCCAGCACACATCCGCTGCTGCATCCCAATCCTGGTATGTGTCCCATGCAGCGCCCCCATCCCAGTATGCGTATCACATTGCATCCCTGTCTCAGAACACAACCCATGCAACACGCCCATCCCAGCACACACCTGGACCAGCTGGGGCAGGTAGTCCAGCAGCTCCGTGTCGGAGATGGAGTCGATCCACTGCACGGCCGTCCTCCTCACCTCCTGGTCTGGGAACCTACGTAGGGTAGTTGTCACGGGGACAGCGTAACCCCATGGGATGGCCACCACGGGGCCCTGCCCACTCACCCCCCACCAAGGACATGGCACCAATGCAGTTGGATGCTCCACCAAGCGGGTACCGAAGCCCACAACCTGCAGCACACACTGCCCCATGTCCATGCAACAGAGACTTACGTGGCATGAAGGAGACCCAGGGCATCCTGGTGGCTCATGTAGGTCCACTGGCTCAGCAAGGCGTAGATGTCAGGCAGGCAGGCCCACTCCCAGCTGGGTGCACTGGCCAGCAGCATGGGCAGTGAGCCGGGCGCCGCGTGGCAGTAGTAGCGATTCTCCCACAGCCGTTTGCGGTCTGCATCTGTCAACCTGCAGCAGCAAGCAAGTGGGGATGGCAAAGTCTGGGCACAAGGCACCGCTCTGACACCACCGTGCATGGATAAAACCCTCCACAGCCTTAAGAGAGCCAGCGGATGGGGCTGTGCCACGCTGTGTGATGCTGGGTGCTCCCCTGGTCCCAGGGGCTTCCATCACAGGGGTGACTGAGCTGCTGCAGGGACCCCACACCAGCTTGCCTGGCCTTGCACCCAGATGTTTTGCAGGCAAAATTAGCGCTGTCGCTGGGTCCTGGTGGGGTGGCTGTCAGTGGGGACACATCCACCACTGCTGCCGTGCTCTGTGGATCCAGGCACGGCTGCTGACACCCGATCCTCCCTGTTTATAGCACCAGCAGACGCCGGCCGGCTCAGCAGAACTGAGCAGCACAGCTCTGTCAAACCCCAAACTCATCCTCCAGCCCCAGCTGCTTCCCCAGACCAGCTGCTGGAGGCAGGATCAGGCCTCCAGATGCCCCCTGTGCATGCCAGCCAATGCTGGGGAGAGCACAGCTGAGACCCCCCCAAGGAAGGATGCTGCTGATGCCCCCCATTGCTCACCAATAGAGCGATTTCTTCTGCATCGCCTCCCGCAGCCTGCGCTGGTCCTCCTCACCCAGGCTGCCAAATTCGTACTTGGGGCTCACCTCGGCCGCCAGCGGGCTCACGAACTTCACGTCGAAGGCAGAGGTGGGGAAATCGATCTGGGACAAAGGGTGGGTGAGTGAGCAGGGGCTCGGCACCCCTCCGGTGCCCCACTGCTGGGACCCACCTGCAGGATGACGCTGTCGGGCTGGTTGAAATTGGGGGCACTCGATCTGGCCCTGGAGTTGTCCTGGGTCGCCGGCCACAAGCCCAAAAGCTTTCTCCCGCAGGTCAGGACCCTGGAGGAGAAAGGGGAGGCTGTTTGGGGGGCTGCTCCCCTGGGGTTGGGGTGGCACCGCTGCGGCGACGCTGCATCCCCACACTGAGCCCTGGGGGACCCTCACAGCCCACCCTGGGGTGCCCGTGGTGGTTGGACACCCTACGCACTGCCTGAAGTTGAAGAGCGGAGTGGTGACCCAGCCCAGGGCCTCAGGGACCCGCCGCTGCTTGTTGGTGTCGGAGGAGCTCCCCGGGGGGGGGACGGGCACGGCGAAGAGCGTGACGCTGAGCAGCGTCTCCCGCGGCAGTCGGTTCACCTGGACGGGGAAGCAGATCCTGCAAGAGAGCAGTCAGAGCCCCACGGCACGGGTCAGCCCCGGCCCCCCACCTCGGAATGCCAACAGAGCTCAGCAAATGCCTTTGCTGCTGGCACCGGGGGTGCCACGTGCACCCTTATGTCATGGGCATACCCCCCCACGTTGGACAGAGCCGGCTGCTCCCACACCCCTGCTTTGTCCTGGGGAGGTGACGGGTGGACCCTGCACACTGACCTTGTCCCAGCTTCTCCCTGTCAGTGTGGGGGTCCTCAGGGAGCTCAGGGCATCCTGCCCACAGGGTGGGCAAGGGGCGGGTGAGACGGGCAGAGGGGATGGCTGCACAAAGGGCGCACGTCCTTCAGGGGCACAGGCACCTTCTAAAATTATCCCGTTCCCATCCCCACCTCTCTGCAAATGCCGGGCATAGCGAGGGCTCGGCACAGCCTCCCTGCCTCCTCCCAGGGCTATTTTGGGAGCAGATCCCCTTTCCCGGGTGCTAACAGGAGGTGGGGGACTGGCGCCAGGGGCAGGTGCTATTCCTGGGGATGACATAAGAGCTTCCATAACCCGAAAACTGGGGAGAGGCACAGAGAGGAGCTGCTGGAGGAGGTAGTACGGCTGGGGACAGCACCGGGTACCCATGCCCACCCCACGACCAGGGTGCTGCCTTACTGCTGGTCCCATATGATGAGGTGGAAAAGGTACTTGTAGACGTGGGCCTTTCTGGTGTGCAGGGGGCTGCACAGCTCCTTACCACCGTGCGTGATGGAGCAAGAGAGGTAGAAATCTTCATAGCTGCAAGGGGAGCAAAAGAAATGTGAGCGGGGGGAGCAGCCACGGCTCTGAGGGTGCTTGGGGTTCACTTAGCCAAAGGGGAAACCTCACAGCAGTGGGGTTGGGAGGAGGGGGGAGGCCAAGGAGGCTCGGATCTGTTCCCATGGCTGGCCACACTCTAATGAAGCCCCTCCACAAGTGGCTCGCCTTCCCCAGCTTTGCACAAGGGGGGTGGATACAGAGCCAGCAGCCCCTGTCCTTCCCATCCCCATCACCATATGGCACCGCGCATACCGTCACACGGGGGGCTGCCGGGGGGGCCCTGCCATGTGGCAGGTGCCGAGCGACAATCCGGGGAGAGCTGCGGGGCGCTGGAGGTCAGGGGATGTCGGCATTTCCCAGGCTACCGGCTTTGTTCGGAGCCAGTCACCAGGGGGAATACATTAAAGACAGGACAAAGGCGAGGGGTCCCCGGCGGGGCGGCTGCAGCCGACGCCGCTGCCTCACACGCCCTCCCCGCGGTGGGCTCCTGGACTGCCACCGTCTCCCCTGAGTGGGGCTGAGAGCGGGCACGGGCATTGGGGCCATCTGTCACATCGCCAGGGAGGCTGCGAGCCCGGGAGTGATGCTGCAGCCTCGGGGATTTGTGCGGTTGGAGAGGGAGAGCAGCACAGAGCCAGTGCCATCCGCCTGCACCACGCAAGCGTCGCTCACTGCAAGCTGAACATGGCTCATAATCCTGTCCTTGAGGAGCCTTGGGGTGGGTTAGCTTTCATGCTGAATATTTAGCAGCCTAGAGATGGAACTAATGGGTCTGAGCCTGCCTGAGGCTGAGCAAGGTCCACATGGCTGCCCTACCTGGCAGCCCAGGTGATGGGGATGCGGTGCGTGGCGTAAACGGTGAAGGAGAGTGGGCAGGAGAGCAGGCGAGCCTCCTGCACCACGCCGTGCTCCCGGCTCCATTGCACAGCTGTCTGGAAGTCAGCATTGAAGGTGCTGCAGTAAAGCCCCACCAGGTCCAGGATGGCAGCCGTCAGGCTCTCCACGATCCTCTCTGCAGGGGAGAAAGGAGAGGGGTGACACGGAGCTGCTCCAGACCTGCAGCCCTGCTGTGTCCCTTAGGGTGGCACTAACGTGGGGCTGGGATGCTGGGGGGGGCCCTGGGCAGGGCTCTGCTCTGGGGCAGGAGGAGGAGCTGCAGGAATTGCAGGCTTCCACTTTGCTGAGCTGATGGGAGGAGCCATAGGCACAGCCTCCTGAAACCCTCTTTTCCTAAGAAGGGTTTCAAACCCATTTTCGGCCTTAATAATTGAGGAGGAGGGATTTGAAGATTAAAAGCACCAAGAACTTCAGCCCAGAAGGGGAGGAGGAGAATTGAAATACCTCGATTTTCCCTCTTGGCCAGAACATTTGGATCCTGTGGAGGAAAAAAGAAAAGAAACCACAAGAGCAATATCAGCATGAGCCCCGCGCGTCGCTGCGGCCGGGAGCGGCTCTCCAAGCCAGCAGCTTTACGTAAGCAGCCGGGGTGAGCACCAAGGTCCCAGCCCTTCAGCTGCTGCCTGCTCCCAGCTATTGAGGAATTTTCCACGTGGTGTAAAGGAAAGGAGCGAATGGGATCAGCCTGCAAGCGGGGCTTTCCCTCTGCACCCACCCCGGGTCTCCTCAGCCCTTACCTTCTGGATTTTGGGCTGCATGCGGGAGGGGCAGGGGGGCATCTGGTTGAGGGCTGTTGTGATTTCCTGCGACTCAACGGCAGCCAGGGCGTTGCAGATGGCCATGACCGACTGGATCACCCGCTCTGCCTTCAGTGGGAAGTCTCCCTGTGGGGCAGAGGGAGGCTGAGCAGAGCCCAGAGCCAGGGCAAAGCAGAGCCCAGGTCCTTTGGGGAGGCTGCAGCAACAGGGTACAGGGCAGGGAGCAACATCTGCACCCTCCTGTGCATAAGTAAATAGCAAGGAGAGGAATAAATGTTGCCTGCCCTCAGTCTTCATAGCAGCTCCTCAGCCTGCTACAGACCATATATAGTGAGTGCATCAGCCTGTGCCTCAGTTTCCCCTCATTTCCCAGCCTTTGCCCTTCTCTGAAGCACCCTTAGAGCCCCATCACAAGGGGAAGAAGTCCACAGTAAATGCTGCTGAGGTCCAGAGGTAAATGGGAACCCACTCTTTTGTGGCGGTGCTGTCCTATTGGGTGTGTGGCAGCCCCTTGGGCACAGGGATGGGGTGGGATGGGGCGGATCTGTGCGGGAGCACTGAGCAATGCTCAGAGGGATGGCTCCCCGAGGAGCAGAAAGCACTCACCTCAGCTGCCAGGAACGTATCCACCTCGTTGTGGAAGGTGTCGAAGAGGAGACTCAGGGCCTGCCTGGGGGGCAGAGAGCAGAGCTCAGCCCTGTGAGGAGGGTGGACAGCACAGGGCTGTGCTCGCCCTGTCCCCCCCTACCTGCTGATGGTCTGCTTGATAGGCCTCTCCTGTAGGTGGATGTAGTGGTTGAGGGTGGAGGGGCTCTGGTCATCGCTGGCCTGGAGGAGGAGAGGTTATGCCACGTGCTGTGCCATCCCTCCTACCCCCCCTTCCCACAATGGAACCCCCCGCAGCAGGCTGATACGGGGCTGAGAGCTCCAACACTGGAGCTTGCACCTGCCATTAGCTAACCCGTAACCCAGCAAAGCATCCCTGGGGGCAATGGGAGGATCAGGACAGGATCCCTATGCAGGCATTCAGGGTGATCCCTGTGCTGGCACCCACCGTCCGGGCCAGGTCACTGCGCACCGCCTTCCTCCTCATCAGCTGCAGGCGGATGTCGATGTCGAATTTCCTGCAGTGCTGGATGTACTCATGGCTCCCCAGCGCGTACTTGCTGTGGGGACACAGACAACAGGCTCATTGCATGGCTCCTCTCCACCCCCTAGGAACAGGCTGGGGGAAAATCTCCCGAATCCAACCCTATGCTAAAACCCTGTGGCTGAGCATGGCCAGGGTTTGGCTGTGCTTCCTGGGTTGCTGTGCTAGGAAAGCCCTAAGAATATACTATTGTTTTTCCTCCTTCCTCTGTGCCCTCCAGAAAGCTGTGGCCAGCCCTGCTGGGAGCAGGCACGGAGGGGGCTGGCTGAAAGCCTGGCACCGTGGGCTTCTGCAGAATTGGAAAGGCCCACATTAGGGTCCATGGAGCTTGCCGTACAGCCCTGCTTTCTTTGCCAGCTTCAGAGTAGAATGAACCGATTCAGCCCTTGCTGTCACCACTGGGCACAGTGCCTCAGGGCGGGCAGCACATCTGCAGGCTCAATGGCAGGATGGAGTTGCAATGGCAGGATGCGGGGGGGGGTTGGTGGGGCTGCAGGGGATGGGGACACGGAGCCCCAATCGCTGTGTGGTCATCGGCACTGGGCCCTGCCCTGCTGCAGGAGGATGGGGAGGAGGCACTGCAGGAAGCCTGGCTCGGGCAGCACCGTGCCCTTATCGCACAGGGCCAGCATCCTGAGCACCCCGCCTCGGGATGCAAACATCCCCTGGGATGCTCAGCCCGGCCCTGCCTTTCTCTTGCACCTTGCAAATGTAAGTTGGCAGAAAGCACCAGCAGCTCGGGCTGGTTTGGAGAGCTTGAGTGCCCAACTGGCTTTGCATGGAGGGTTTTGGCACTTCCAGCATCTCCTCTGCTGGGGGAAGATGTGGAAAGTAAAGGCCGACAACAAAAGGGCTTTATTTCCCAGGGCTTTCTCAAAGGTCCTTTGAGGGCTGTGGGAGATACAGGCGCTGCTCGCTGGGGACAGGCAGCACTGCTCCCAGCAGGGATGCCTCCAGCTGGGATACCAGGGAGGACAACACAGCTGCAACCACTTTCCAAATGGAGAAGTTAAGTAGAAATGAGGGGATTTGCTTTAAATCACTCAGGAATCCTCCAGCAGAGCCCAGGATGGACCCACAGCCCCACCTGTCTGCCTGAGCAGCACTGCCTTCCTCTTTAAACAGCAGGCTGTGAAAAGATGGCAAAGCACCGTCCTTTTGTTTGGTGCAAATCCCATTTTTCCACCGGCGGCTGCTTCTGGTTAAGCCTCATTAGAGAAAGCAGAGAACATCTTGCTGACAACGACAGCGTTTACAGCAGGAAAAAACCCAGCAACTGAAACGCTGTGGGTACTGAGGGGCAATGCAACTGCTGTGTGCAAGCAACCCTGCTGCATCCATGCACGCATATGCACACGTACACACGTGTGTATGCACACTCATGCACAAAAGCACATCTGTACATACACGTGCTGGGCTCTGCACCCTCTGTGCCAGTGCTGTGCAGGCTATCCTGTGCTGAACAATTCCCAGCTGCCCCCTTAGGGCCTAAAAGTGCAGCTCCTGGACGCCCGTGGCAAAGCTCCCACGATTTGAAGCAGCAGGGCCAGACTGTGGGGCTGCTCTCCAAGAAGAGCTGGAGCTGATTTGCTGCAGGCAGTCCTGGGAAGCACTGCGTGTGCCCATGAATGCATGGCTGCTGCTGCCTCCACGCTGCACCTCGCTCTGGATGGAGCTTTTCCCAGCCATCAGACCCTGAACTGCAGCTTTCCTGCAGCAAAAGCAGTGCTGGGGGGAGCAACAAGTTGGGGGGAGCGTGCAAAGGGCTCTGCATGGTCTTGGCTTTAGAAGGAAAAGGAAAACTGTCCCCTTTCTCCCTGCTTTGCAGTGCAGGACATTTCTGAGGCGCCCAAAATCTCTGCCACCTCACTTGGAAATGGAGTTTTGCACCTCATCCTGCAATTTAAAAAACAAGCTAAGGGAGTGACATGGCCATTATTAATGCTCTCCCAAAAAGCTTTTTTGGCAGCTCCTCGGTCTTCAGGCCCTCCCCCAGGCTGCAGGCGCGTGAGGCACATCTGACTCGTATCCTGCCTGGGGAAGGATGCTCCCAACATGCTGATTTTGGCACCACAGTGGCTCAGGAGGCAGGGATTGACCCTGGCCATCCATCCCCATGAGCCGACAAGCGACGCGCAGTGCTTGCTTTACCCTCCCCACCACTCACTTTTGCAAGAACTCCTCCAAGCCACAGAGCTTGAGCACGAAATCCTCAACATCAACGGTGTGCAGCTCGTCGTGCGTGTAGCACAGCGTCTGGTAGATGAGCAGATCCACAGTGGAGGAGCCTATGGGGACAGGGCGCAGCGGTGAGCATCCCCAAGCTGGCACTGACCCTGAACCCCCCCAGCTCCCTCCTTGGCATTGCTGGGGGGCTGTCCCCACTTTGAAGCCCACTTACAGTCGCAGGTGAAGGTGAGGGGCTCCCGCAGGCTGTCACACAGCACTGTCACCTTCAGGCTGACGCCGTGCCCCAGGTGCTCGGGGCTGAGGCTGACGGCGCTCCACACGAAGCCAGTCAGGGAATAGTCCTGGGGGCTGGAGCTGGACCGCAGCCTGCAGGCAAGGGGCAGGCTGAGGGGTGCCTTTCTATTTCCCCCTCCAAATGCCTCCATTTGGGGACATCTCACAGAGCCTGGCAGCCCCAAGCAAGGGCTTGGAGTGCAGCAAGGGATGGCTCATACAAGTCCGTGGTACTCACACATCCAGCATATGGCAGAAAGCAGCTACCTCCTCGTCCCTCTCCTCCGACACCTCAAAGAGCTCATAGCCATTGGCTAAGGAGCGTGGCCTGGGGGGGACCTGTGGGTAGAGCATGAGCCCATCAGCAACACCCGGGTGCTTCATGCCTCCCTCATCCCACCTTGCTTCTGCGTAGCTTGGGAGCCTCATCCTGCCCAGCCATGCAGATGGACTCCAGGATGACAAGGGACCAACCCTGGGATGCTGGGGGCTGCAGCAGAGCCAGGCTCCCCCCACTCATGGGGGTCCCCAAGCCTCCATCGCTCTTCTGCAGCAAACAATGGCCCCGCTGTCAGAGCAATTAACCCAGCCAGCAGATAACGGGAGGCAGAGAAAGGCAGGGAACACAGCAGCCACTAAAGACAATTTTAATGCTCTTTTATAATTGGTTTCTGGCAGCGAGGAAGCTGAGGGTGACTTACATGGCCCCCACCAGCTGCACCACTCACCCACCACAGAGCAGGAACCCAGGGGGAGCTGAGGCTGGGGGCACGAGCCCACTGCAGCCCCCCAGCATTCGCTCCCCAGGCTCCTGGGGGCACAGCAGGGCTGGGAGCGAGGCGAGGAGATGGGACACAACCATCCCTCAGCCTGTTGCCATCTGTGGGGAGAGAACAGCCCCTTACCGGGTCAGCGGAGATCCTGCGGTTCTTGTTGGGTGCCACATTCTTCCTGTTGCTGAACCGGGAGACGTACGTCCGCGGGGGGACCTGGGGGGGCATGGTTTTGCTCCGTGCCACAGGTTTACCACTCGACTCCTTCTCAAAGATGCTCCTGCCCTCCTTCCAGCCGCGGGCAGCTTCCCGCAGCACCTGGGAATCGTAGGTGGACTTCAGGTTGAGGCAGGTGATGGCGTCGTTGATGCCCTCGTAGTCGGCCAGGCCGTAGGGATCCTCCTCAGAGATGCGGCGGGCGAGCAGCTTGCCATGGGGCTGCTCATGGGCTGAGAACACATTGACATCCCTGGGCTGGGGTCCTTTGGAGGATGGCGGGGATCCCTTCCCCAGGCGCTGGCTGCCTTCAGGGTGGCTCCGCACGGAGTGCCGGGGGGGCAGCGGCGGCGGGGAGAGCTTTTTGGGGGATCCCCCATTGCTGTCGAGAGGTGAAGTGCCGTTGAGGGGCTCCCCGAGGAAGTCCCCTTCAGAGCCATCGAAGATGTAGAGGTAGTCCCTGGCCAGCGGGGTCTTCAGCCAGGCTGGACCCTCTGTGCCAGTGGGTGCAGCATTGGGCCGTGGTGGGGGCATGGGGAGGCCCGGCGTCAGCCCCTCAGGCAGCGCGTTATTGCAGAGCGCGGGGTCGGAGCCGGACAGGCCGCGCGTCGCTTTGATCCCGGTGCACCCATGGGTGTTTTCGGGCTCATCCCAGGAGATGAGGGGCGGCTCGGCACGCTGCTTGGCCCGGCTCTCCTCCTTGTCCTGCCGCAGGCGCGACAGCGCGTCGTACTCCATCTGCAGGGCCTCGGCCAGCGCCAGCTCCTTGCGGCTGATGCCCACCGACTCCAGGGACTTCCAGTGCTCTCCATTGCCGCGCGTGGCGGACATTGCTCCGGGATCGCTTCCTAACAGGGCTCAGGAGAAAGGCATGCTGCACCGCCGGCCACCTGGGCGGAGGGGAAAGGCAAGGCTGAAAGGCTTGGCGAGCTCGTTAAGGACCTAACGAGAGAGCAGGGAGAGCCGTGGCCATGGGCGTGCACCCAGGGGTCAGTTTGGAACAGAGGAGCCCATCGTGGACGGACACAGAGGGCTGGGACTGGAGGTACGGCCCTTCCTCCCTACAAGCACAGAAAGGAAGTGACAGGAGCTCGGAAGTGTGGTGGCTTAAGTGAAGATCTGGCAGCCCCCAGGCAGACGGGGAAGGGCTGCTCGGCCCCACAGCTGTGGGGCTATTGCTGGATTTCCCCGAGGACAAAATAAGACGGACAAAATAAGACACTGAGTGGGGAAGGCAGCGGGGCCGACGTCTGGGGCTGACTCAACACGTAACTCCGCTGCCCACACGGGCTTCGCAGCTGCACGGGGCCCTACAAGCTCACCGCACAGCTTTGAGCTCCCTGGTAGCCATGGGAGCATCGCTGTGTTGGGAAAAACATGGCCTCCACCAGCAAAAGCTTTGGGAACAGAAGGGAAGAGAGGAGAGAGAAGAGCGAAGGAGGAAGGAAGGGGTGTCTGCAGCCCCCCCTGCCTTGCCTCCCACGGGGTACTTATTTGGCTGGCATCACTCACGGGCAGCGAGGCAGAACCCCCCCAGCCTGCCTTGAGGGCTTTGCCCAGCACACGCTGCTCTCTGCCCACCCCAAGCCCCCAGGGACCCACATGTAGCCCCAAACAGCTGCCAGCTCCAATTGCTATCCCCCTGCGCCCACCCACCCAAGAGGCTTCAGGGAACAAGAAACACGGCCCAGCCCTCCCAAACAAACCCAGCGGGTCCATCTGAGCCCCCCCCACAACCCATCGAATCCCACCAGCCCCAGGGAGGTGTTCAGAGCCGTCTGCTGCGCGTTAGCAGGGATGCTGATACACCCCCAGGGCCCCGGCATTGCACAGCCTCCAAACCCAGCGATTTTGCAGAACTCAGCTGTACGCAGACAGACGGAAAAGCCCGACTTGAAACCACCTTTCTGGCCCTGACCGCGATATCAAAACCGCAACGACCGCAGAGCAGAGAACACAGAGACGGCTGCTCCTCCTGGCCAGGAATCGCCCTTCAAGGAAGGATTACCTCCTCTTCCCTGCCCAGCAAAATAAATCGCGAAGTGGATGTTAAACAGAGAAGTGGAGTGAGCCCAAAGCCCCTGGAGACGCTCAGCAATTGACATCTCCGGAGCTGAGAGCCAGCTGGGTGTTTTCTTGCTCCATCCAGGGCTCATGAGAGTCAGTGAGGGACAGACACGGGGTCTGCCCTGAGCATGGCAGCCCGGGACATCCAAACTGCCCCCAGAGCCCTGAGCCACTTGGCCTTAAATGGACCAGATGGCTGCTAATGAGCCCAGCCCAGGCTTTGCCTGCTGCAAACACATTTCTTCCCGGAGACAGCAGGGACTCGACCCTCAGCATGAGCCCCAGCATGAAGCTGGCTGCACACCTCGCTGAAACAAGCCTTGTTGAGGTGTCCAAACTGTGAGGAGACAGAGTGGAGGTGTTCCCTTTCCCCAGCGCTTTGGTACCTGTTGGCAGCCGTGGGCTCTTCCCATAAAAACAGGAATCCCAAAAGCTGGCAGTGCTGGGCAGCTGGAAGCTGAACAAAGCAAATCCGCTTTTAACCCCAAAGCAAGAAAATAAACTCGATTTTTTTTTCCAACTTTTTTTTTTGTTAGTGGCTGACAAAGCTGCAAACCCATCCTCATCTCCATGAGCAGCACCCACAGCAGGCAAAGCAGCCCCAAAGCGGTGATCCCCATCCTAGGACAGCAGGACCACGGCGATGCAAAGCCACATGAAGGAGCCCCAGACAGCAGCTCCACGCTGGGGTTTGCTATGGGGCCGTTCCCGCTGAATGCCTCCTCCACCCTGCAGTTATTAGAGAAAGAATTACACAGGGCTGAGAGCTGCGGATGAGGACTCAGCCAGGGGACTCCAGAGGCAGAACTGAATTCCAGAGATGCAGACGAGCAGATCTTTTCCTCCTCTTTCAAGTCCCATTACTCATCATATAGGGATAATTTTCCGACTTTAAATTTCCTGGCCTTTGCCATTGCTCACGTCAGCCTCGGGAGAGCGTTCGGCCGCGTCCCACCTTACGGGGGAAGGCTTTGCTGTGCTGAGCTCCTCCAGCACGTGGAGCAGCCCAGGAGAGCCCAGGAGCAGCCCAAGGAAAGCACTTGTCCTGGAAACCCGCCGCCCTGAGCCCCGAGCTGTGGTGGTTTAACAGGATTTTCTACATATTTTGCAGCAGTCAGGGAGATGGCAGCCTTGTGGGGAGCCACACGCAGACACCACATCCCTCGTGCTCCTGCCAGGAGCTGCGGCTCTTAGCGCCGTCACAGCAGCAGAGGGACATTTCCCCATCCAAGTGCCCAAAACACACCTTCCCTCCAGCTCTGAGAAACACCAGCGCTGCCTCCATCCATCTGCCTCCATCCCACACCTCCAAAGTCTGCAGCCCCCAGCTCTGCCCAGGGGTTTCCCACCTCCTTACACCTGCATCCCCCCGGCCCAAGCACTGGGTGATGCTTTTGGTACGTCTCTGGAGCTCTCTGCAGTGCTCCCTTTGTCCCCATACCCCAAGGAAAATCCAAGTCCTCATGCAAAGAGCCGAGCATCAGGGTGGGAGGAGGGCGAGGAGATGGAGATGCAGGGGGGACCCGTGCCCTCCCATCCCTCCCTCCCTTCCCCCTTGCAGGCAGCTGCGTGGGGAGCAGATCGAAACGGCTGAAGCATTTGGGAAGGCATCAAACAGCTGAGGGCGAGGAAGCAAAGCGAGCCCTGGAGGGGCACCTCGCTGGGTGTGGGAGCTGGGGGATGGAGGTTATGCCTATCAAGGGGAGACAATCCCTGGCCATTTATAATCTGGCAGAGGGAGGAGCAGCAGTGAGGAGGATAAAGCATCAAGCTTCACCTCTGGGGCTGCAGGTCCATCCATCCTGCTCCCATTGAACGGGGCCGGGGCCGTGTTCCCAGCATGATACAAGCTGACAAAGCTCCCAGGATGTCCGGGAACTCCAGCAGCAAGGATGCTCCCATGTCCAGAACCAGCCCCACACAGCTCCTAAATGGGGCTGAGTGCCCCCCTCTGACTCCAGCACTACAGAGCAAGCAGGGCCCAGCTCTTCCTGCACTGAAATTAACTCCACTCTCAACTCTCTTCCTCTCCAAAATGGAAGTGGGAGCTGTGGGAGCTCCCAGCAAAGCAGTGACCAAGGGAAGCTCGCTGAGTTGGTCCCCAAGTTGTGTTTTGACACAGCCGCAAAGTGGGATTTTGTTCCCAGGTTGAAGCTGCAGTTCCAGAAAGGGAAATTGCACTAAAACCTGGTCACCTAAAACCGAAACCCTGAGAGCGTCGTTCCTGGAGCCACGCTCAGCACCACCAAAACACACCAATAACCAGCAGAACAGACCTGATTTCTCCCTAAAACTGATCCCAACAGGCACTTTGCAGTTGCTCCAATTGTTTTCCTGCAGAGCTCCACGTTCTCCCCATGCAGCTCTGCACACAGTCCTGCACAAGCCGAGCCCAGCAAACGCCCTGAAAACAAACAACGCCATTTGCTCCCAACCTGTTGCCTTACAGCACGAGGAGTTTCTTCCTCTTTAGGCCCATGCATCTCCTATTAATAGCAGAGCAGAGCCCGGCGCAGTGCGAGCTCTCTGGAGGAGGCAGGATGTGAAGTGGTCTGATGCCAAATGCTCTTCAAGCATTTCGCTACGCATTTCCACCCTCGGGAGGAAATCCTGCCTGGGGAAGATGGGTCAGGCTCAGGATGGGAAAACCCCTGACCTGGGGCAGCTGAAGGAGGGAGCTCTGCCCAGGACCCAGCCCATGCCCAGGGACAGCAGAGGGGACAGCAGTGGGATGTCACAGCCTTGCAGCAAGGTGTGACAGCCAAACACCCACACAGGGACATTGAACTTCGCCCAACATCTGGTAGTAAAGCGATGGGGACGCAGGAAGGGACACGGGTGGGACGTTTCTGCACAGCCACTTCTGCCCTTTGCTCCCCAGCCCCAGGTGCATCTATGTCACACCCAGCGTTGGGGTTTCTGAATTACTCAGCCCTGCCTCCTCCAGTGCCTGGCACCCAAACCCAGGGCCGGGTTCTGTCTGTGCTCAGCATCCCCAGGGGACGCCTGCGGTGCGGGTGCACGGCTCCTATGCAAATCTCAGCTTCCTCAGTTCCCTCCAGCAGGGGTTGTCACACACACATATTTATACATATATCCACCCTGTATATAGCCCCCAGTGTAAAGCACAGCAGTCCCAGGCTCAGTGACCCTCACTGCTCTCACACTGCCAGCCCAGCGTCTCACTGGGAGGTGCTGGAAGCTGCAGCTGCCCCTGCTCTGCAGAGGGATCATGAGCTGCACGTTCATTTCCTGCAGCCACAGGGCTCCCCACCATCCAGAGGACGCACAGCACTTGGGCTGTGCCACCTCCTGGCTCTCCCCACTGAGGTGCCACCAGATCCAGCCCTGTGATGGGAACCGGTTCCGTGCACCGCTCGGATTTACATCTCATGGGATATTAAGACACAGCCATGCATGCAGGCCAGGCGTGCCCCCGCTCCTCCCCAGCACCAAAGCACACGGAAACGCCTGGCTCGGGATGGGGCGGTGGCTGCAGCCTCACCCCCAGGGTGCTGGCAGCGGCTGCACACCGCGGTGTGCATCCAGGCAACGCACAGCGTGCACTCACACTGCAGCGTGCGAGGATGGAGAGGCGGCTCCTTGCTCCTGCAGCTCCAGCTTTCGTATTTCAGGCTCCGTATTTCGGGTGGTGCTGCTGAAATGAGGTGGGGCTGCACCTGGCTGGGGGCTTTGAGACCTGAGCAGCCCGCTTCCCTCACCCCATCGCGCTCTACACCATGCTTGCCCTCTCGATTTAGGAGGAAAAGATTGATTTTTCTGCTAGTTCACCCCAGCCCAGATCCCGTGAACAATTGCATTCGTGCTTGGCATATACACAAGAATAGCTGCGGTAAAGTCAATACATCTCCTTTGCTTAGGGGCAATAGCTCACATATCTCTGGAGTTTACTGTTAAATACACGCATGAACATAACTGCAAGTTCGGGATCCAGGAGCAGAGAGCATCCAGGCTGCAGCAAGCCCGGCATCCTGAGAAGCACCTCCAGCCCCGTGTGCCGCCCAGAGCCCATGGCTGCGCCGTGGGAAGGGCTGACCCTGCCCTCGAGCCCTGGCTGTCCCCATCCCCATCCCCATCCTAGGGGGGACGCTTCGACATCACGGCCGAGCATACGGAGCCCAGCGCTGCCTCTCCCCACCACTCACACCTGGCAACTTCGCAATCCGATGGGCACCGTTCCATTGTTCTGCAACGCACCCCACACAACTCCCCCCGCACCGCACACTTTAAGGATGGGACCCCAGCTCCGTTGCACCCCCCCCTTACCTCGGGGCCGTATCGCCGCGGTCCTTCGGGCGCTGCACGCCGCTGGGCTGCCAGGAGCCGAACCGACTCCCCGCAGCGCTGCACCGCACAGCGCGGATCAACGCCGCGAAGCGAAAAACCCGGAGCGAGCCGCTAAAAACCGCGGGACCGGCCTCCTCCCGCCGCCCCCAGATCCCATCACTCCCGATTGCGCGGCGCCGGTTCCACCGCTGCACCCCAGCCCTACCTGCTCCGAGCGGGCCCGGCGGGCAGCGCGGGGCCGGGGCGCTCGCACAAGATGGCGGTGGGGCGGCGGGAGAGAGCGCTCCCCTCATAAATGCGGTCGCGGCGGCCCCAGCTCCCNGCGGCGGCGGCGGACAATGGAGGGGCGCAGCGCGGCGCGGAGCGGCGCCATCTCCCGGCGGTCCGCGGCATTGCACGGAGCGGGGCCGGGGGCGGCCCCCGCGCTGCGTTCAGCCCGTGGGATGGAGGGGATGCGGGGCCCGCACTGCGCTCTCCCCCCTCCTTCCAGCCCAAAAGCACCGTCTCCATTGGGTGCGCGTCTGCAGGGAGCTGCAGAGAGGGGTGCGAGCACCCCGTAACCCACGCTGGATGGGGCTGAGAGTGGGCGCTGGGTGGGGGGAGGCCTGCAGTGCTCAAAGCAAAGGGAGCAGAGCACTCAGGAGCATCTGCACATGGTGGGTTGGTGTGAGAGGCATTGCGGCCGGAGCTGTGGTTTGGGTTTGCCGGTAATTGGCACTCCCAGCACGGCCGGCTGCCCACTGCATGTGGATTGGGGTTGGTGGTAGCACAGGGTGAGGTGACTCCAGGCTCTGTTTCCTGGGAAATCGCAGTCACAGAGTCATAGGGGTTGAAGATCAGCCAGGCCAATCCCTCTTTCTAGCTAGAGTTCCCTAGAGTAGGAAATCCCAAGGGTAAGGGAGGTTGTGCTGGCATTTGCCGTGCTACTTTGTGAACGAAGCTGGACCCTAATAGGGAAATCAAACCTTGCAAAACCGCACCCCCTGATGGCGAGTGTCACCCACCGCAGGGACGTGCCACACACAGGGCTGCTGGAGGAATCCCGCTAACTGAACGTGCCCCAATATCCCCAGTCCTGGAACGGATCGTTTCCTGCACTTCTTTTCTTGGAGCTTTGCCTGATCCCGTTTGGAACAGCACGGATTTCTCAAGTGCTGCCATTCCCACAGCAGCAGCGCTCTGTGCCGCCTTTGGGTTATGCTGCAGAAGAGGTGAAGGGCTGCGGGGGCAGCGCAGAGCATCGCCCCATGTCCACCCACCCCCAGAACCGCTGCACCTGCAGAAGGAGAAAAGAGCAGCAGGAGTCTGCTTTGATTTATTGCCCTGAATGCAAGAAGGTGAGAGCGGTGGGGGCAAGATGGGCGTGCAAAATGACAGCAGGGGAGGAGGGGTTTGGGATACAGGGAACGGAGCGGTGCACAGCGGGTTGAGAGCACGAACCCAGCGGTGCCTCTTTTAGAGCCGTGTGGATGCACAGGGAGGGATTTACAAAGAGCCCGGATAGCTCAGTCGGTAGAGCATCAGACTTTTAATCTGAGGGTCCAGGGTTCAAGTCCCTGTTCGGGCGTGTAACTTTTTCGTGCACTGCATTTTCTTTCGTTTCCTTTTCTGATCTTTTAAATTTTTTTTTTAATTATTATTATTCCACAACCCCCAAGAAGCTCTCCTGGCCATTTCTCTCCTCGAAAACCTTTTAAAAATTGGGGTAGGAGCGGCAACTTCCACTCCCGGAGTCTCGGCTGCGCCCCATAGCAGCGGAGGAAAAAAAAGGAAAGAAAAAAGGAAGAGACCACTCGAGAGGAAAGAATCCAAATCTCACAGTGAAACGCAAAAAAGACAGCGCCCGAACAGGGACTTGAACCCTGGACCCTCAGATTAAAAGTCTGATGCTCTACCGACTGAGCTATCCGGGCTCTGAAAAAGCCCTGCTGACGCCACTCATATCACCACACTGCTGAGTAAACACAGCGCGACGCCGCGCCGCGGAAGGAGCGGGGGGGGCTCGCAGAGGGCTGGGGGCGACCATGCAGAACTCGGAGAGGCTCTGGGAGGCTCATCAGTCCAGGGAGCGGGGTAAGAGGAGGCAACCTGCGGTAACGTGGGGCACAGTGGGACGCGAGATCCGCCCAACAGCGCGGTCCTCCAGGGCGGTCTTCCACAGCAGGGAGAGGGCGCGAGATTCCGTCCTCTCTAGCAGAACACTTCCGGTATGCTCTATGACACAGCCGCGCCGTGCCGGGCGCCGCACGGAAGCGGCCCCGCAGCCATGTTGGCTCCGAGGGGAAGTGGCGGCCGAGGCCCCGCTAAGATGGAGGAGCGCAGCCCGCTGGGGGTGTAGGGGGGTTGCCCCCCAGCCCGGGCCACCTGGGGCCCATGGAGCAGCTGTAGGGTGAGCTTCGCCGCTGCCAGCACCGGGGGAGGCCCGAGAGGGTGCGGGGAAACGGAGAGCGGGGCCCGGAGTGGGTGGGCAGCCTCTGTGGGGGGGGTGGAGTCGGCCTCTGTGGGGGGGCGGGAGCCGCACGCCAGGCCGTGGCCGCTGGGGGCAGTGCTGCGGTCCCCGTGTGGTGCCCGGAGAGAAAATGAAGTTTCAGAGCTGAGCTCCGACTTTCTCGTGTGGAATCTTGTCTCGGCAGCACCGTTCGGGCAGTGCTATGCGGGGTGTTTTCAGCACGGGTCGTTCCGAGCCGTGTCAGTGCCGTTCAGGAGCACGCTTCCAAACTTCAGCGTCGTTCTAATTGCGTGTTGTGCTGAAGGCTTGAAGGGTCCTCCTGCTGGCTGACAGCTGACGTGAGCTCGCAGTGAGCTTAAGCCTTCTGCTGCAGCAATGAAAGGAGATGTGAGAAGTGCTGCTCTGTGGTGCACATCTGTGTTATTGCTCGCTTTTTCCTCTCTATAAGCTATCTCATAGCTCACGATTATCTTTGACTTTGGTACCTTTAGCAGCACGGTCGGCATCTCAGGAGTGTGTCACAGCCTGGCTACAAGGGGAGGAGGCTGGGACTGCTTGTACCGTCCTTCACATCGTGAAGCCTTCACATCATTAACCTTAAACCCTACCGTGCTTTTCCAGGGCCAAAGCCTTCGTCAGTGTAACTGTTGAAGCAGTGGTTCTAAGAGCTGTATTAACAAGAAGGAAGTGTTTTCACAGAGCACGAATGACTCAAAGGGCAGATGAGTGAAGTTTTGCAATTATTACACAAGATGGACTTTAGATGAGCCCTATTTTTTTAGGGTGGTCAGCTCTGGCTTGCAGAAGGGCTGCAGTTCACTGGGTTAAAAGCAAAGGTGAAAAACTGAGTCTCAGGTTTGATGGCAGCAGAGTTTAATAGATTCAAATTATAAACTATTTTGGAGAAAAGGTGACAAGATTGAAATGGCCAATGAAATAGTGTTGTTACAGGTTACATTTATATCTGCTTTGGTATTTGTTCATGCCACGCTCCCTGGCAGCTCCAAGCAGGGTGCTGGGGCTGCTGCAGCTACCATGTGGGTCGGGAGGGTCACCCAGCTCTGCCCTGCATTGAACTTAGCACTGGGAGACTGTGTGGTAAACGCTGATGGAAAGGGGTTGCAGTTTATGTACAGTGCTCATGTCTTCAGGACCCTGTTGAGGGCTGTGTGGCAGACAGGCTTGCAATAGGACCTTGAGTGAATGCTGATGTGTTTAGTAACTCTTTTATAGGAGTATTGCAAATGCCCCTAGATGCTCAGCTCTGTGCAAGCTCCTCAGGCAAGCATATGCAGCTAGAAGATAGGATTAAATTAAAGGCTTTTCACTGCTGCAAGAAAAATAGGTTTAGATGATTAGCTTCAGTTTCGCTTATATTCTAAGTGCTTAACACTGTATCTGTGCTGTGACAGGAACACTTAGCATAGTCGTGTCAAGGTATTATACAGCCATTATCTGGTGCAGGAGAAGCTTTTTTAATTATCTAACTTGCTTCAGCTTTGTGTTAAAATAGTGATATTGATTTGACACCCCCTGAAAGCAGTATTGGAGAAAAGCAGCCTAGAACCAATACTATGTAATATGTTAAAATGGGGGTACATGGAAACAGCAGTGTGTGCAATGGGGTGGAGCTGCTGCAGGGTTCCAGGCATCACATCACCAGCGACAAAGCTGTCAGCAGCAGCTGATTTAGGGAGATTTGCAGAGCCATTTGCCAGCATTCATTGTTAATTGAAAGAGTCAGTTTTGTTTTTCCTCCTCTTTAACTGGTTTTGTAATGAAATAGCATTGCATAACGTTTGTACTTGATAGCTGCTGAGATTCATCAGAGGTTGGGGGCATTTTGGTGCACTGTTGGCAGATCTTTAGGTGAGAGCACACAATGCAGGTGCAGCATCTGAGCAATAAAACTCTTTTTAGGGGAAATTCAGCCTTTTTTGCTGTTCGTTTTGGATCGTATTCCAGAACGGTTTCCAAAAAGGATGTTTTAAAACTGGTGTTTCAAGTGGATGTTAAAGATAGCAGCCTGCCTTTAGTAAGTATTGCATTAAGGGACTCCTCCATTGTGAAATCTCAGGATGCTTTTCCTAACTGAATGCAAGTCAGTATGAAAGCAATGAGCCAGAGCCCCCCAGCAGCAGTCAGTGCTGCACTCAGGAGGACAAATACCTGCAAAAAGGCACTCGCTGGGGGTGGCACTACGAAGGTGCCTTGTGATGCTTCCTTGGCTGCTATCTTGCAGCTCTCCCAGGGCAGATGGGTGGGCTTGATAGGAGCGCAGTGATGCAATCAGGTGAGACGTGTGGTGTGAAGAAAGGCAGCAGCAGAGCAGTGAGGGGCTGAAGATGCAGGCAGGGTGTGGTTTACAAGGGGCAGTGAAGCTCTTTAGCCAGCTGGCTGCTTGGTGGGCAGGCATGAAAGCTCACAGGAAGCTCACAATGATGGAGCCAAACCTAATGAACTGTGACTCGGCTGTCGGATTAGTGCTTGCTTGGACCCTCCTCTCTGGGGTTTCTCTATATGTGATCCTGCACACACGATGGTGAATCGATCTTTTTTGGTAGAAATTGTGCCTTATTTGAGGGCAGGAAGAAGGATGGCAACTGGGAACAGGAATTCAAAGTCAGATGTTAATCCACTGTTGAAATGAGCTGTTACTGAGCCTACAGACTCACCAGGCAGCATCATGTCTTCTTTATACGCCTTGCTGCTCTTTTTACTTTGCACAGTAGATAGAAACTGCATTATTTCTTCACAGATTTAAAGCAAACTGGAATAGAATTAGAGCTTCAGCTCTACAGACAGTGCCAGGAAACATCCGTGCACCCAAAGCCTGCACCCAAAGCCTGCACCCACGTGTGGGTCTGTTAGTTACACTCTTTGTCTCAAGCTTTGCTTTCTGCGAGCATCCAGCAAGCTGTGATCTCATGGGGTCCTGCTCTCTTTCAGGAACTTTTACTCACCGAATGGGCAGGCTGCTTGTTCCTGTGGTGTGCATGACCATATAAAGCATTCAGATGGGAAAAAAACCCCGTTACTCCATGACTACTTTGTGATTCACGGTTTGTTCCAAGGCATGTTGGTCTGTGGGGACCAGCGGCTGTTACATTACACGTGTGGCTCTGAAGCTGTAGAAGAGAGCAACATTAAGTTCACTGCTACTTTGTTGTCTACAAACTAAACTAGTCTGGACGCCTTCAGCACTGCAGGGTAAATATGTGGCTCGTAATAAAGGGAAGGATACAGTTGGAGGGGGGGTTGTGGAGGAATTGGCACTGTTTCTTTCTGACCAGCCCCGGCAGGGCAGGCTGTGAGGTTTTCTGCCCTGGCAGTGCTGGGCAGAACAGCTGGTGGCTGCTTCCATCATTCTTGTGGGTATCTGCAGCCTGGGCATGTCTTAGAGCTTGCGTGCTCGTTTAGCCTGATTAAAAGAAAGCTGCTACTACAAGTCAGTGCTCAGAATCCAGCTTACTAACAAGTACAGTTTGCCTGTGAAGTCTGGAGTCTGGATGGTGACTTGTCTGCCTCCCTCATAAAGGCAGTACTGAAGCAGTTAAAACTTGAAGGCAGTGACTGAGATGTAACCTGGAGGGGCAGAATCTCTTTCCAGGAATGCAGGGTGGAGGGGAAACCCGCCGTTCTCTCCTCTTTTGCCTGCTTTTCACACCTCCTGCAGCTGCCACCCAAAGCTGATGCGTTTAGCTGCAGCTGGCAGGGAGCTCGGCCAGGCTCTTGCAGAGCGCTCACAACTCTTAGCAGAGGCACGGGGAGGACTTGGAGCAGGGAAGTTCAAGGCTGGTAAGTTGAGCTGTGGTTCAAAGGACAGCACAGATCGTGCAGCGTGGTGGGTTCTGTGGGTGGCTTGTGATGCAGCACGTGTGGCATTATGGAGTGCAAACGTGGGGAGAAACGTAAGGCTGGCAGTGGTTGTAGCTGTTAAGTCACTTCAGTTATACCTAGATGTGGTGACTCCCAGCCTTATGGACCCAGCTTGAATTTGAGATGCATTAATCACGCTTTATTTAGGGATGCTTGATCTTTAGGGATGATTTTGTTCCTGGCAGTGCTTTATTTCTGAGAAACGTGATGGGATGAGGAATATCAGCAGCCTCCAGCAAAGGAAGTCACAGCATCTCTTAGTAGATGGGCCATGGGAGGGATAGGGGCTGAGTGTGCAACTCTGGGTGTTGGCTTGAGTATGCTTGAAAACATTTTGCTTATTGAAGTGTTAGCTCTGCCTGTGCCAGATAGATGTTCAGTCTGTTTTGTCATCCAAAAAGCAACATTTCAATCTGCGTAGGCAAGCTCAGGAGCCAGGCTTTGCTATTTGGTTCATCTCATGCTCTGCCAGAATGTCAGCCAGAGTCAGCTGTAGGATTTGTTTTATTAATGCCTTAAGAAGAAAGCACCCAGGTTAACATTGGAATGGAGAATTCATTGTAAGAGCAGCATTAGTGCTGGGTTGGTGCGTGCTCTGGAGCTGAGGTGATGCTGTGTGAGAATGGGAGGTCAGGACTCGAGCTCTTTAGCAGGTTCAATATCCTTCCTTTCAGTGGCTGGTTCATTTGCACTGTCCTTTCTCTTTAAATATAGAGAAGGTTTTTGAACCTGCTTTGCATGGGGCAGATTGTACTGGGCTGTGCCGAGGGCGTGAGTCATTGCCAGTCATTGTGCTTATGAAGCTGGGCTCTCTGGGTGGATACTGAAACTGATAGGGCCTGACACATTCAAATGGCTGCAGGACTTCCCCTATTGTTCCTTTCCAAGAAGGGATCACTTCACCTGCTCAGCCAGTAACGCTGTTAAATTCGTTCCTTTATAGCCCACATCTGGTCATTTGGGGTGAAGGCTGCAGCAGCTTGAGCAGATTTTCTCCTCTTGTAAAAGCAGGTGGGGAACGTGTTCATCATTGCCATCGGAGCTGGCTGCCCGGGGGGTTGCTCTCCTGTGAAGATCTCCCTTGGGGTTATTGTGACTCAGCTTCTGCTTCCTCCCCCTGTGACTGGAGGGCCTCAGCACGTTAAGAATGTGCTGATGGCGTGCTGCAGGGCTGCAGTGTGCCCCCAGCTGGCAGGTCCGGGTTCCTCACCCAGCCATGCTGCCTCCTCAGCACCACAGCAGCCCCAGTGCCTGCAGGGCTGTCCCAGCTCCCACCCGGCTGTTTGCTGGGCACCGAGGCAGATCTGCTTTAAAAGAGCAGCTGTGGGGGCACAGCAGCGTTATCATCGTTTTGGATGTGCATGCAGGGCTATTTTTAAACAGCGACTTCCTGAAACTTCTAAGAAGTGGAAGTGGTTAAACTCAGGGCTGGGTTTCTTGGCTTAACTGGTGCACGAAACTTCTCATTTACAGGTTTGTTCCATAAGCAGCTCATCACTGCCACAATGACATCTTCAAGCTCTGCCCAGCATCCAGCAGCTGAGAACGCCTGCAGGATCACTCTTGGACAAGCTAACCAGGTAATTATCTCCCCCACTTATCTTCATTGCTTTCTCCTCACTAAAGCTTGCACTTCTTCCACTAAATCAAAACTCTCTAATGACATTTAGGTAAGAAGTATTTAGCATGATAGAAAAGGGCTTTTATCCTGAAGATTTCTGTTAGCTTTCAGAGATTTATGAGTATTTTAAAGGGAATAGAAGGGGAGAAAGGAGATAAATTGGGCCATAGAAGAAAATGCATAATGCATGTTTTTGGAGCTATACATGCAGAATTCCATATGCAGCATTGCTCCTGATTCTAGACTACTTGTGACAGTTGCATTGAAGCATTATAGCTCTGTGTGCTGAACGTAGTTCAGTCAGTAATGCATCCCCACAGCTCATTTTGAGGCCAGTGCTGAGCACAGCACTTGTGTTACTGCCTCTTCTTAGAGTGTCTCTGGAAGAAGCAGCTGCAAGCCAAGGGCAACGTGGCAGGCATGTGGTTTGGCTGTGACACAGCATGCTGACAGCCAGTCCAAGAGGAAACACGCTGCAAAGAGTGGCTGGGGAAATCTGATCTAACATCAACTGTTTCTCTTCCAGATCCACTTTGCTTGTGCAGGGCATCTCCAAAGTGTGAAGGGAATGGGCAGGAGTGAAAGTGAACTGGTGGTGTGTTAGAAGATCCTCCCATGGGAGGCAATTGCAGAAGCTTTGAAATATAGCCAAGTCCTGTGCAGTTTATGTATATGCTTATTTATTCAAATCACTTTGCTTGAAAAAAGCACATAAATAGGCTCTGATATTGCTAGGCAAATATTGATGGCCAACAGTTTCCAAACTACCAGCTCTGTTTTGGCTGTGCTGTAATAGCTGAGGGCTCATTTTGCATGGATCAAGCTAACTAGGTTGCTGCTTTAATCAAAAGGAGATGCATGAGCAGTTATTTCAGAATCTATTTGAGAGTGGTCATTAGAGAAATGAATGAGTGCAAATACATAATTTATCTTATTGAAAACCATATGCTGATACAAGCAATTGCATTGTGCTCAGCTTTTTCCAAGTAAAGATGCTGTTTTTGAGAGAGAACAGCTCGTGTCCAGCCACAAGACTCTGTCTGAGCTTGAAAATATATCTAACAGTCACAGTGATGGGAAAACAGGCAGCCCAGATAATGCTTTTCTATGGTACATAAACAGTGGGACAAAAGCCTTGCCAATGTGCTGCCCAGTAGCTGAGTGACAAATTACACTTGTGACAAGCAACTAAAGCTGGTGAAAATGGTGCTGCAGCAAAATCTGGCTGTTGAGGAAATGCAGGGTTGCAAGGGAAAGAAGTATTGCAGTTGCATTTAGATAGGCAGAAAGGAGAGGTATGTATGAGGCACAGGTGAACCCATTTGACTGATAGGTGAAGGCCTTCACCTGCACAGATTGCATGCCTTGAGAGCCCTGTCGAAGTGCAAGGGAGCCAGCAATAAGCAGTGTGTGCTGAGAACTGGGTGTTTTTTCCAGGGAAAGATTGAAATATCTTGCTGTTTTAGCACCTGGGAGACAAAGGGGGAGAGCAGCGGAAGCGATTCGGGTGGGAAATGTATACATTAGCATACAGTATTGTGCACAGTTAGGTAGCATTCAGCTTCCTGGCAGAGCAGCGTGGGCTTGCTGACATCTTTTAGGAGCGTGAGGCTCTCCTAAGGATTATTAAAGTTCTTGTGGAACACACAGAGTGGGGGGGGAAGCAGCTATTTAAAACCCACTGCAGTTTTATATAGCATCTGTCTCATGTACTACTCAAAGCTGCTTGGGAGTGTGGGTGAAACCTAAAGGGGTTGTGGTGCAGTTGCATTGTTCCCATATGCTTTACATATTACTTAGTAAAGATTTTGATTATTGGCTGAGATCTACAGAAAATACAGATTCTGATCCTTGGTGTTAATTAACCACACGTTGTCTTTGAGGTAGTCTTATTATTAGGTGCCTCTTCATGGATCCTAGTAAATACAGACCTGAGGAGGGATGCACAGAGCATGTTCAGTCTGTTCTCTGCACTACTTGAGGCAAATCAGCCTTGCTGAACTTGAAGTCCCACTGTGGGTGCCCATGGTTGCTCCTGAGTCATGACTCAGTACCTTTGGTTAGTCACTGCCCAGGCCTCCATACCAAAGGCCTGAGTTTCTTATCTTTCCTCACATGATGGATGACATCAAAGTTAATTGGGCAGTGTGAGTGATTAAAGCCTTTTTGTCTTGCACTTGAGTCAGAATGATGGTGCTGATTTTTGCTCCTTTTATCTTCTCTTCAAGCATTTGACCATGCAGATTACTTGTTAAAGAGCACCAGCACTCAGCAGGTTAGCCTAAGGCAAGCAGTGTTTTCCCATGACCTCCATCTCATAGCACAGTTGTCTCTGCTCAGTGTGGCAGTCTTAGGCAGCTTGAGCAACTTGGGCTCGTTAACTGAGATCTGCAGGCATGCATGCTGGGCTCACGTTCTTTCTCTCATTGCTTCTCATCATTCAAACAAAGATCTGTGCTGTGTGTTTCAGGTGCGACCCAAACTCCCTCTGCTGAAGATTCTGCAGGCTGCAGGTGCCCAAGGTGAAACCTTCACCCTGAAGGAGGTGGGCTCAGTTTCTAAGCACTGAAAGTGTGCTTGTCCTGGGTTGCTTGGTGGGTGGTTCTTTATGGGAAGGATTTGGGACTGGCTCTTGATTCTTCTGTACTTGGAGGCCCTACCTGCAGAACAGGGATTCTGTACCCATGGGGCTGTTGGGATTTAATGTTTCAGAATCATAGAATGGCCTGGGTTGAAAAGGACCACAATGATCATCTCTTTCCAACCCCCTGCTGTGTGCAGGCTCACCAACCAGCAGACCAGGCTGCCCAGAGCCACATCCAGCCTGGCCTTGAATGCCTCCAGGGGTGGGGCATCCACAGCCTCCTTGGGCAACCTGTTCCAGTGCCTCACCACCCTCTGTGTGAAAAACTTCCTCCTAACATCCAACCTAAACCTCCCCTGTCTCATGATGGTTAATCGTCAGGAGCCTTTGAAGGAACTGAGAAAGGAGGAAGAAATATAATCAGAAACTGCTGTAGAGAAAGAAAAGATGGAATAAATAGTCTCATGCCTGAGAGAGTGTAGGAGATGCTGTTCAATTGCCTTACCTAGTGCATGAGAGCCTTAAAAACTGGATGCTAGCTGATAGTTTTAAGTTCTTTTTGAACTCGCTTGTCAGCTAAACCTGAGAGACCCTGCAAATTCATTTATTTTTAGATTAAAATGCAATATGTGTACAAGATTAAAAAAATGACACTGGCTGTGATTTACAAGAGTAGCCTGTCTGGAAAGAATTAAAGGCAGTGGTTTTTCATTATGAATGTGTCAGATCTTCCCGCAGAGCTCTGTGACTTATTTTTAACACTTATGCATTTAAATAACTTGTTTAGCTTCTACAAAGTTTTGCAAAAACAAATTGAATGCTTTAAATGGGGGCAGTTCAGTATTAAATGCAGGTTGCTTGTGTGGATTAACATTTTGACTCAGCTCAGTCAGTCTTTCTGCAGCTATTGGTGTTAGCACCATTTTGGTGGCGTTTGCTATCATTCAGGAGGGCCACTTTGGTGGGTAATGGGGGGTGGAACTTTGCCTGTGTTGGGCTTAACACACTTTTCTTTCTCCTCTTGTTCTCCTCACTGTAGCTGGCATTTCTTTTTAAATTGGTGTAGCAGAGGGAACTTGTCTTAGTTTTCTGTCCTGTTGGTTGCAAACCTTATGGCAGTGTGGTAAAGCTTCCTTCTTTGAGGTACTGATGGGTGGCAGAAATGCAGAACAAGCAGGTGCTGTTCAGCTGGCACTGCTTAGGGTGTCAGGAAGCAAATACCATCACAGAATGGCCCGGGTTGGAAGGGACCTCAAGGATCATGAAGCTCCAACCCCCTTGCCAGGCAGGGCCACCAACCTCCCCATTTCATACCAGCCCAGGGCCCCATCCAGCCTGGCCTTGAACACCTCCAGGGATGGACGGGGCATCCACAGCCTCTCTGGGCAGCTGTTCCAGCACCTCACCACTCTCATAGCAAAGAACTTCCCCCTGACATCCAACCTAAATCTCCCCTCCCTCAACTTCAAACCATTTCCCTTGTTCTGCTGTTATCTCCCCTTTCAAAGAGCTGACTCCCCTCCTGTTTATAGGCTCCCTTTAGGTGCTGAAAGGCTGCAATGAGCTCACCCCACAGCCTTCTTTTCTCCAGGCTGAGCAAGCCCAGCTCCCTCAGCCTGTCTTCATAAGGGGGGTGCTGCAGCCCTCTGATCATCTTTGTGGCCTCCTCTGGACCCTCTCCAGCAGCTCTCTGTCTTTTTTGCACTGGGGGCTCCAGACCTGGACACAGCACTGCAGATGGGGCCTCACGAAGGCAGAGTGGAGAGGGACCATAAACTAACACCAATTTCCAGAGTCTTTGGTTCCAGCTG
Organism: Pavo muticus; assembly: GCA_016647715.1. NCBI lineage: Eukaryota > Metazoa > Chordata > Aves > Galliformes > Phasianidae > Pavo > Pavo muticus. The sequence continues at coordinate 430,867 of JACDJE010000053.1, forward strand.
CAGATATGGCTAATGATATGTTATGGTTCCACAGGTTATGCATTACCTGGGACAGTACATAATGGTGAGGCAGCTGTATGACAAAAGGCAGCAACACATGGTGTATTGTGGAGGTGATCAGCTGGGAGAATTGCTGGGGCTGGAGAGCTTCTCTGTAAAAGATCCAAGGTAAGAAAAAGTAACCTTTAACACAGGCTGTACTATGGAGATTGATGAGTGAGGGACCCTTGGTGACACTGGTCCTGTTTGCAGTCGCATAGATCCCCACGAGTACCACATGCCCAGCTCTGTGGCTTTGTGCTAATGCATTTGATAAGTTTGAGTTTAGCTCTTGCTTTGAAGAGCTGGTTCTGAATGGTACAGGCAGCAAGCTGCTCGAGGTGACATCTTTGCCTCCCTTTTATTGCTGCATCTTCTCAGGCTGTTGGTTCTCAGGCTCGTGCTAAAATCTGCATCCTTCAGGTAGGTTCTGAGCTAGATTTAGGAGTGGCAAAAATGCACTGCAGATTCCAGCATCTCTATGGGGATAATAAACGAGAATTTCTGTCTCTGATTTGACAGGATAATGCTCTTGTGATTATATTCATATCTCCTTTTCCACAGCCCAGTCTATGACATGTTGAAACGGAACCTTACTTCTGCTGCCATGACAGGTAGGTTTTTTACAGTATGGGCAAGTATATTCAATAAAGTGTTGATGTAACTTGGGTAAGTAATGATATTCAGAGAAGAGAAATGTTTCTGAAGCTGGAACAAACTGCTGATGAAGGCTTTGACCAGAGTCTCTTTGAGTATGTTCTGTTTGTGTGTGTCCACCATCAGTAGCTGCAGTATGAAATCAATTAGCTGGTTGAGTAATACGGCTGCCTTTAACCAATGGCCAAACCTCAGAGCAGCAGATAAAATATTGTGGATGCCCAAATCAACATAGCTGAAGCATCTCATCCAAGTTCTCATTGATTGCTCAGACTTTTGTCAGCTTTGTAGCAGTCTGAGACTTCCCTCTCTTGCCTCATTGTATACTTCAATTGTCTTGAGAGTGAGTGTAAAGAATGCTGGAAACCTAACCTAGTTCTGCAGTCCAAAGAGGTCTGGACTTTACTCAAACCCTTGGATGTTTAAAGGCTACAATTCTTTGGCTTGTGAGAGGTACAATCTATTTACATCAGTTTATTCTTAAGTTAATCTCAGGTGATGGCTCCCATGGTGCAGCTCATCATCTTCATGTGGAGATTAACTTATTGAAGCCACAAACATGCACATCAGGAGTTAACTGTACCAGGAGGGTTGTGAAAATCTTGTGTTGGGCTTCCTGGGATCTCTAAGCAGATATTATGGGCTTAGTTCTTCATAAGTGCTTGGTCTGTTTTTGCACACACGTGTTCAAGCAGGTGTAGGAATGGAGAAGACGTGGCCCTGAGCTGTTTATGTCTGTTTTGAGCCAGATGTTGGTGCCTGTGAGGTCCACCTCCTTTCCTTTCTATTTAGAACCTTCCTGAGCAGACTCATCTAAACACTTAGCTGCAGAATAACTGTGTGAGTGCAGTTTCCCTTGCTGGTAGTGCCCTGGCCTTTTACCTGTAGGCAGTGTGTGAAGAGCAAAGGATCCCAACGAAACGCCCTCCTCTGCTGCCCTGTTCCCTTCTCCTTGGTGTGTGCATGTGGCTGTGCACGTGTGGCTGGGTGTGCGTGTGTTGGCCAGTCGTGCTGTAACTACTGCCAAACCTGCCAGAGGAAGTACTGTTCCTTTGGTGTGATGATCATTGGGTTTAACCACCACGTGTGCATGTGTATCTGTGTGACTATGATGCGAAACAAGCTTGGCAGACCGGGCCAGCTGTGTAGGAAGGATGACTCTTGGTATTGTTTTTCCCTTCCTTGCAACACAGAAGTAGCTATAAGTGCTGGAGGGCTGAATGAGGCCATCATGTTTTGTATTAGCAGCTTGTATTCGTTTGCCAAACCAATACTCATCAGAGCATCACTTCTGCAGATTATCCTGCCCACTTCTTCCAAGTACACTTGTAGGAAGAACAGTGACTGCAGTACATCTTGTTAATAAAGATTAAGCTCTGACATAATGCTCTTTATCAGATGCTAGCCTTACTTGGCTAGCTGTCACTTCTAACATGAATCACATGAGGGGTATTTAGGAATGCCTACCTCACTTAAAGGATGTTTTGTGTTCAGTTCCTAATGGATGTTAGCTTTGAATAAGGAAGCCTTCCAGTACGTGGAGTGCATTTTCACACAGTGCTTAGGACTTGTATGTGTCATACAGTGTTAGAAGAGCAGTTCTTCTAATGCCACAGTGGAGACAAAGCAGTGATGGATGAGCCAATTGGCTTCTGTTTTCCTGCAGGTCTGAAATTCTTAGTTGCCACTAGGAAGTTGTATGGTGATGAAAGCAAACAAAAAAACCCCAACAAATCAATGCATGGAGCCACATCATTTTGTGGTCCTGTGTGTTATCACTTCATAGTCCACTTTTCTGCCTACAAGATGCAGTTTTCAGTGCCATGACTCACAATGCACATCAGATTGTTCGTGCCTCCCTGGCATTTTGCAGGGAGTTCAGTTGTGCTAAACTGATAATGGGAGAAAGCAGGAGCCATCCTCTCACCTTTTCAGAGAGCAGACTTCCTAAATACAGCTCTTCAGTTATGTAGAAAGACTCTGTAGGCTGTTACTGCTATTTAGTTAGGCTGGCCTTTTAAATTACCTCCATGTGTGCCTGGCAAAGCCTGGGGAGTGCTACTAGAGTGGTGCTTCTCTAGGGAATGGCCAGCTCTCTAAGGGAGAATGGGATTCCTAAGGGATTCCTGGAGGATTGCTTAGAGGTCTGCCAAGCCTGGGTCGCTGGTTGCTTGCTGAAGACCCTCTGTGTTGTGAGAATGGTTATTACCAGGGAAGGTTTTTTCTTTTGTTTTACCTGCTATCCAGATGCTGCACAGAATCCCCCAAAGGAACAGAGCGTCGATAAGCCAAGCCAAGACCAGCTGAAGGTAAACCCACTGCGTGGTGGTTTCTTTTGTTGTACAGAGTGCCCCTTCTCTGTACCTGTGCATGGTGGACTACCAGAACTTTGTGCTGCTTGGCTGCCAGGTTCTCACCTTCCTGAAAAGTTCTTGGAGTCCACACAACAGGGACAGAGTGACCCTTCTCTGTTCTCATCATAACAGAGTGCCAGTCTCTGAGCGCGTTTCTCTGGGGTGTAGCACTTCTAGTCCTCAGTTCCTCCAGCCTGCTCTGTCTTTTCATGCCTTTTCCCACTTTCTCTCAGTAGGAATTGCCAAATCATTAAACTTTCTCCGTGTTGTGTTTTAGTAGGATTGTTTTCAGAAGCTTTCAGGCAGAATCTGAAACCTAGGAAAAATCTTTGCCTGTTCTAACCTATCTCAGGTGTGTTTTGGGATGAAGGTAAACTGGTGTGGGAGGTGTTCACACTGGGGGCTAGAGAACCACGAAGAGAACAGTTTTACTGCATTTAAGATGGCAACTTTTGGACTTTTTGCCAGTCTTAAGATTTTTCCTGGGTTGCAAGTGTATGGTTTGTGCTGATTACAGGTGATTTAGTGTTCCTAGAGGGTTAACAGTGTGTAGCTTTTGTTCAGAAACTTCTATTTATCTTCTTGTCTTTTTGGCCTCGTACTGCAGCTGGTGACTCAGAATGGAAGTGCTACATCCCCTTGTCTCTATAAGCTCTGGTGGGCTAACATCTGCTTTTTCCTTCATGCAGTTTAGCCCAAAGGAAGGTTCTGACACTGTCACCATGGAGGATGAAAGCAATGCATCTGCTGTGTCTACCTCAGAGCACAAATGTGAGAATTATGAAGGTGAGTGCCAGCTTTTCCATGGTAACAGGCTGTACGAGCACTTCTGCTCCTTCTCCAGCATGACACGTTGAGCTTTGTATCAGGAAACAGCTGGAGGAGGGTGTTGGGAGACTGATAAAAACCTGTTGTGGAATGTAGTCTTTAAAACTCATCATTTTATGGCAAAGAATGAGAGAAGTGCAGATGTCTGCCAAACATACTTTATGATAGGCGTGTTTTCTAGCTTAGGCACTTTGTCTCATAAATAAACACTGAGTAAATAGGCAGGTTTAGCCCCAAAAGCACATCTGTCACTAACCAACGCCATCAAAAATCTTACAGGCCTTGCTGAAGGGTATTGTAAATGCTGAAATTAGACTTGTATCTATTTATCTTCCCAAGGGACCCTCTCCTCTGATTACACAGAACGCAGCCTGAGCTGCCTGCAGTCATTACCTGCAAACCAATCAGGAATATCAGGAACAGTGGATCTTTTTTTTTTCTATCCAGCTTAAGTATCACACAGCTCCTTCATGTTTAGACATTGCCTTTGTTTTAATGTCTGGGGTTTTCTTGCTGGTTCAGTCATGGATTTCTGATGTTATGGAAACAATTTTCCTGTTTTTTTTTCCACCTTCTGCTCACAGATTTTTCTCACATCAAGGAACTTAATTTGTAAAAACAGATCCTCTTTGCAGTGTGTGGGTATTTCTGGGTAAAATGAGAGCAGTAAATATTTTCTTGGCTGCATGTGCAGAGGAGGTAGAAGCAGTCCTTGTTGGTGCCTTTGAAGCTCTCAGCAGTGAGGAGGGTTTGTTTCAAGGTTATCTTGAAATTTAGACCTCTGAGTTGAGGATTGGAGGCTAAACTGCATGTGCTAAAAAGGAGGCTGAAGCAGGCAGTTATAGAGGATGGATTTTTACCTTTCCATTTCCTGATTCGACCCTGGTTTGGGAATTGAGGAGCTCCCATCATTTGAAATTCAAACAGAACTCAAACTGGTTCTTTCTACATTTCAAGCGCTCCAAGAAATCTGCTCAGTGTTGTCTTGGATAGAGTTCTGAGGGAGAATTCATGTTTGTGTATTCCTTCTTAAAAAGGTGGTAATGCTGAACAGAACACGTGCAGTTACAGAGGCACTGGGAGCTCTGGAATGCTTCTTTGACCTCTGGCTGTGTGCTGACTGGGTAGACACACCAGTGCAGTTGTGTGGCAGATCTGACATCTCGGTACACTCACACAGACTTCAAAGCTCCTAGCAGTAACTCTGGCTGTAAGACAGTGGAAGAAAGGTTTCTCAAATCAGATGGGGCCAAATTTGTCTCTGCTAGTCTCTTTCATGATGTAGGTGTGGCATGACTTAGATTCTACTTGGCTCTTACAGACAAAGACTTAATAGAAAACCTCTCTAAAAGCAAGAAGCCTAAACTGGACCTAGTGTTTGAGGAATGGGATGTAGCTGGTCTTCCATGGTGGTTTTTAGGCAACCTCAGAAGCAATTACAAGTCCAGAAGTAATGGATCAACAGATATTCAGACTAACCAGGTGTGTAGACGTTTTAAAGAGGTGCACTGTATTCTCTTCCTCTCCTCTTTTGTTTTCCAAGTAAATAATATGTTATTGTCCTTTCTCTTCCCTTCCCACTTCAGGATTTTCAGCCTCTCCCTTCTGTGTTCCAGTCCCAGCCTTTCACATCAGGTGGTTGGTTACCTTTATAGTGTTCTTAAATAAACTAGGCACTCTATCTGCTGGAGGCCCTTCTGCACTCCAGAGCTTTGATGGTATTGCAGTGGGTGCCCCTTCCCTGTGTTGAAAGTTGTTGCTCAGTGCGGATGGTGGCACCGTGGTGGCCAGCTGCTGTGTGGCCGGCTTGCAAGGGGAATGAGCATCGTGCTGCTTGCCACCAGGGGTGTCTTTGTGAGAGTAGTGCACTGCCCCTTTCTCTCCTAGGCATGAGAAGCAGCCCAGGGCCTGGAAGGAAAAAGGGAGAGGTATTTCCTGCGGCCGTGGCTGCAGTGCTGGTCCTCCTGCTGTTGGTACCCTGAGCTCTAAGTGGTCTCTTCTGTTTCTTCTCCAATAGGAAATAGACACTGCCATTGTTTCAGATACTACTGATGACTTGTGGTTCCTCAACGAGAGTCCCTTGGATCAGACCAACACAGCAGTCAGAATGGAAACAGCTGACTGTGAGGAAGTGAAGGAAGGTGACAAAAAGGTACCTTTTCAAACAGGCACCAGCTGGCCTTGTCTGAATGATCTCAATCAAGTGCAGAATCCCTCGTTTTTCCCCAGCCTTTCAGTGCTGTGTTAACATGTGAGGAGCTAAATCTGTAACCACCCAGTGTTAGAAAAGGCTGTCACCATTCCATACACAGAGCGATGGCTTTCCTTTTAGCCAGTCTGGGTTTTGGTTTAAAGGTGTGTATTTTCAAGGCACAAAATGAATTTCAAATTACTGGCCAGTGTGAGGTTTTAATTAGGATAGCCACAAGAGGAATTAATCAGATGTGTGTTAAAATCTGTTCATGATTCATGGAATTTAGTAGGAGCACTCAGGTATTTGTGTTTGCATTGTTGTGATTATTTGCATGCATTGGAGAGAGAGGTGCATTCATCACAAGGAAATCTGACTGTAAACCAGCTCAGTGCAAGTTAGCAGCAGCAGCCTGGAACAGATAAAGTAGACAAAACGACTTTTCATTCACTTCTGTGAATTAATTCTCATGGTGATCATGTCGTTTAGTTCTGCTGCACAGAGCTAGGCACATCAGAAGTACAGATTGTTGCAGCTCTTCTGACAGCATCTCTGCTTTTCCCAGGTGACTGAGGATGCATGTTTGCATGACTTTGAGGATTCCCAGTGTTTAAGTGACGACACGGATACAGAAGCTACTTCTGAGGTAGGCATCCCTTGGGTCAGCTTTCCTTGCTTGGAGTATGCTGCAGCCCTGGCTGTATTTAGGAAAACTGCTCTCCCAGCTTCTCCTACAGCTCCTGCTTGCAGTAGGAGAAGCATTAGGATGGCATTGGATGGCATTGGGCAGCTGAATGATAGCTCTTGCCCTTGCTTTCTGAGGTAACCAAGTAAGCCGCTGTCAGTTGTGCACATACAGATGCCAAATGATTATGGAGTCTGGGAAACGTGTTCCTAACTGATTCCAGGAGCTCTGCCCTTGAATTCAATAGACTGCACAGCTTGAGAACGCTGTATTCTCACACAGGCTGGGAGGAAGGAAGGACAAATTTAATGCTTAAGGAGAGACCTGCATTTTTAGAGTGCACAGAGTGCTCAAATCCTCAGGCACTCTGAGGTGTTGATAATTGAATCACGCACCTGCAAGCCTCAGTAACAGCGTCCTCTCTTGATGAAGCTTCTTTGCTGCTTTTCCTTTGTTGAGGAAAAGACTTGTTAGCAAGCGTGCACTAACTTGCTGCTGTTTTTGTCTGCCCCAATGGTTCTTCAGGACTGCTGGCAATGCACCAAATGCAAGAAGTTTAACTCTCCAGGCAAACGGTACTGTTACCGCTGCTGGGCCCTGCGGAAGGACTGGTACTCGGACTGTCCCAAACTCACTCATTCTCTTTCCCTATCCAACATTGATGCTATGCAAAACAAACACAGTGATGAGGGGATAGATGTCCCAGACTGCCGAAGGACTATTTCTGCTCCCGTTGGCCCACCTAAAGAGATGTATGTGGTAGAAAACAAATCACACGTAGATCCCTGCGGCTCTATTGAGTCCTTGGATTTGGCACGAGAATGTGAAAGCAGGGACTCTCTGTTGCATTTCCCTGAGCATAAAAAGGAGGAAGAAATACAGTCTTTAGAGAGTATAAAGAAGTTACTGAATCCTTGCTTCCTGTGCCATCACAGACCGCGAGATGGGAATATTGTCCATGGGAGGACTGCTCACCTTGTGGCCTGTTTCAAGTGTGCAAAGATGCTGAAGAAAAAGAGATCACCTTGCCCAGTGTGCAGGAAAGACATTGAGATGGTGATTAGAATCTTTATGGGGTAGTTGTGCCTCTTCAGGCCTTCTCTGCTGGAGGATAGCACACGGATTTTCTTGCACTCTACACAGGCCCTGACTTCAGAGCTCGGAGCATGAATACCAAAGACAATTAAGATTCCAAACTGACCAAGAGCACAGAAATCAACCCTGTACATCATATGAAGCAGTGTCCATTTCTGCTATCTACTTAAATGAAAGCCCGTTGGGAGCAGGGAGGGACCAGCCTGTTGGTATTGATGCCCTAGCTTTGAAATCATCTACACCTTTTAATTTGAGTTCAGTAGTTTCAGAAGGATTCTCTGTTCTGATGACTGGTCCTTGCAGAAGGCAAGTTCTGGAGAGAGTTGTGACTTTGGAGTGTTCTCCAGTAAGTCAGACCCTGTGCAATGTCTTCTAAGGGAAGAGTGTGGTGGGTGGGTGGGAGGGAGGGGTAGGTGAGGAGGGTTGTGATTTCCATAAGCCATTTCTCCGAGGATCAGTTCTCATGAAGGCAGTGAGAAGTAAATATGCAGGTTTCCAATCATCCCTTTGACTTTAGCACACATTAAGAAAAAAGTCCTTTTGCACCCAGACTTGAAATAAGTCCTCTCTAACTTCTAATCTGTCTCTAATTCTATCTCAGGTCTTGTACCAGTTGGCAGAAGAATAGGGCGTTGTACTGTGCTTTGTTATTGGATCTTTTCATTTGTATTGATTCTTTTTATCGTTTAAGTACACTTCTCTGTCAGCTGTTGTGGCTTTGCTGAAGCCTGTCCAGCGTTAGGTCAGGATCTGGTGTGCCAGCTGGATTAAATCATAGCAGCTCTTTGCTCATAGCACCAGTGCAGCTTTCACCATTTCATCAGGTCAGTCTGGAAGGTGTATCACTTTGTATTATGTGGCTTTGCGACCAGGATGCAGGCCTTTTTGGGGATAAAAACAGTCCTGCGAAGCACTGATTGCAGCTAATTAGTCTATGGGCTGTGTTTAGCATTTGTTCTTTTGAGTTTTCTCTGCTGATTTTTATTAACCCAGTGATTTAATGCTTCAAATCTGTTTCAGCAGCTTGGTTCTGTCTGTCCTTGAAAGCTATCCGTGGCTGCTCTGCTGTTTGTTAAAACTCACTTAGGACTTGCAGTTTAGCATATGATCTCAGAAAAGAATAAGACTTGTTTAGAGTGCTCAGCTCTTCCTCAGCCTGTCTCCCTGAGGCTTCGTGTTCAGAGTGTTCCCCCATGGAGAGGACCTGTGCAAATGGAAGGCAGGTGGGTGCAGTCCTGAATTGTAGGGCTGTAAAGCCTTGGGGCTCCCTGCAGGCATTTTGGGTGCTCTGAGATCCCTGGGAAGCGTGCACTCCTCTCCTGTTCCTCTTCCAGCTTTCCCCTCTATGTATTCTGGGTCGAAGGGAGAAGGTGGTGCTGTGGGAGAACGCTGAGCATAACTTCCAGTTTTCTAAGTCTGGATTTAAAAGGTAATGTTAGCAAATAGTTTTGCCATCTATCTGTTCTGGGTTCTCTAATGTGAGCCCAGAGGTGGGGGAGGGCAGCTCTCAGCTTCTCCTCAGTGCTTTGAAGGCCCGTATCCTGTAGCAGTAGTGCCTTCCCCTCTAGCTTTCAGTACACAGGCATTTGAATTCAGTCCAGCATGTAGGATGTACCCTGTTTTGTCATCTTCTGCATGATTCCCTCTCCAACCTAGGAAGTGTTCTGCAGATAGAAGAAAAGAAGGCAGTGTTCAGACCTCAGAGCTTCTCTAGACTGTTTCCCAGTTCTTTTCCACAGTCCTTGTGCTGGTCCAGTCCTAGCAGGTCAGGTGTGCAATGGAAGGCCCCTGCCTGGCTGAGGGTCCCAGCAATCTCTTATGTCAAAGTTGTTTCTGTGCAACGATATTGGAGTCGGTGCTATATGCAGTCACTGCCAAAAGTCAGATCAATGTTATATTTTACAGAGTATTGTGATTATTTCTATGTTGGTTCTTACTTAGACTATTATTGTTGGCTGTTACTTACAGCTGTGTTGTGTAAGAGGATAACTGTCTGACATTTGCTGCACTATCTGTGAGCATATGGGAGGCAGCCCACGTGGCAGAACGTCCTTCTTGCTCCCCTCGCTGAAGGGCTGCTCAATGCAGGTGATGCACTTTAGACATGCTAAGCTCAGCAGCGTTCTCTCCTCGGATCACAGCAGGGAGCTCCTGCCAGGTGGCTGCTTCCATTTTCAGATGGTTCCTCCTTTTTAAGGAGCTCGGGCAGTGTGCATTGGGGCACTGCAGCACTTCTGAATACTGTGAATTCTTCCCTCCCCCCCCCCCCCAGTTGCTTCTAAGGACAAAATGTTTTGCTAAGAGCAGCTTTACTGAATAGTTTGGGTTTGTGTTGACCAAACAGGTGTCAGGAGAGTGCAGGTTCCTGCAATGGGTTGAATATCCTTACCAAAATCCTGCTGAGATCTGTATGAGCTTCTGTTGTTCAATGGGAATCGTCCCTGTTGCAGGTTGTGATAAAGAAACCAAATCTGTGGGATAAGCTTCAGGGTAACGAGCTTCTTAGCTGTGACTTTTCCTTCCGTGTAACCACGTTGTTTACAGCAAGCATTTGCCAAGTTCTTTGTTCTTTGGAACTGAAGTAATGCTCAGATGTCTGACAGCCTTACAGTCGGTCTTCCTTTCTATAAAAGAATAAGCTATTGCAGTGCAAGTGGAGCTGTAAGTACCCGGGTTGTGGCTAAGGCATGGGGAGGGTGGGAGGGAGAAAGAGGGAAGGAGGATGTTTTATTGCTTGAACTGAAGTGTGAGGCTAAATGGGGAGTAACTCAGAGCTGCTCTTTAGGTGACACGTGGTAGGAGTGCAGGCTGGAGGTGTGGGTTGAAGAAGCAGCTCAGAGCACTGGGTTGTAGTATTTCCTTTGCAGTGCCATGAGATGCTGGCCAGACGGTGCTATTACTTTCCTTTTCCACATGTGCTTTTTGTTGGAGGTGGTGCTGTGAGCTCATGTTCTCTGAAATCATCCCTGGCATCTCATGGTGCATAACAGCTCCCTCTTACTGTGGTTCTCCTATGAAGTGCAATATGGCAGAGGTGGTCCGTGGGTAAGCTTAGCAGTGTTGCTGCCTGTCTGTTTTAGGAAGGGCTGAGCACAGCTGCCTTTCAGCTGTCAGATCAGAAAGGTTTCTGTGTTCTTCATTGACGTTGGCTGCTGGTCCTCAGGAACCTGCTGACATCTCAGTGCTGAGCGTGCTCCCACACCGGGCTTCAGTCATGAGATCCCCCTGCTTATCAGCCAGAAGTTCTGGCACCATTTATCTCTGGGACCAGCACCCTTCTTCAATGGGTATTTAAACAGAGCATGGGATCCATGGATCTGTGCAGTGCTCTGCAGTGTGGATCCGTGTGTACACCTTCCCTCTGCCTTGGCAGCTGGAGGTACACACACTGCATTCCCTCCTGCAGGTCTTCCCAGTTTAAGTGCCTCTTTGCAGTGACTTTTGCTTACTGCTGCACCTCCCTTACCAGCTGTTTGGTCACTTGTCTGTCCCTCCTCTGCTGAGCTAAATTATTCAGCTGCATTTAGCCTTGCCAAAGCTGTGACTGAGGGGGAACATTTGGAGCAGCCCCCAGAGCATTTGTTTCTTCTGAGTGCTGGGCCTTTCCTTGGAGGCAGTTATGAACTTTCTGCCTCTGCACTGCATTGTATTTATCGAGGTGCACTTATTAAGGTGTGTGATGGAAACCATGGTACAGCTTACCAGCGTCCTCTCCATCCCTCTGCATCCAGCTTTGATTGTAGCTGATACTCAGAAGCTGTCTTGGCAGAAAAAAAAGTGGCTGTTGGACAAATGGAAGTGATGTGAGAGCAGAGTGGTTGAAAACCCACGGGGTTAGCTTGCTTTTGCCTGTTGTGAGCTTCATCTTCCTCTCCTGGAAGAAGAGAAATGCTCTCATGAGAGGCCTTTGGTGGAGGCTGGCTGTACTGGGAGACAGCATGGTTAAGTGATGGAAGAAGAGAGCCTTTGTCCTGGCATGGTGTGTGAGGTGGAGGAGGTTCCCAGCGTCCTGTGCCATCAGAACACCTGCAAGGAGCATCAGGGTCCTCGAAAAGGAGGTGCTGCCAGGCTGTTCGTTCCAGATCAAGGACGTCTGTGAGTGGGGTGATAAGCAGTGTGTGCTTGGAACGGCTTCAGGACAACAAATCACCTCCAGGCAGCAGTTTTCCTGCTCCAGAAACCTTTTTTTTTGGCTATCTATCCAAAATGGAGGCGTTTTCCTTGCTCCTTTGAAAGTAAGAGAGACCGCTCTGTAAGCAGCTGCTCATCAGCCACAAGGCTGCCTTAACACCTCCGCACCTCGCTCTCTGCACTTGTTCATGTGAACACAGACAGCTGTTGTGATTGCAGCCCTGTTTCTCTGTGCTTTTACCCTGGTTGTGTGCATTTACTGCCCAATGTGCGCCTGAACGCCGCGTCCTGCTGCTCCAAGCAGCGCTTCAGCAACACGTGGCTGCTGAGCTCAGCATCCCCGTTCCATAGAAGACACAACCGCCTTTGAGGATTGGTCCAGGAGGATGCACGAAGAAGGCAGGAGAGTGTTTTACCTCTGGCAAGGATAATAAAGACTCATTGCTGTGCAAAGTGTGTTCTCCCGCCCGGTCTCCTGGCACACTTCTGCAGCCTGTGGTTCCTGGATCTGTTTCTCTTGTTAAAAAGAACTCCGTATCTGAGTAGCCACCCCACGGTGACCACAAGCAGGAGCTCTCGCTGAACGGCCTCTGTTTGCACTATTTATAAAAGGCATGTAGCACAGAATGGATGGCCTCTTTCTGTGACCTGCGCCTAATGAGTTTAATTAAACGGAGCACATCGTTCTATTGAAGAGGCAGGTTTATTTTTTCTATTCATCCTGCATTTCGGGGAGAGCTTTAAGTAAAGGCCTGTTACCAGACAAGTAACTGTGCTCTGTGTGTGTTTGTCTTCGTGGGGAGGCAGAGACCTCCCAGGCTGCAGGTGGAGGGGAGGTTGTACTGCAAGGATTTGCCTGCAGGAGTGCTAAGCGTGGGGTTGGCTCTGACTACCTGAGGAGCTACTCACCGTGTGGTTTAGGAGCTGGAGCAGCTCCCCAGTCCCACTGCCAGCCCTCTGTGCAGCTCCCAGGCCGTGCAGATCACTAGAGGGCACCCGCCCGCTGCTGCTGGTGGAGCAGGATGCTGGCAGCTTCCTTGCAGCTCTCAGCTCCTTGCAGCTCTCAGCTCCTTGCAGCTCTCAGCTCCTTGCCTCTGGGCTGTGCACACCGACCCTTTAATGCTGGCATAAATAGGTTGCACTGGGGGGTGGGAGTCCTGTGGTTAGGATTCAGCTTTCCTCAGTCTCCTCTTGGTTTATGGGGCTGGTTGGAGACCAGCAGGCTGCACGTAATCAGGAGGAAGACAGATGAACGTGGCTCTGCTCTTTTGTGTTGGAAAGTAGCACCACGTACGCCCTGCAGTGATTGATCATTAGCTGCTTGCCAGGGAGGAGATGCTGCTTCATAACAAGCATCTTGGCTGCATGGTAGGAAAACAATAAAACTCCACCTGTGGCATCAGAACAGGAGGAAGGAGAGCTGGTTCCCCAACCCCTGACACAGGGATACCTGCTGGCAGGAGGTGGAGGTGGCAGTGTGGCTCCTGTGCAGCCCCCTGCTTGCTCCTGGCTGTGTTTCTCTGGGCAGCTTTGGGGAGGGCTGGAGTCCAGGATCACCTGTTGGCAGGCAGCTGGTTTGCACCCAGCAGCCATTCCTGTTCTGCCCTGTAGCAGCTATAGGAGCAGTAATTAGGTTTGCTGGTAACCCCTGGCAATCTTGAAGCCTGCAGGGAAGTTCCTGGCTCTGCTCTGATGCCTTCTCTCAGTGTAACCTTACGTTGCACCCTGCCAGCAAAACCAACCAGTCCCAAAATGCTCCAAAGCACAGGAGCTGCATGAAGCAGATCCCATGGAGCAGAACATTAAAACGCTCATCAGCTTCTGAAGCAATTCCTTCTGCAGGTCCCAGATGAACGAGGTGATCCAGTGCTGCTTTGTGCACTCAGTGCAAGAGAAGCCCTCCCTGAGAAGGAATGATTGCATTGCTCCTCTGGGGGCCTTCCTGTATGTGTGCAGCTGGCCAGATGTTTCCAGCAGGCTGGGGTGGGAAGGAGGCTGCTGCAGGGCATCTGTGTCCATCCTGCAGAGCTGGGCAGGCTGAACAAAGCCTCCCCTTTCTAACAGAATGTATTGGAGCGAGATGGAATTGCTCACCTAGAGTTGGGCTTAACAGGGAGGGCTGGTGGGGTGCGTGCTGGAAGGAGGTGGCCATTCATCTGCTGTGGGGAACAGCACTGCAGCTGGCTTTTCATCCTCCTCGCAGGTACAGGGGGGATGTGGTTCCATGGGGAAGAGGTGCTGTTCTGTAGCTTAGCAGAAAATAAAGGTGTAGTTTTTACAGCAGCATGCCATATAGCTGGGCTACTCCTGCTTGGCTGCTGCTCTCTGAAGTCCTTCAGCTTCGCTGCACTGCTTTATATCTCATCTTTTATGGGCAAGCAGTGGTTTGGGGGCAGTGTCAGCGATCCAGGTGTCAGCATCAGGGAACCCTAATAGATAGAGCAGCGCACTGGACAGAGAGTCACCTGGCTCTGGAGCAGTGGCAAAGTCTGCATTCAACCATCCAGGCGCTGCAGTGCATCCTCCTGTGCACCCAGCAGTAAATCAGGAGGGACGTTTACCGGAGTGATTTAGTGGGATGCTTTAGATGGCACATAAACGTTTGCATATTGCTGCGAGCGTGGGAGCAGCTTGACAAGAGCTGGGTGTTATTATTTTGTTTGGAAACCGTGTTCTCTTTAAAATCAATACCACAAAGAAGAATACAAGAGCAAGCGAGTTAACTTGCTGCAATGGTCTCGTTATTGCCGTTAGCAGAGGATTGTAACCCACACTGACAGCCCTTCCAGCTCCAGCTGTTACTCTCATTTGGCATAAAGCAGCGCTTGCTTCACCCTGACAGAGCACTCTTATCTCTGACCCCTGCTTGGAAAATTGTGTTTCCTCCTCCTACCTGGAAATAAAATGTTGTAGACGGGCCTTTAAACCATAAAGAAACAAAAAATAGCCCTGATCGTGGCTCGTAACGCTGCCCATGAGCACTGTGCCAGCAATCAGCTGTGCTAGCATAGAGGACAGGGAGCGTGGCCCATTCATTGGGTGAGCAGCACTTCCTCAGCTATTAACCCTGTGCAGGGAGTTGGTGACTGCATGGCCGTGCCCATCGCAGTGGGAATGCTCATCTGCCCTTCCGTGCCTGCATTCTGCACGTGCGTTGAGCCCCCATTGCTCTCTGCTTTGGGTCCTATCCATCCAACAGCTGCAAGCTCCCACTTTGGGTCTGAGGGCCGCCCTGCTGATGGTGTTTAATTCACCTTGGCTGCTCTATCCGGATTTAATGCCCTTTAGGTGCCACTTATCTCTCTTCTCCCCGCTATCCCTTAACGCTGTGAGATTCCCCAGTTCAATATTTACTGTTCTCTCCACACCAGCGAGGCTCACAGTTCCCTTCAATTTCAATCAAACATTTACCAGGTGGGCATTGGCATCCATGGGGCAGCCCCGGTCCAGCACAGAGCATCCGTGTCGCTGCGCTGGGACCAGGCAGCTCACGGCAAAGCCTCAGCACTGCTGTAATATTTATAACGAACCAACTTTTTTAGATCAATATTTTATTGGGAAGGTTGCTGGGGTAATTCACGCTCCGAGCATCCTCCCTCCTCCAGAGCGAAGCCTGGACTATTAGGGATAATTAACTTTTTTGCTAGTTACCTTTCGTGAGGTCGTAAATCTTTAATGCTGGCTGGGAGTTTAATAATGGAGATCGAGCGGTGACCTCAAAACTGACGGCAAGGTTGGGGATGGAAAGGGGACAGCTGGGAGCACAGCGAGGATGGAGGGCGCAGGATCCGTGCTCCTCCAGCCCAGCCCTGCTCTACTCACACAGGGAAGGAGAAAACCCCGACATTTCCAGGAGGAGAACCCAGCATTTCCATGCAAGCTGCTGCCAACCTTCCTCTTCGGGCTCTCAGCTGCTGAGCAGCACTTGGAAACACGTTTCCAAGCAGGAAAGGCAGAAGGCTGCTCCTCATCCCCCCCCCCTCCAACACACACCAGGATTTTGGGATGCACCGCAGCCTCTCCCCCCATAGCAGATGTTCCCCCCTCGCCCGCAGCCGGCTGTCGCCGCGCTGCATTATTTATCCACTCGGTAACATTTGCTGGGATTTAGTGTTTAATAACTGTCACTCCAATCTGTCTTCCCTTAATCCCCCTCAGATCTGGCGCGGTGGCAATTTGAAATATTTATCAGCTCCGTTTGTGTGTTTGCTGTTAAGGTTGCAATTTTCTTGTAATTAAAGATTTACAAGATGCTGCGCGAGGGGTACAAAGGGCTGTTAGAGACCAAAGCCCTCTGGCACTCACGCTGGAATCCAGCAGCTCCCCATAGGTTTTCCGTGGGTCTGAGTGATGGGGCAGCCACCCCCATGCGTCTCCAAGCAGGTTTTGCTGTTATTTTTCCCCTCTGCTGCTCTCAGTGTGGCTCCTAGTGGTGCAAAGCAGCTTTCTGAAAGGGATGGGACTTTCAGCCCCCTGTTGCTGTGGTTTGCCCTTCCAAACCCTCGCACTGCTGCTCTCCCCGTGGCTCTCTGCTCCTCCCGGCTGGGCTCCAGCTCCTTGTTCCCTATCAGCATCCATTTCTCATTAGCAGGAGCCCTGCCACGTGCAAACCTAAACTCAGTTCCCCCTCCCTGCACCTCCTTAGGATTTAACATGGCTCCAGGATGACTCCACAAACCCTTGCCTCACCAGCATCCGTAGCACATTGCTATGGTGCGACAAAGCAGCACAGTGTCCCCAAACCTTTGCCCCTTTGGTGACCCCCCAAAGCAGGAGGTGGGCCCTGAGCACCCCGGTGCAAGGGGGGAGCATCCCAAAGCACAGAGCAGGGGCTGGAAATTAAGCAAAGCAGCTAATTGCAAAGCACCCCCTCCCAACACCAAGGAGGTCAGTGCTTGCCTGGCTCAAAGCAGACCTCCATCTGCCCCAGCTGCTCTCCATCAGTCTGATTGACAGGCACCTCATTGCCCACCTGAGCTCAACTGAACCCATTTCCTCAGTGGTTGGCTCAGCTAGGAAGCAGGAGCTGCAGTATGCAAAGGGCTGAGAAGCTCTTTGTCTGTTTCTCCATCTTCAGAGCATTGCAGCAGAGCAGGGAGAGGTGATGGAGCATTTGGAGGGAGAGATGCTCGCTGTGGAGATTGACAGGTAGGTCTTCCTGAAGGTTTTTTGAGCTGCGCCTGCTTCATCCTAATGGCATCATGCATATGGATAACACTGCTGACATTTCCCAGGGAGGTTGGGTGTTTTAATTCAAATCATTCTGGAGGAAGTGCTGGAGGAGAGGCCTGCTTTGCTTCCCTAATGAACCAATAACGATGTGCCCACTGTGCTCCTGGGAGCCCAAAGGACAGGGATGTGAGTGCTGGGGCTGCCCAGCAGTGGGTGCTGAGTGCAGGGCGATGCTGTGGGGCTGCGTTAAAGAAGTGCCCCTCCAGAAACCATTTTATTGTGAGCTTAAAATAGAGCCTGGCATGCTGTGTTCTCAGTTGGCTTTGCAGAAGCTCCATTGCATATGGGATCCGTGATGCTGCTTGCACTGTGAAAGAGGAGGAGGAGGGATGGAGGGCGGAAGAAGCAGAAATGAGACATGGAGACATGAGAATCCAGCCCTGGATCTGCTATGGCTTTGGGTGGCAGATTGAGGAGCCCCCCGGTTGAGGTCGTGCACTGCTTTCCACTGCAGGCTCAGCCTCCGAGCGGAGGAGGATCCACGAGCCCTGTAACGCTTTGCAGCCGCTGTAATTCACCCTGAAAAGCTCATTTCTGGCCTGATGCCCCCGATCAGGAGCTGGAAATGGCACGAAAAATTGCAGAGGGGAAATTTATTGCTGGGCTGGCGCAGGATGCTGAGGTTCAGCCCTACAGCAGGGGCTGTGGGGTGCTGCCTCACGGTGCTGCATGGGCCGTGTCCAGGCTCCAGCATGGGGACAGGGGATGGTTTCACCTGACACAGCACATGGATAATAAACAGCAGCAGCAGTGAATAGTGGCTGAGGCACCCATGGTGCTCTCCAGCTGCTGCCCGCAGCCAGGTCTATGGATAGGGGTTATAAATGGTTTGAAAACAGCTCCATTTGGGGGTGAGGGATTTGGGATCTCCCTATGGAGGGAGCTGTTCCCTGCCCCAGCTGAATTAATTGCACGCATCTTGCATTTCAATCTCCGGTTTGCAGCATTGCTTGCTTCTCAGCAACTCTTTCCATGGGTTGTAGCAGCCATTTAGCTGAACTGAGCAGTGCAATGGCCCCCATTCATTTGTGACTTTAACTGATTGTCAGAGAAAGCAGGAGAGCAGATTCCATGCTTGCCTTTCCCTTCACCTCCCGCTGCATACAGCAGTGCAGGGCTGAACTGACCTGGATCCCATTCCCTCCTGCATAAGAAAAAAATGGAAAAGCAAGAACATCCTTCCTCCTCCTCCCCCCCTTTCTGTAACATTACCCTCCGAAGTTTACAGAACAGCCATGAGATTGTGCTTGCAGGATATGGGGTTGCAATCAGCCAGCCCTACGGGGATGCCCATTAAGAGATGCGTCACCGCTGCCACTTCTGCTCTGTTTGCCCACGTGGCTGCCAACCATCCCCTCTGCTTTGCTCTGTGGGATGGCAGCCAGCAAAGGACAGAGCAGTGGGAAGGAGCAGGGGGGGGTTGTGGCTGATTACTCAAGAAAAACAAGAAACAAACAAAGGAAAACGTATCCTAAAGGGAAAGGCTTTTCTTTTTGTATTTCCAAAGCAAGGACTGTCCAGCCATGGAGCTGCCCCAGCTGAGTGCCAGGGCGTGTGGGAAGGGGTGACCTGCTGCCCATCCCTATGGCTCTTCAACCATCCCAGCTGTCCCAGGGCTGCTTGTAGGAGCTTCACACGGATCCAGATCGTGTAGAGCTCTGCAAGCCCCGCGGCCAATCTCTGCTCCTCAACATCCACCTCGCTGCTTTGTCTCTTGGCCAAGTCCATGATATCACTCCATGTCTTCACTTNATAAAATAATGTGATATTACAAAAGACTGCAGCGCAGTATATTAGATAGCACAGCACCGTTGCAGGGCGTCTGTCAGCACCAATCACCGTGACTGATGACTTATCAAGAATGGACCTGACGTTTCCAAATGAGCTGTTTTGATAGAGCTGTCATTCAAAGGGGATCTAAAATAAAATAATAATAATAATAAAAGCGCCCGATAGGAACAGGAAGGGAAAATGGCAAACATTTGCTGCCTTCATCCCCCCTGTTTAAGGCTTGGCAGCGAGACAATGAGGTGCGTGGCACAGTTCAGCAGTGCTTTGCTGCTGGGGGAGCTCCCTGCGGGCTGCAGCCCTGCGCCTTGCTCAGCTGGCATGGGGGGCTGCATTGCAAGGGGCCTCTTTTGCACTGCAGAGAGCAAGAGAGGGGTTGTGGGTGCTTGCCTCCAAATGGGTGCACGTCCCGAATGGGTGCATGCCCTTAGGGTGGGTGCAGCCGCAGCCAGAGCCCCTCTGTGCTTGCATGGCTGGGAGATGGGGGCCGGGGAGGGGAAGGAGCAGCTCGAGGTAACTCGCTGTCATTGGAGGAACTGACAAAATACTGTTTTCCTAAAAGCCCCAGAAAATGCTCTTCGCATGGCTGAGCTCCGCGGAGACACTCATCCATTCGAGTCACAGAGGCAGGAGGAGAGGGGCTGCTCTGGGGGGAACTTTGGGATGTGTCATTAATGGTTTGAAAGGAGTGTAAAAAAACCCAGCCTGACGCTGGATGTAGGCATGTGTATGGATAGCAGGAGAAAATGGTAATGAGCACAGAACCCAACTGCCACGGCTCTGACCTGCAGCGAAGCAGCGCTGCTCAGCATCGCCCTGCACCCTCCAGCCCCGAGCTCCTGCCCAATTAAGCACACAGCTCTAACGGGGTCCTCCCGGCCCTAACGAGCCCCCATCGTTAGCAGAATGCTGTGCTGTGTCACTGCAGCTTGTCAGCGCGGTGACACTGAGCCGTGGAGCAGGGAGTGGTGCAGAGCTGGTTTGGTCGAATAGGGGAAAACTAAGGCCACCCAAATTGCTGCATGGGGCTGAGCTGATGGTTACAACCACAGGCAAGGGCCCACAGCTCACTGCCTTCACCAGGAGCAGGCACTGGGGCTGCTGAATGCTGCGACGATAAGGGATCCCAGCATGGGGTGCACGGGCTCCAGGTTTGGAGGATCTCTGCAAGCAGCTGCTGTCACAGAACCACAGAATCACTGAGGTTGGAAAACACCTTTGGGATCGTTGTATCCGACTGTCAGCGGGACCTATTGAGTCTATCCCTGCCCACGTCTGTTAACACCATGTCCACACATCTCTTACATACCTGCAGGCTCGGGGACTCCACCACTTCCCTGGGCAGCCCATTGCAATGCTTGAGCACCATATGCATGGAGAGATTCTTCATAAAATCCAGTCTAGAGCAGGTTTCCAGTCTATACCAGGTTTCTCAAACAGAGTCCCATGGTCTCACAGGTCACATCCCCGGCTGTGACACCGCTCCTGCAGCCTTCAAAGCCACGAGAATCACTGAGCTTAAACCTTCCCTTCACCAAGATCTGTTCCGTACACGTATGCATGGCAGTGACACCCCAGGCATTTCAATCTATGACAACTTCAAGCATCTGTTTTACAAACTGGATTAGTTAGTTACTGAAAGGCTGCTTTCATGGTCTCAGATGTCAACCACCAAGCTTTAAAGTCTGAAAACCTAGCAGGGCACAGAACGTATTAGCCCCGTAAAGCAAAGCTACTGTTCAGTTTGGGCAACGACTGCCAGACACCATCTTGTTCCCCCCATGGTTTTAATTGGTGCGGTTGGAGAGCTGCACCCCAGGAGGCTCAGTCTCCACCACAATGGAGGAGGAGCATTGGGGTTCAGCCAGCTTCACCTGCCACTCCTCCAGGCCCCACGCAGCCCCTAGCAAACGGGATCTCCCAGTACGAGGGGTGCAGCCACCGCCTCCTTCCGTCTAGATCAGGTATTCAAGTGAAAGGCGATTCAGCGGGACGATGGATTCCTTAGGAAACATCACCAGCTCCAAAAGGTGCAGCAGATGATAACGCCATGGGGATGTGGGGATGGAGGGGGAGGGATGGGGGCACGGCCAGAGATGTACAGCGAGGTAAAATCAGAAGGGGGAAATAACGGTGCGTTGTTTCAGATTAAATGACAACTCCCTGCTTCAAAGGGCAAGCAGAGAGGCTAACAGACTGTGACAAAGCAGAACGTGTGGACACAGGCAGCCGATTCCCCTGCATACGGCTTTCTTTGGCCTTGATGTCTGCAAACAAGAGGCCTGCAATAAAAATGAATGTGTTCCCCTGCACTCCACACCGTGGGCATGGCTGCGGTCCCAGCCCACCCCACGCAGCCCCGAAGTGGTGGGGCCGTGGGAGAAGGAGCGAGACGGCATCACTTAGCCTTCATTAGGCCAAATTAAAATCAGAACCGAGATGACAATTACAATTTGTGCCCGGCTAATTGTTCACCTCAGAAGCTGATCGTTGTGCAGATTGGGGAAATTAATTGTTTGCAATCCCAGGTGGGCTTGGCTCTGAACCCTGCTGGAGCTCCTGCGGGCACCACAGCCAGGAGATGTGTGCTGCACTGCTGGGGGGCTGNCTCTTCCCACCCCACCCCGCTCCCAGCCAACCCAACCAATGTGACAGCCTTCAGGAGTCCAGGGGTGCTGCCTGCACCTCCACAGCCAGGAGCTGCCCGCTGCGCGGCCCCTGAGCCCAGTGCTGGGCAAGACGGGGGTAGACCACGCGCACGGCCCCCGCATCCCATAGTGCATCCCCAGCCCTCCTGGGCTCGTCCCCAAAACCACAGCGAGCCACCAGGCCGGTGGCCAGCAGCAGGATGCTGAGGGCCAGCAGTGTCAGGAGGCACTGCCTGTCCCCGAGGAAGCGGTGATGGCGGATGGCCTCTTTAGTCCTGGCGTTGACGCATGCCACCTTGGCCTGCAAGTCTACAAAGGCCACGTGGAGGCAAGCCCAGTACTCTGTGTCCTGGTGGAGCCGGGTGATGTTGTATGCGTGGGTGCCCAGTGGGATGCGAGCAACGTTGGTTGTGTCCAAGCTGGAGCTGAGCAGGAAGCTGGACCAGGTGAGGTTGGAGGAGACGGCGTTGAGGTGCGGCTTCCAAGTGAGCAGGATGTGGTAGGGCTGGACGTCCAGCACCGCCAGCTCCAGGCTGGCCTCGCTATGCGGGAAGGAGCTGTTGACCAGCACGGTGATGCTCTTGGTGTCTGCCCCAAGCAAGTTGTGGGCCACACAGGTGTAGAGCCCGGCCTCCTGTGCTGAGATCCCCATGATCTCCAGAGTCCCTTCAGGGTGCACCTTGTAGCGTCCATCATGTGCATAGGGGATCAGCTTCACCCCCGAGGGGGTGACCCAGTAGATCTCTGGGTCCGGCTCTGCCATCGCCCGGCAATGCAAGGAGATGTTGTCACCATCCATCGCTTCCAGACGGGAGGGAAAGCTCTGGGTGGAGATGAGAGGCAGACAGCGATCCGTCATCTCTCGGAAGGGGACGTCCCGAATGTGCCTCCTCTTGAGGTCGGGGGGCTCAGCACACAGCGTGGACTGCGGCTCGATGAAGCGGATGCGGGTCTCGGTGCTGTTGACCCAACGGATGACGCAGTCGCAGCGGATGGGGTTGCTGTGGATGCTGATCTCTTGCAGGTTGGGCAGGGACTCGACCGTCTGCTTATGCAAGGCACTTAGGGCGTTGTTGTTGAGCATGAGGGTTTCCATTTGGGGAAGGTGGTGGAAGGCGTTGGGGTGGATGAAGGACAGCTTGGGGTTGTTGGTGACGTCCAGCTTGGTCAGCTCGGGGAGGTTGATCAAGGCGAACTTGTCAATGGACACCAGCTCCTCCATGTTGTTGAGCCCCAGCTCCTTGAGGTGCAGCATGTTGGTGAAGTCGCTCTGCCTGACCCTCTGCAATGGGTTTTTGTTCAGATCCAGGAACTTGAGGCTGGGCACTCGCTGCAGCGCCCGTTTGGGGACGGCCACCAGCTTGTTGTCATAGAAAGAGAGGCTCTCCAGGCTGCGCAGCCCCTCCAGTGCGTAATCCGAGATCTCCCGCAGGTTCATCCCAGCCAGCACCAAGCTGCGCAGATTCGATAGGGGCCTGAAATTCATATCCAAGATAGCATCCACCCTGTTGCCTCCGATCATGAGAATCTCCAGGCTGGGCAGCATCTGGAACCAGCGGCTGTCCACCATCCGCAGGAGGTTGGAATTGAGGTGCAGGCGCAGGAGGCTGCCGAGGCCGGCGAAGGCACGGGGTGCGATCCTACGCAGTTGGTTGTGGTTCAGGTAGAGCTCCTGCAGGCTGCCCAGCCCTGGGAAGCTGCTGTCGGGCAGCTCGGTCAGCCGGTTCTCCTCCAGGTGCAGGCTGAGCAGCTGCGGCATGCTCTTCAGGCCGAAATCCCAAACGTTAGAGAAGCTGTTCTGCGACAGGTCCAGCTCCGTGAGGTTTCTGAGATAGTCCAGCTCGCTCTGCTCCAGCCTGGCGATGTTGTTGCTTTGCAGAAGCAATGTCTGCGTCCCCGCTGGCAGATCCTCGGGCACGGCGGTGATGAACAAATCATTGCAGTCCACAGTAGCGGCCTCCCGGTACACAGAGCGCGGGGTGTACCAGGGTCTGATCTGGCACACGCACTGCAGAGGGCATTTCACCTTCCAGGGTACGATGGGGATGGCAGCAGCAGCCACTACGCAGAGCAGCAGCGAGCTGCCCTGGAAACCTCTCATTTTTGGGTGGTGGGACCGGCTTCCTTTGGACAGGGAAGGCTCAGGGAGTGCAGCCAGAGCGGAGCATGGGGTGACCGTGGTGGGGATGGGGTCTGTGGGAGGAGATGCCCCAAGTGAAGCCCTCGGAGCGATCAGCCCCCAGTGCCCTGCCTGGCCCCCCCAGCTGAGGGCACATCACCCCCCGAGTGGGGCCAGTCCTC
Organism: Pavo muticus; assembly: GCA_016647715.1. Taxonomy (NCBI): domain Eukaryota; kingdom Metazoa; phylum Chordata; class Aves; order Galliformes; family Phasianidae; genus Pavo; species Pavo muticus. The sequence continues at coordinate 454,816 of JACDJE010000053.1, forward strand.
TAATCAGAGCTCCGCCTCCTCTTCCTCCCCAGTGGGTTCATTTCGGCACTCTGCTGCATTTTCCAGGTTGCTCCTCGAGATCATTCCTGAAAGAGGGCAGACAAGGAGCTGCGTTAGAGGAGACCTTGCACACATAGCATGGGCTGGAGAGGCAAAGCCTCATGCACAGGAGCTCCAGCACCAGCCCCAGGACAGACTAATACACCCAGTCCACCTGCTTTGTATCCGTAGCATCACCTCTCCCCTCCCAGCCCAAGAGGTTTGGATGTTGGCTCATGGTTGCTCTGTGTGGGGCTACCAGCAGCCCATGGACCTCTCAACTCATCCTCTTTAGTCCTATACTGCCCTGGCCTGGGGAATCCCACCCCAGCTGCCCTCTGGAAACCAGAGGAGGGACCGGGACCAACCATCCAACCCCAACCACGCACCTCAACACTTAAAGCATTGCTAGGATCTAATTAACAGGACCAGGAGTCACTGACTCATTAGAGGCTCCTGGAAGAATAGAGAAGCCCATTAACCCCATCCCTGCTGGGTGCACCCCCTTGTATCACCCCCTTGTTCTCCCTATAAAGGGCTTCCAAACAAACTTTGTTCAGCATCGACTCAACCAAACCTGATGCCAGAATCGATCCCTGCAGCGCCTGCTGTGGGGGCACTGCCTTTAAAGCACCTCCTGCAGGACCAGCATTAAAGGAGGGGAAGGTGGTATTGATTTCTGCCGCTTCTGATGGCCCCTCATCTTTCTTTTTAAGTGCACGGGCACTCCTGTGGCTGTAAATCTCTCCAGCCATTAAAATATCATAGAATTTTTTCTCTTTAAGAAGAAATAATATGGAAGAATATATATATGTATATGTAATATTTCCTTATGGTTGTGAGGAAGAGCCCAGAAAGGAGCTCTTGCCCAGGGCTGGCTATGGAAAGCCCTGAGTGTGAGGTGATGCTCCAGTGGCACGGGTGGTTGTATAGCAAAAGGATCCGAATTTACAGAAGACCATAATTTTCTGCTTGGGTTTCTGGTTCCACTGGACACGTTACCCAAATGGATCAGGGAGGGCTGATGCGGTGCACACAGCACTGCGTGAAGAGGCGGAAGAAGCCCAGAGGGGGGGAAAAAAAAAAGCCAACACAAGATAGAAAAGCAACGAGAATGAGAATTGATGAGGCACAGAGAAGGGAAGAGTCTTTTCATCAGCAAGTTTGCTGGATGAAGCCAGGAGATAAATCACCGCGTGGAAGGAGCTTTGGTTGCTGCTGCCTCTCTCCTGCTGCCACGGAGCAGCCCGGCTGTGGGAGATGGATGGCTGCAGCTGAGCCGGCTCCCTGCTCCCTGCCCTCCCCTCTCCCTTAGCAGCAGTGAGGGGGGGCCGATGGTCCCCGGGGTGTGCAGTGCTGTGGGGCGGGAGGTGATGGAGAGCCTCTGTCACCCTGATGGGATGCTGTCTGGGGAAAGGCAGAGGTTGAGCGGTGCATCCTCTCTGCAAGCAGCATCAGTCCCACGGTGGTGTCCCCAGGTGATGTCCCCAGGGCTTAGCAGCCATCCCAGCCACCCTGGGTGCACCGCACTGCCCTGAGCACGCTGTGAGCTCCTGCCAAACCCTCCTCTTTTCTGAATGACAGCTTTACCAAACCCGAGTGTGGCTGTCACAGCTTTCCCACTTTGCTGTGCTCAGGCAGCCGTGAGCCTCTGCATCCCCATCAGTGCAGTGCCAGATGAGAAGTGGCAGCCAGATGCTGGAGGACCTGTATCCCCCAATGCATTTTTGCTCTTTTCCAGGGCATGATGCCCTGGAGGAGCCTGATCTCTGTGCACTGAGATGCTGATATCAGACCCATGCATGCATCCCTTCTGTGTACACCCCCAGCGTACAGAAGGGATTTTTGGCAGAGCTTCATCCCTCCTTCAGCTTGGGGTCATGGCACCCAGTGATGTTTGTCCCTGTGCTGAAGTCACATCTGCACTGCTCAGACCTCACAGGTTGTGTTAATGAGAAAACCAGCAGCGAGTTAAAGGCTTCTGTATCGACTACTTATAAAACTTGGAAGTAAGGCACCCTGCCGTGATCTGAAAAGCTCCTCTATCCCTCTTTGTCTGCAGCATTCCGTCCTGCAGGGCTTTGCTGCGATGGCCCATCGGTGTGGCTGGGGGTACACACAGCATCACCACGCTAACAGCCCTCCGTGGCTCTGGAAGTGAAGTGTCAGTGCTGGAGCATCGCTGTGGGTTGTGTGATGGAGCACAGGATCAACCCCGAGCTACAACGTACTAAGTGCATCCCAAGGGATCTCTGAACTGCAGCATTCTGGATGAGCCACTTTGTCAACTGGCGGTATCTATTAGCTGTTAATCCCTAATGAATGTTTTTAAAGATTCCCTGTTTAACATACTGTAAGGTTAACAGGTATACAGAGAAGTTAGGCTGGTAAGAAAAGTTAAATATACAGAAAAGGTGCTCACCAGTGTTGTAGGCTCACAAAGGAACTCCACAAGGAGCAATCTCCAGGAAGAGATCCTTCCTTAGTGGCAGTCAGCCCTTAAATGGGGTCTAGGAGAGGTGCAGCCTGGCTCCACCCCTTCTGGGCACACAGATGAATTGCCTTCACCTGTGCTCCCATGGCTGACCCAGCACTTGCCTAAGGTGGTCAATCAGGGATTCAGGCCGTGATTCAACAGTTCCCATACACATACGATACCTGACGTGTTAAATCTCAATTAAAGTGCTGAGGTCCAGTCGTTATCTGGGGCTGGTGGTGGTGGGGTGGTGTAGGAAATGATGGAGCTGTGGCTGCCCCTGTTCCCTGTGGGGAGTGGGACATGATGGTCTATAAAGGTCCCTTCCAGCCCCAGCCATTCTGTGATATGAGGGATGCAGCTTAGTGGTATGTTGGGCTGATAGTTGGGTGTGGTGATCTCAGTGGTCTTTTCCAACCTTAATAACTCTATGGTTATTCTGTGACTCGAGGATTCTCCCCTCCCCACTGCAGCCATCTGCCAAAGCTCCAACCAGGTCTGATTTCCTTCCAGCCCTCCAGCAGCGATGGGCAGCGGTACCTCCAGTGGTGCGGGTGGGATGTGGGGGGGTGAAAAGAAGCACAGGGGGTGGAGCGCTGGGGCTCAGCGCCATGCATGGCTGTGGCTGGAGACCAGCAGAACCTCTGCTGGATGTGAGTTCTGCTTTTCTCCCACATGGAAGCTTCGCCATGCACACGTGGCACTGTGGGTCAGAGATGCTCAGCCCCCATCTCAGCCTCACATTGGGAGAGCAGCAAAACCCTCCAGGCTTGCAATCTGTCGTATCCTTACAAACCTGGTGTACAAAGCAATGGCACAGCAACGGCACAGCAATGCTCAGTGTTCCTGGAAGCTGAACAGCTCCCCAGCCCTCCTGCTGCAACCAGGTTCAGCAGCACCGCTGGCTTGCAGCATCAGTACCCAAGCAGCCTCTCCATTCAGCGCAAAGCAACCGACCCAGACCTCAGCAGGGAGTTTGCTGCCACGTCAGAAAATAAACCAATAAATAAATAACTACAAATCCACCCAATCCCTCTGGTAACGTGGCAACTGCCCGGCACTGCCTCTCTCATCTGTATGCTTCATCACAGCCCCGCACCATCCGCCGGGTGAGTGCCATGGCAACGCTGTGGTCTTTAAACACAGGAGTTTGTGCTGCGATCGCAAACAGCATTAGGCAATTTAATTAGGCAGCTGGCAAAGGAAAAACTTTGCCTGTTTGAGGCGTTTTATTAAATTCGGGGGCATTATGCAGCTCTGTGCCCTTGCTGCATGGTTGGAGGGACGCTCCTGCCCCGGCCCTTCTGCAGCTTCAAGGCAAACAAACAGCACGGGGCAGAGGATGGGAAATCCTACATGGATCCCTGCAACAAGCAAAGGCATGGATGGGGCAAAGCCGTGCTCTGTGCTGAGCTGTTACCCCCAAACAGCATTTGCACAAGGCAGGGAGGAGAGCCCTCCAAACGCTGGGCTGCTGCTCTGGGTGTTTCTTTCCTCTGTTAAGCCATGTTTGGTGCAAGCAGACTCAGGGACGCTGCTTGCTGCCTGAGGGCCTCGTCCTGCAGCTCTCCTGGCAGGGAGGGAGATAATGTTGGCTCTGCTCATCCAGGAAGAAGCCAGCAGATAAAAAGCTGCCGGAGAGCGTGCAAAGCAAACAGCTCCACCGCTGCACCTCCTATCGCTCCCATCCACCCGCAGCCGGCGGGCAGCAGCCGTGCTCACGCCCTTATCAGACTGCTGCTCCCCTCCCCCCCCAGTGCTTTGGATGGTTTTTAATGAGGAGGGTTGGGAAATGAGGCTGCTCTTCCTCATCTTTTGCTTTCAGGCTCTGGACCCACAGGTGTCCCTGGCTTCTGTGCTGGCCCCGAGGGGTCCTGTGCCATCCTGTAGCTATGGGAAGCCTCGAGGCTGTTTCATTGGGATAACTCCAGCAGAAGCCCCGGGGCTGCCTGGTTTCAGGGCTGGTCTCAGGGTTATCATGTGCATTTGTGAATGTCTTTCAAAAGCAAACTGGAAGAGCTGGCTGATCTGGATGGATCGCTGGGAAGATGGATTCTGAGCCTCAGCTCGTGGCTGAATCGTTCCTTACTCTGAAATATTGGTGTCCTCAGCAGACCCCATGCTGCATTGGGCAGCGTCTCGGTGCGTATTTGGATGCTGCTCACACGACTGGCACATCTCCGGGCTGCAGCAGGGCTCAGCTGTGTGTGGCCGCTGCAGTGCTGTCCCCTTCCTCCTCACCCTCCCATTGCAAGCAGCCCAAACCAGAGCATCCCCGGTACCATGGGATGGCAATAGGAGAGGTGGGGATGGGATGGGACGGTGGCTGCTTCCCATCCCGCTACCACTGACTCTGCTCTGCTGCTGTGCTCATCCTCCAGCTTGCTGTTTGCCCTTTCCAACTGTTGCTGCGCTGTCTGTTTCCAGAGCGTTATCTCCCCAATCTTCTTCCTGAGTGGAAATAGCTAATTTAGAGCCCTTCACTGCGTAAAAGCCTCTGAGAGCCTCGTGCGGGGTTCCAAATGCCATTTGGCTCCCTCATCACCGGCAGGCTTTAGAAAATGCTATCTGCCATCAGTGGAGCTCAGCACAGAGCCCATTCACCTCCCTGCAGTTCTATTGCTCAGGACCTTGTGAGGGACCCCCAGCCTAGGGGACATGCCTTGTGGGGATGCTGCTGTGCCCCTCAGTCCCTGCACTGTGCCCTTGCCAGCATGCAGCTCTGTGTTTTTGCACCAGAATCTTGCTCACGAGGTTCAGCTCCACTCTGCCAGGTTTGGAGGCAGAAATTAAGGCTTTCTTCCCCAAAACTCTGTGCACAGCAACGGGGCGCACCGTGCAGCGTCAGGGAGCTGTGCTGCAGGCAATGCCTGTCCCTGCTATTGCCTGGCAGACAAACAGCCCTGGTGCTGCAATGAGCCACGTGGCTCCTCCTGCCCGCTGCGCTGCTCAGTTATTGAACTGCCTGGAAATCACCCCCAGCTCTCTCCTAATGAGCTCGCTACGGACCTGCTGTCCAAGGCTGGTGGGGAGAGCAGTGCCAATGTGCACCAAATTGGCTCGCAGCAAAGTGGGGGCATTGATGCATTCCTCTGAGCCCCTCTCCAAACCCTTTCCCTGCTTTCAAACCCTGCAGCCCCCCAGCGCAGAGCTGGGCAGCAGTGGGATGCAGTGATGCAGCCTCTGTGCTGGCCAACAGCGCGCTCGTGTCACTCGTGCCACTAGCAGAACCCTTTTCCTGCCATTTGCTGTCATTTTCTGGTGGCTGACAGACACCGCTGCTGCCATGCGACAACCACGGGGCCATGGGAGCACCAGGGATGGGAAGAGGAGGAGGAGAAGGAAGGAGCAGCATTTTCATGGGGGGAGAAAGCCAAGGCTTAATGCTCTCAGCCTGCAGTCTGCCCACAGCCTTTTGTGCTCCAGCTTTCAGGCTATGGGGTGGACAAAAGGATGCAAAGAAGAGAAAGTGGTGGGGAAGGGGGGGACCCTGGAAAAGCAGAAATCCCAGAAGGTGGCAAATGGAGGAGAGCTCCGACTCTTGGCCACAGTGCTGAAGGAGGGGCGAAGGCTCTCGCAGATCTCTGCCTGCCCTGCTCTGGTTTTAGGGTGTTTTCTGCAGGGCCTCATGGTTGCGTGACACCATGAGTGACACCACGGCTTGTTCCACTCCTGGGTTTTGGGAGGAGCTGCTATGAACGGATGCTGAGTGCACGAGGAATTGAGCACTGAGACACGGAGCACTGAGACACGGAGCAATGAGACACGGAGCACTGAGACACGGAGCACTGAGACACGGAGCACTGAGACAAGCGCCGGCTGCTTGGCAGAGCCCTGGCCTTGAAAGTGGAGCAGACGGCCCCAGTCAATTCCAGCTAATAAAAAGGTTATTTTGCATGTTGGGCACTTTGCAGAGGCTTTAGAGCAAACAAAGGCTCCTCGGTGCAGATCAAGGGGTGCAGGAGAGCAGCACCCGCTGGTCTCAGCCCACCCCCCTGCACCCATAGGAGCACACAGCTGCTCCGTGGGGCTGAACAGCAGCAAGGAGGGTCAGTGCCCCCAAAACAGCCCCAAATGGTGACACTGGAACTGCTGTGCCGTGCTGTACAGCCTGATGTCAGCCACTTCCCAAGTGGGCTATCCAGGAGAGGGAAGCATCGCCGGAAGGGTTAACTTTTTATCCCTCTTCCCATTTCCTAAAGGAGAGATTTCATGCCATGCTGAATAAATAAAATAATGTGATATTACAAAAGACTGCAGCGCAGTATATTAGATAGCACAGCACCGTTGCAGGGCGTCTGTCAGCACCAATCACCGTGACTGATGACTTATCAAGAATGGACCTGACGTTTCCAAATGAGCTGTTTTGATAGAGCTGTCATTCAAAGGGGATCTAAAATAAAATAATAATAATAATAAAAGCGCCCGATAGGAACAGGAAGGGAAAATGGCAAACATTTGCTGCCTTCATCCCCCCTGTTTAAGGCTTGGCAGCGAGACAATGAGGTGCGTGGCACAGTTCAGCAGTGCTTTGCTGCTGGGGGAGCTCCCTGCGGGCTGCAGCCCTGCGCCTTGCTCAGCTGGCATGGGGGGCTGCATTGCAAGGGGCCTCTTTTGCACTGCAGAGAGCAAGAGAGGGGTTGTGGGTGCTTGCCTCCAAATGGGTGCACGTCCCGAATGGGTGCATGCCCTTAGGGTGGGTGCAGCCGCAGCCAGAGCCCCTCTGTGCTTGCATGGCTGGGAGATGGGGGCCGGGGAGGGGAAGGAGCAGCTCGAGGTAACTCGCTGTCATTGGAGGAACTGACAAAATACTGTTTTCCTAAAAGCCCCAGAAAATGCTCTTCGCATGGCTGAGCTCCGCGGAGACACTCATCCATTCGAGTCACAGAGGCAGGAGGAGAGGGGCTGCTCTGGGGGGAACTTTGGGATGTGTCATTAATGGTTTGAAAGGAGTGTAAAAAAACCCAGCCTGACGCTGGATGTAGGCATGTGTATGGATAGCAGGAGAAAATGGTAATGAGCACAGAACCCAACTGCCACGGCTCTGACCTGCAGCGAAGCAGCGCTGCTCAGCATCGCCCTGCACCCTCCAGCCCCGAGCTCCTGCCCAATTAAGCACACAGCTCTAACGGGGTCCTCCCGGCCCTAACGAGCCCCCATCGTTAGCAGAATGCTGTGCTGTGTCACTGCAGCTTGTCAGCGCGGTGACACTGAGCCGTGGAGCAGGGAGTGGTGCAGAGCTGGTTTGGTCGAATAGGGGAAAACTAAGGCCACCCAAATTGCTGCATGGGGCTGAGCTGATGGTTACAACCACAGGCAAGGGCCCACAGCTCACTGCCTTCACCAGGAGCAGGCACTGGGGCTGCTGAATGCTGCGACGATAAGGGATCCCAGCATGGGGTGCACGGGCTCCAGGTTTGGAGGATCTCTGCAAGCAGCTGCTGTCACAGAACCACAGAATCACTGAGGTTGGAAAACACCTTTGGGATCGTTGTATCCGACTGTCAGCGGGACCTATTGAGTCTATCCCTGCCCACGTCTGTTAACACCATGTCCACACATCTCTTACATACCTGCAGGCTCGGGGACTCCACCACTTCCCTGGGCAGCCCATTGCAATGCTTGAGCACCATATGCATGGAGAGATTCTTCATAAAATCCAGTCTAGAGCAGGTTTCCAGTCTATACCAGGTTTCTCAAACAGAGTCCCATGGTCTCACAGGTCACATCCCCGGCTGTGACACCGCTCCTGCAGCCTTCAAAGCCACGAGAATCACTGAGCTTAAACCTTCCCTTCACCAAGATCTGTTCCGTACACGTCTGNAAGGACATAAGAGCAGCTCCCTCGGGCAGCAGGAGGGAATCATAAACCTTGGAGGTGTTTGCAGAAGCTGCCTGCAGCCCTTCCTCCAGAGCCAAAGAGCAGACACCCCTTCCCTCTCACATCTCCCCTGTGCGGAATAAAGCAGATCACTTCCCAGCAGCAGCAATAAGTTATGGCAGGGCTCTCTCTGGTGCAGGACAGAGCCATAACTCACACAGGCTCTGCTGCTGCTGAGTTACAGCGTGGATGCTGCCTGAGGCAGAGAGGCTGTATGTTACCCCTGGCACCCGGAGCACTGCGGGCAGGGATCAGTCCTTCCTTAGGCAGCAGTGCCAAGAATAACCAGCTGGGTACAACACAACCAATTGGGTACAACACAACCAGTTGGATACAACACAACCAGTTGGGTACAACACAACCAGTTGGGTACAACACAACCAGTTGGGTACAGCACAACCCAGCTGGGTACAACACAACCAGTTGNTGCAGGCCCCCAACCCCTGCTGCAACCCACCCCGAGCAGCTGCACAGAGGCTGAATTTGGTGCAACCTGCAGCCCGGCCCCTTGCCTCCTGCAGCCTGCTCCTTTGCAGCATGCAGCCAGCTCCATGGGTTTCACCCACTGGAAGGGTCTCAACCCGTAGCTTGCCATCTCCTCAATGGGAGCACTGCTGTCCTCACTGCTGGGTGACACGGTGGATTTGCCAGTGATGTCCCTCCCTGCCCACCCTTCCTGCTGGGGATGGGGGTTCTGCAGCCATTGCTGCTCCTGGTGTCAGCCAAGCTCCTGTCAATCAAGCCCGACTCTTCAGAGCATCCTGCTGGAATTTAGTTTTTTTTATCCCCGGGGTGCTTGGGAAAGGGTGTTGTGAGCACTCGGGTGTAATTATAGCTTTTAATGAGGCTGCCAGAGAGGGGGAAGGTGCCAGATTTCAGCGGAAATGGAGACCTCCAGCTTCTGCCTTCTCCCACCCCGCAGGTTGCCGGCAGGATCTCGGCTGTGACGCTGCTGCGTGGGAGCTGGATCCGTGCAGAGCTGGGGCCGGGCGTGCTGCAGGCTCACCCATGGGCCAGTAGCTTTGGAACCTGCAACTGGGTCCTTTGCAATCTGCAGCCAGGTCCTTTGCAACCTGCAGCTTGGACCTTTGCAACCTGCAGCCTGGACCTTTGCAATCTGAAGCTGGGACCCTTGCAACCTGCAGCCAGGTCCTTTTGCAACCTGCAGCCAGGTCCTTTGCAATCTGCAGCCAGGTGCTCTTGCAACCTGCAGTTGGATCCTTTGCAACCTGCAGCCTGGACCTTTGAATCTGCAGCCAGGTCCTTTTGCAACCTGCAGCCTGGACCTTTGAATCTGCAGCCAGGTCCTTTTGCAACCTGCAGCCTGGACCTTTGTAGTCTGAAGCTGGGACCCTTGCAATGTGCACTTGTGTCCTTTGCAACCTGCTGCAATCCCACACCAGAAGGGCTGCTTTTCCCTCTCCTCCTCCTTTTCTCACCTGCAGTTCCTAAAGCAGACTGCAGCTCCTCTCCCTGGAATCAGGGTCTCATTTGCTCACTTTCCTTTGACTCTCAGACAGCTCCTGCAATCCCAGCAGCCTGGGGCACAGAGCATGGAGCACTGCCAGCAGCCAGGCACTGGGACAAGATCACTCCCATGCTGTACACACCCATTGAGCTGCACCAACATGACAGCAATAGCAGCTCGTAACACTCACAAGTGTGTGCTTGTGCCTTGCAGCGGCGTGCGTGCTGGAGAGACAGGTGCATGCCAGGAAATGATGGTATATGTACCCATGACATACCATTGCCCTCTGTTGTATGCTGCGGATACGGAAAAGCCCCCAGATGGTTGGGGTGGGATGAAGCACAGCCTGCAGAGGGAACAGGGAGCGAGATTTTCAGCCCTTGTGAGCATGACTGAGTGATGCAGACAGCTCTGAAGCTCTGGACACTGAGTCTTTGTGAAAAATCAAGGCAGCACGGCACAGGAGCCGGGACTGGAGAGGGATGCTCACATCTCTTCCATTTATTCCTACATCTCTCTAATCAACCAAGCAAGCAGCACGCCTGGAGCATGCAAGCTGCTTGAAACCTCCTCTCCAAAGATATGAAATCCATGGGAAAGTGTCCATTGCTCCGTGCTGCTCCTGGTCACCCTGAGTCCCCAGCCCACTCAGCGCAAGGCTCTGTCCCCATCCCGTGGGCATCCTGACCCTATGGCCAGCACAGGGCTGCTCGGGGTGACTCCATCCAGGCAAGCCCAGCTGCATCACCCGAGGGACTGTCCCCAGCCGAGCAGCATGGAAACAGAAGGATCAATAGGAGCATGGCTGTAACCCTCCCCCCCTTCCTGCCCGCACCGAGGCCACGGCAGCATCCTTCAGAGCAGGGATGCTCGGGGCAATGTCAAAAAGCCTTTTGAGCTCTGCTGCCCACGTGGCTCACAGCAAATCCAAACTGCTGCGAGGAGGCTGTCACCTGGGGAGCACACATCCGTGTCAACGTGGTACTGGGGTAAGGTCTCACCTCCCAGTGCGAGTGCCGCGACAGCTGAGCATTGGGTTTGTGCACTGCCCACTGCCCCCAGCCCAGGGGATGCTTTAGGCTGAAGTGCTCTCACTGCAGCATTTTGATGCTTATCCCTTCAGATGGATAAACAGCAGCTCTTTACACTTACTTCAGCAGGTGGGGAAGAACAGTTTATTAAACACAGCTTTAAAAAGGGAAGGAATTCCTGAGAGTAATTAAAATCTGAGGCGCGCTGGGACGTCTGCTGTTATTTCTCCAGAGATGCCTGTTGCTGGAGACAATATTTCTTCAGCTAAGCAGTAGTGCTGCAGGCAGGGAATGCTGCACAGGGGTAGGGGTAGGGGCAGCAGGGCAGCTGTCTGCCTGTGCTGTCCTGAGGATCCCAGGCAATGTTTCAGCAGCTCATTAGGACACGACAGCCGTAAGGAGCACACGGGTGGCACCGCAGGTTGGATCTGGAGCTGCTCCCAGTGCTGCTGGCAAAGTCCTTCCTGCTCTCTGCTCACCCTCCAGCTGCAACGTGCAGCACTAACAGCAGGCAGGGCTGCACATATGGGCTGTGCTCTGAAGGAGCTGAGCAGGAGAGCTCAGAGCTGCACTGAAAACCCCACGCTGACCTCAGGTCCCGCTCCATCCCCACAAACTGCAATGGCAAATTGTGCCTAAGCTGCCCCAATGAACCCGGGCAAGGCATTAATTTTTGGTGTAAAGCATGCGTGGAAGACAAGAGAGCATTGATTTCTCTCTCCAAGCTGAGTTTCGCTCCTCAGAGTGCTGTCCAACCCTGTGGTGGTTTTGGGGTTTGCACGGGGCCCCTCTCGTTTCTCTGCTTTCTGCTGCATCTTTGTCTTGCAGGAGCAGTCTGTCTCCATCCCCACATGTCCGTGCTCTCCTCTGGGGAAAAAAGAAGCTGTGCCTCAGCACCTGCCTTGTGCAAAGGGCTCCAGCTTCTTCTGCTCCCTAGCAAGCTGTGCTGACAGCACCAGGGCAGCATCCCCAGCCCAGTCCCAGCTGAACACCCCATGGGATAAAACCATTCTTCGGGGCTGAGGGGAGGCAAAGCAACATCCAGCAGTCAAAGAAAAAAAACCACCCAAACCGTAGATTACTGCAAATGCCAATAAGTCATTAGGAATCACAAGAAAAATGTAGGGTTGCCATAGCAACTGCCATGCATGGCTTTTGGGGATGCTTCACCCCTTCCTAGGGCGGGGATGGAGGAAAAGCTCTGTGCTGTGGCATTGTTCCTATTTGGTTTGGGGGTGCTGAGCCCCACCTGGGGAGCAGAGAGGCTTTGCCACCAGCGGAGACCTCCAGGACCCTCCCAATGGGATGGGGACCACGGGGTCTTCCCATCCATGCAGAGCTGCTGGCCATTTCTCCCACCTGGCACAGCCCCGTGGAGCTGAGCCTCCTGCACAGCTCCTTTTCCATTGCATCTTTTGACCAATGCTTCAGCAAAACGCAACCTCTCTGCGTTCTGCTTCCCCCCTGCTTCCCTTTCTTGCGTTCTCCCTTCACCCACAGCATCCCAAACAGGATTGCAGCAGAACCCTCTGGGTGCCACAGCAGCAAAACCCCATTCCTGTGCCCTCCATGCCACGGGTGCCTTAGCAGCAAGATGCAACAAGATGCCCCACAGAGCGGAGCAAAGGGAGGACGCTGCTGAGTGAACAGGAGCTCCTTGGAGCCTCTCACTGCAAACTTCTCCCCCACCCTGCTGGGGTTTTTCAACTCATTTAGCTCCATAATCCCATTACTGACAGGAGCTGCCCAAGGAGACCGCTTGAATCAAGAACACCGGGAGAACCAAGGCTGGCCCCAAGCCCTGGGCAGGGCGGGTGGAGCAGCGCGGTGGGGAGCGCAGTGCTGCTGGGTGATGCCGTAGCATCCATCACCCATTTCCCTTCTAAGCACAGCAGTGATTTCCCAAAGGAAAACATCTTTGTCTGCATGTTCCTCCCACTCTCCGTCCCCATTCAGCACTTGGGAAAACATAAAATAAAGCGAAAGGTGATGCTGGGCTGCTCTGTAGCTCGAAGCCCCCCAGCGCAGTGTGACATGGAGCCAGCCCTAACTGCTGCTCCTTCCCAGTGCTCAGTGCAGGGTTGGATCCTGCTGCTGCACAGCGGGTGTGGAAAGGTCTGACCTGACTCCAGACCAACGGAGCACGGTGACCCACGCTATGCTGCACAAATCCAGCCCTGGGAAGCCAGGCTGCCCAGCCCTCAGCACATGGAAGGGAGGAAAAGTGACTCAAGAATGGGAACTGGCAAATTTTCTCCGTGTTTCTACAAGCATTCGTTGGAAAACGCAGCTCCGGATCAACCGCGGCCATCTGCGAATTCGGATCAGACGCCGCAGAGCTCTCAGAGCAATGCCTGAACCCAACTGGGCTCCTCAAGTCAAGCAAGCAGCTCCGGTTCTGCGTTCCCAAACCACGTTTTGAAAGGCTGAACCTTTGAATTACATTGAATTATAATACTATGAAGAGCGATGGGCACCCAATTAAAACGTGCATTCCGGAGCAAAACAGATTGGTTCGTTTTGTAACGTTCCACAAAGAGGAAAGAAGAATTCTTGTTCTCTTCCCAGGTGCCAGCATCGCTTTCTCTGTTTTCCCACACTGATGCTCTTCACCCACACAGCCCTGCTGGGATGAGTGGGGTTTCCCTGTGCTTTCTACCCCCAAACTAAGCTGGGATTAGTTCCCCTGTTGGGACAGGCTGGTTAAAATGCAAAACCCCCTTTATGCTGATTGCAAACTCGGCACTGATGAAAGCTTTTACATTCAAAGCAATTGAGGAGCGCAGCGGCTTTGTGCAAAGCGGGTTTCCCAGCATGAAGCTGGAGATGGGGCTCTGCCCAGCTACAGGCAGTGGAAGGACGGCGTGGGCAGACCCTGACCCTGCACACCAAGTTTGATGCTGGAGCAGCTGCTTTATGGCCGGTGATAAACACCACAATATATGGCTTTATAATAGTGCCTGGGATGGGCTTTTAAATCCAGCGGGCAGCTCTGGGGCCCGGAGGGGTCAGACGATATGGGCGCGTTTATAAGCTGCTGGAGGGGGAAGCTGGCAATCATTCAGAGTAAGGACGGTGAATAATTTATCACGAGTGATTTATTGACTAAGTTCATCTCTTCTGCCCATCCGGGTGAAAAGCACCCCGGTGCAGAGAGCCAGGAGCAGGCTATAAGGCACTGCTACGTCCCAATTAAGCCCTTTGGGAATGGTCTGGGAACGGATCCCCATTTTCCCCTATTTCTTTGTTATTTGGTATTGCACACCACAACGGAGCCGGGGCGTCATTCCCACTGTTTGCAAACAGCTTGCGGGGAGCATGATATGAGATGTCTGGGGGGCCACAGGGGGCTCTGAGGATCCATCCCCCCCCCTCATGGGATAGGGGCATCACTGGGACCCCACTCCCTGCACTGAGGGACCCTGCAGCCCACCCTCCCATGCAGCGCACAGGGACAGGGCTGGGGGCTGCCACCCCCCTGCTGAGCCCCCGCTGCTCCCAGCCGTGACCGGAGTGATTTTCTCGGCCATTTATTCCCTTCCTAAACCCACCCATTGGAACAGCCTCTTACAAGCCCGCTATAAATTTATTCATCACAAAATACTCTCTGCTGTCAACCGCCACTGAGCCACTGTGTCACTGCCTGGGTGCTGCGTGCTGCCTGGCTGCAGGGTCGGTGTGGAATGGGGGGGACCTGGAAGGGACACTGGAGCCCCAGAAGATGCGGGGGTTGTTTGGGGTACGGTACAACTGGTGGTCAGTGAGCATCAGCAAACAAAGCCCAACCCCTACATGCAACCCCAAGCCCAAGGAGACCACCTCCCTTCATAGGAACAAGTTTAGGACTCAATGAATTGTGATGTTTCTCTGTTCCCAATGCATTCCCAGCAAGCAATCCTGATCCTTGTGGCTCTGCCCAGGGCTGGGCTGGGAGCTGCTGCTCATGCTGCAGACATTTTCCCATTTCATGGCCAGGAGAACCAAAGTCATGGATGTATCCCCATCATACCAAGCTGAGAAGGAGCTGCCATGGGTCAGTGCTGAGCTGGCTGCTCTTTAGGAAATCTGCCACATGCTGGTCCATGCTCAGGACCTCCCTACATGCCCCATCCCTACAGAAGGGCAGAAATTTAGAATCACCAAGCTCTCAGCCCCAGAGGGATCAGCATGCCCTGCTATGGGTGTTCCCACAGCTCAGCCCCAGCAGCTGACACTGAATTTCTTGTTTCACGCTGCAGAAAACTAAAAAAAAGGGTCCCACTCAACAGAAGGAGCTTAAAATGGCAGAGGAGCAGAATGTGGCTCTGGGTTTTGCTCTAATCCCTGCTCTGCACAGCCCCTGATGCCAGCACCAAGGGGGTGCCAAGCCAGCTCTGCACCAGCAGAAGGAGAGCTCTGCCCACTGCAAAGAGGCTGGATTGGAGGGATGGGGGTCTCCTGCCATAGTGAGGAGGACAGCAGCAGTGTCCCATGTCCCAAACCTGACCACCAGTGACCGATGGGCACAAGAAGTCCCACAACAGGGAGCAGTCAGCACTGCATGGGACTTGCACTGACCCTGCAGCTACACAGAACTAAGGCAAGCAATGTTTGCTTCCCAGCTTTGCTACGGGCTCTACCTGCATGCAGGCTGCAGCATCAGGGCTGCTTGTCCTCCAAACAGCAGCAGCGGCCGGGTCCTGGCTCAGCAGCCGCACAGCAACAATGGGGGGTGAGATGGGCAGGGTCTGTATGTAGCCAAGGGCCCTTTAAAGCACAGGAACATGCAGACCCCAGGATTCCCAATCCTCATTGCTCCCTGGGCTGACAGCACCCTACAGCCACGGGAGGGGCTGCTTTGCTTGTACACAGCAGTGTGTGCATGGAGAATGGGAGCTAAGAAGGGGTAAAATCAATACAAAACCAGCAGAGAGATCATTAAAATGACCCCATGAGCTTCTCCTGCAGAGCAGCCCAAAGCCTCTTACCTCCCCCAGGGGCCATCCTTGCAGTGTGGGGCTGTGTACCCCCAGCACCCTGCTGCCCAGGGCTCCCAGTTTGCTTTCCCCTCGCTTTTTGCCTTGCTGCACTCTCAGCAGGGTTGTGTCTGGTACAGGTGGGAAAAATCGGGTTGGGAAAGAAGGAGGGAGAGCACAGGACCAGGCTGCTGGATTTGATACAGTCTCTTCTTTATGCCTTAACTTTGGCACTTTCTCCAGGGCTCGGGCACAGAGGGGTTAATGCTTGGAAGCGCTGCTCCTGGCAGGATCGCATCCTGCTGGCATCCCCGTGCAGTGCTGGATGGGCTTCACATTTCAGTCTCAGTGGCACCAATGCAACCCCACTGCATCACCATGGGGATCGTCACAATCACCCCATCAGTGCCCAGGAAAGAATCAGCCCAATCCCAGAGAGGATTTGAGGGTAGGACCAGCAATCCAGCTCCCCCATCACTTCTGAGTGAAACCTTTCCCTGGAGCACCCGTTGTGCTCCTTGCCCCCTCCTGGACCACGCACCAGCGAGGCACAGATGCTGCGTGCACTTCCTATTGTCATCTGCTTATCCGCTCATTCTTTTAATGAACCATTCATACCAGAGATCAGAAAGAGAGGAAGGAAGGGGTAAAACCCCAAACAAACAGCAGAACCCCCAAGCACAGAAGCATCCCCCCCTCAGAACCACCCCACAGAGATAATGAGGCCGGAGCCCAACTCACCACTGGGGTCTCCTCCCGTCTCCCATCACTGTGAGCATCCGCTGTGGCCGCTGCTCATCGGGTGCGGGCAGACAAAGGCAGGGGGTGCATTGGACCCATCAAAGAGTGCTCCAGTCCTATGGGGAGGGGGGAACAATGGCAACAGCCCACCCCTGCAGGCTGCCTCTGTGCTCTCTCTCAGCGCCCGATCTGGAGGCAGCGGGGAGAGAAATCCATCCTCCCCTCGCGCTGCAGCCGCTGCTGCCCCCTCCTCCTCCTCCTCCTCTTCCTCCTCCCTTCTTCTCCCCTCCCTTTCCCCGTCCTCCTCACTTGAGCCTTGTCGCCACGACGTGCCACCCACCCAAACCAGCTCCTGCTGCCTTAACTCCTGCAGCTCTGGTGAGCACCGTGACACCACGCACCCTTCCATGCGCTGGTGACATGGGGACAGCCACCCCTGGCACCCCCACAAGGTAATGCTCCCCAGCAGCTCCCACTAAGGTGGAGCCGCTTGCTTGCACCTCTCAGCATCCACAGTGCCTACTGCTCCCTATGGAGACACTGAGTGGTGACAGGAGGGTCACAGAGATGGGGTTCCTCGCACAGAGATTCCTGGCACTGTGATGGGGGAGTAGTGGGGAGGGTGGCCTTCTCAAAGGGTTTCTTCCCTTCCACAGCCTGGTTCCTGGCACCAGTCCTGTCCCCAGGCTGCCCGTGGTGACACTACAGTTTCCCCTGTGTGTTTTGCTGAATCTCTCCTCCAATTGGGTGGTGGCCACATCCCCAGGTAGGACCCGCTGCCCGTGGCTCACCTCTGGCATTCTTTCCCATTAGTGGGAAGAAATAGTCCCTAACTGCCAATAAAAGCCTGAGAATGGCAGATCTATCATAACCCAAGGACTGCTGGAGGGCAGGATTTCAATCAAGCCAGACTTTCCCCTTCTTTAACCCATGATCCAATCCTAATTTCAGTGGAATTATAAAGTCAAGTTTGGGGTGCAGAAGCCTGGAGGCTGAGTCCAGAAGGCTGACTGTAGTCAGACAGAGAGAACTGGGGTTAATCACAGAATCATACCACTATAGAATCATAGAATGGACCTTAAAGCTCATCCAGTTCCACCCCCCTGCAGATGTAGGCACAGATGTGGGCTCCAACCAAGGCAGGATTCTGGGTGCAAACCAAAGCAGCAGAGCAGCCTCAGCTTTTGTTTTCTTGCCAGCAATACTCCCCACAAAATGCTTTTTCCATCTGATGTCAGAGCCCCGCAGATGCCACATGCCCCAGGGGTGACAGTGGCCATTGAATCACCATCTCATGCATGCATTTGCCTGGAGCTCAGGGATGGAGAACAGCCGTGCACACACGCGCCAGAGCCAGTGAGGGAGAAGAGGAGAGATTGGAGTGACCTGATTTAATTGGCAGGACTTCAATAACATAAAATCCCTGCCCATGTGCCCAGACCAAATGGGTGATGTTCTGGCATGTTGGCCCCCATTCAGCAAAGCATTTAAATGGAGAGTTAATGGGAGCACATGCTTAATGTTAGCCTCGCTTAAATGCTTCGCAGCACAAACTGAGAGGCAAGGAGGGGTGTCAGCTGGAAAATTCCCTCGTGGCTTTTTAAGTAACAAGGGGTGAAACTCGAGGCTGCATCCAAACACTGGGAGAGTGGCTGTGCCAAATCCAACAGGCACCCTATGAAGCGCTGCAAGAGGAGAGACCCTTCTGCTGCCCAATCTGTGCCCCTCTGAGCTGGGAATGGGGACTCACACCACTGGTGTGGGGGTGAGCAGCAGCTGGCTGTGCCCAACCATTGCCCACCAATGCAGCCTCGTGTGCCAGTCACCCGGGCAGCCCCGAGCCCTCCCTGTCTCACACCTTGCTGCTAACCATGCTGCTCCCTGCGCGAAGCCAGCCCGCTGCAGAGGATGAGTAATGCATGTCACTCTCGAGATGCTATCTTCAGGCAGATGAGTACAGCCTGATCCAGGTTTTAATTGTGTGGGATTTTAGCCGAGATGGTGCTAATTTATTTTCTCTGCTGATTCAGCACTTCTCATGGCTCTCATGCATGCATTTGAAGTCACCTGGAAGATATTCCCCTGGTGCAAGGAGTTAAAGCTTTTCCTTCTGAGGAAGCAGCATGCAGTCTCAATGATTTTTTTCCCCCGTAGCCAGTTATATGTGTGGGGCTGGAAGGAGCTTCACATTCTCTTCCAACCCCATATTAGCTCCTTGGGGAGCAGGAGGAGATCGCAGGTGCCCCATCCCTGGAGATGCCCAAGGCCATGAATGGGCAGCCTGAGCTGCTGGGGCACTGAGCCCATGGCAGAGGCTGGATGGGATGTAAGGTCCCCTTGCAGCTCAGCCTTCCTATGACCCTATGTTTGGGTTAGGAATGAGTTGATCTTTGAGGTCCCTTCCAACCCAACCGTTCTATGCTCCAATGATTTCAGCACAGTTGTTGTGGGGATGTGGGGGCTCAAAGTGTGTGGCACTGCCTCACCACACCTCCATTCCAGTCAGACGTAATGGTGACCGAGGTGGTTTCCTCCCTCCTTGGGGCCCAGCCTGCTCCTGCAGGTTTGCTATAGGCAGGATCAGCTCCAGCAGTGTTTTCCTCTCCTTCCTCCCAGCTATCTCCCCGACCTCACTGTCCCCACTGGGGATAGAGCTGCTGGGCACACAGTGCCAACATCCCCTGGAGCATCGCCTCGGTGTTACACGGATACAGGAGTTGTTGTGTTGCCACTATTATTTTTCTTTAATGATTTAAGGACATAAGAGCAGCTCCCTCGGGCAGCAGGAGGGAATCATAAACCTTGGAGGTGTTTGCAGAAGCTGCCTGCAGCCCTTCCTCCAGAGCCAAAGAGCAGACACCCCTTCCCTCTCACATCTCCCCTGTGCGGAATAAAGCAGATCACTTCCCAGCAGCAGCAATAAGTTATGGCAGGGCTCTCTCTGGTGCAGGACAGAGCCATAACTCACACAGGCTCTGCTGCTGCTGAGTTACAGCGTGGATGCTGCCTGAGGCAGAGAGGCTGTATGTTACCCCTGGCACCCGGAGCACTGCGGGCAGGGATCAGTCCTTCCTTAGGCAGCAGTGCCAAGAATAACCAGCTGGGTACAACACAACCAGTTGGGTACAACACAACCAGTTGGATACAACACAACCAGTTGGGTACAACACAACCAGTTGGGTACAACACAACCAGTTGGGTACAGCACAACCCAGCTGGGTACAACACAACCAGTTGGGTACAGCACAACCAGCTGGGTACAACACAACCAGTTGGATACAACACAACCAGTTGGGTACAACACAACCATCTGGGTACAACACAACCAGCTGGGTACAACACAACCAGCTGGGTACAACACAACCATCTGGGTACAACACAACCAGTTGGGTACAACACAACCATCTGGGTACAACACAACCAGTTGGGTACAACACAACCACTTGGGTACAGCACAACCCAGCTGGGTACAACACAACCAGCTGGGTACAACACAACCAGCTGGGTACAACACAGTCCAACTGGGTACAGCACAACCCAGCTGGGTACAACACAACCAGTTGGGTATGACACAGTCCAACTGGGTACAACACAACCCAGCTGGGTACAACACAACCAGTTGGGTATGACACAATCCAACTGGGTACAGCACAACCCAACCAGCACAGCCCAAGCCTCAGAGCTTCCTGATCTGAGATTTTCAGGGACCTGTGATGATTTTCCTCCTACTTTGCTGGGAAGACAAATGCCAACCACATTCCCCCAGGCTGAGGATGGGTCCATAGCTCTGTTGTTGCACAAAGCAGCATGACACAGGCTGCCACCCAGGATGCAATTGCCATTGCATCAATTCCACAAAGCCATTGCCATTTTGGAGGAGCAATGTACCCATAAGCAGGAGCCCTGGGGTGGCTGCTCATTGCTCAGAGCAGCCACACGCTGGCAATAAGCTTGCTCAGGTTTATCAGTAAATCCTTGCTTCCAGGCACTGCTAACACGTTATTGTTGTTTGCTTCATATTTATATTTCTGCATATTTTTGGAGTATCTTTCAGCACTCTTTTAGGGGATAACCTCCACATCCATCCAGACCAACCCTCGCACTTTGAGCATTGCCCATAGACACCTCTGTCCTCTCCCTGGGTGCAGCGGGGCGAGGCGACAAACCCACGCCCATGGTGGCAGCCAATGTTGGAGTGCAGCACACAGCCACACTGTCAGCTGATGAAGAGATGCTCCCCCTCAGCCTCACACCTCCTCCAGAACACCAATCCAGAGCTCTCACCATCTCATCCCAAAGCCACATCCCCACACACCACAGCCAGGCTCCCGCTGCAGGAGGCGAGCTGGGTGGGAAGGGGAAATGTTCTCTAGTTCCTTTATTTCTCTGCTTTGGGGCTGGTTTACAGCTACTATAAAAGCTGCTCATAAATCAAGGGCGATACTATAAAACGCAGGAACAGCCATAGTTAGAGCCCCAAAGAGACCAAATCCCTCCACCAGCCCCAGCAATGCGGGAGGAGCTGCTCGGTTTATCTTTCCCCTTCCCAGCATCTTTATGGCCGCCCTGGGAAGCGAGTCGCAGGGGTGAGGCGAACCTGATGGAGTCCCCCATTATATGAACACGAGGCACGCTGAGTAATGCGGTCTTCTTTTATGGAACTCGCTTTGCATTGCAGAAATTTTATATCACTCTCTCTTCCTCTCTTTCTTTCAGCCTTCGCCCCCACCCGCTCTCAAAATTGCAGGCAGGAGATTGGTCCGGGGGGAAATAAACTTCCTAAAGAGCACAGCGTTGGCTGATTAAAGAAAGGAAAAACCAGGGAAGGAAATGATTATGATGCCTCATGTGTTACGTGCTGCTTTAAGAGTCAGATTTGTTTCTTTTACTGCCAGACAAAAATGTAATTAAAAGGCTGCAGCGTCAGCCAGCGCGAGTGAACTTGTTGCGTTTGTCAGCAGACAGCGACCATTAACGCCTTCTGTGTCTGGGTCTGCTGATCCCCCAGGTCCTGTTATCGCTCCCATTGCCTCCTTGCAGACACAGGAGCAGGGATGCACTGAAGGGGAAGGTTGGATGTTAGGAAAAATCTCGTCTCAGTAAGTTCGGCGATGCTCTGGCACAGCTGCCCAGGGAAGTGTTGGGTAACCATCCCAGGAGGTATTCAAGGACCGTGGAGATGTGACACTTGGGGACCAGCTCAGTGGGCATGGTGGGACGGGTTGGGGTTGGATGTGGCGATCTTGGAGGTCTTTTCCAGCCTTCTGTGGTTCCACGCTATGAAAGGCGAGGCATGGGCTCAGCGCTGCCTGTCTTCCACCTCCTGGACTGGAAAACGGACTTCAAGATGTGATTTTCTTTACCCAGGATCACACGGGGGGGGCCCTCCTGCCCCTTCCCCACTGCTGCGTGAGGCCAAGCGTGCGGTGTTTGCCAGCAGCTTTGCATTTGCCAGCGTTTCCATGACGATGCGAGGCACCTTCACTCCCCCTGTGCGTGCACACGTGCGCTGCGGGCACACACGGGGCTCCCACGTGTGCACACTCGGTTGGCACACACCCGTGCGCTCACCTCCGTGCACATGCGCTCACGTGCCCGCATGCACACCCACACGTGCACGCAGCAGAGCGTCCTCCCCCTCTCCCTCTGCCCCCCGCCTCCATCAGAAGGCAGCTTGCAGGCCTCCAGGCTTTGCTTGCTCCTCACCAGCAGTCATGTAGCTTTTATTTGTTCCTCTGCTGTCGGTCTGCTCCCTATTGCTGCTTTCCTGTCGAACACGGAGGCTGTGGCTGCACCGAACCACCAGGGAATGGCTCAAACATTAAAACACTCATCATTTGTCCCCATGTTCTGATCAATATGGATCCCCCAGCACTTCTCTCCCAGGCTGCCCTGCCCTTTCCTTGTGGGGTGCTCACCTCCCTGCTTGCTCTCCAGCAGAGCCCCGAGCCCTGCACCAGGGCTTGTTTCCCTCCTTATTTTTTTTTAATTGGAATCTCTGCTGAATCCGCTAATTAAGTTCTTTGCCTGCAACTAATATTATGCCTCTAATTCCTCCCAGGAACGATTCCTCCAGCAGTCGCAGAGGTTATGTTCACTGGCATCCTTCCACCACTCCGTTAGGAAAAAAGAAGGGCCCTTTCTCAGCGCTGCAGATGACTCATCTGTCAGCCTGCTGCTTGCTGTGGGGCTGAGGCCTCGCAGGATGGGGCCCTTTGGACCAACCACAGCCCCACCAGCAGCCCTAAGCCACCACTTGGCCCCCATCCCCAGTGCAGCACACAGCGCAGACCCTTTTCCCCCTCATCTTGAGGATTCAGCCACGCACACAAAGGACTCGGAGCAAAATTTCTGCCTCATCTGCTTTGCAAAGGTGCAAAGCCCCCGCTGGAGCCACAGGATTTGGCCTTGGGCTCCGGCAGCGCAGTGCAGCTGGGGCTCAGCACTCCTCCCGGAGGCAGTGGGCTGTGATCTGATCCAAAAGGCTGCTTGCTCACACGCAGCATGAAAATTCAAGAGCCCTTTGATATTTTTCCTCTCTATCTGTTTTCTCCCGCTTGCTATTTTTATAAATAATACCTGGGCTCGAGCTGAACAGAATACCAAGCGTGCAATTAAATCCCCGAGTGCCAGCGCAGCTTTGGAGGAGGGCTCCGAAGCAGTTCATCCTGGAGGCGGTGATGCCACAGCAGAGCCTCAGCCCTTGGTGGGACCTGACCCTACAGAGCACCCAGCAGCCCCACTGCAGCCAGGACAGGCCCTGTTCTCATCTCACCACCCCCTGGGACGGGGTCCCCCCATATCTTTGATCTCAGCCCCTGCTAACATGAGCAGGATCACTCTCTCTGCCTATTGTGGCTGGCTGAAGCTCTGCATTGCTGGAAGGCAAAATCCATCAGAATTAAGGGGACCAAGCATGGAGAATAGTGCCCTTCTTGCATGGACAAAGAGAGAAAACATCCAAACTGCTTTTTTGGGGGGGTTCTCTGAGATATATTTCTGCTGCTTTGTGGTATCTGAGGGTGCTGAGATTTTAGCAGGCTGGGCAGAACGAGCCCTTCACCACCTGGGTAGAGCATGGGATGCTGGCGATGGCCCCAGGTGCCATTAGGCAGGACACAATGGGGACAAGAGTGGGACACAGAGCCAGGTGTGACCCAGGGCTGTGATGTGAATGGGGTGAGTGGGTGCAGAGCAGCGGGGAGCTGGGAGATGCTACCTGCTGGGGCTGCAGCCAGAGAAGCGCTCGCAGGCAGCTCAGGAGGATGGCTGAGGGGTTGCCATGGCAATCAAGCAGCTACAAATTTGCTGATTATTTATCATGGGTTTTGTTTTGGTTGGGTGAATGGAAGTCCTGCTTCTGGGCAGAGGGCTGCTGGTGGGCTGG
Source organism: Pavo muticus (assembly GCA_016647715.1). Taxonomy (NCBI): domain Eukaryota; kingdom Metazoa; phylum Chordata; class Aves; order Galliformes; family Phasianidae; genus Pavo; species Pavo muticus. The sequence goes on from JACDJE010000053.1 coordinate 478,794, forward strand.
GGGTGCCAACACAGTGCTGTGGGAGCTCAGCTCATTGCTTGGTGGTGCGAGACAACAAGGAGCAAACCCAAAGGCAGAGCTGAAAGTCAGCTGCTCAGCCCTTTATCAGCAAGAATTTCTCACAGGCCTGGATGCCAACCAAAAAGAATGAGCTCTGGTTGTTTCACTCACTGCTAGCCTTCTCAGATTCAGTGCAGCCCCAAATGTCCCACAGATCTGCACGTATCCAGCACCACGTTGATGGATTTGGTGTGGGCAAAGCAGGTTGGGGTTTCTTTAGTTTGTTACCTATTTTTGTTCTCTGGATGGGTTTGGGTTGGGCCCTGCATTTGCCAGTGCAAGCTGAATAGCTGCTGGATGGCTGTCTGCTAGGAATGCTTCCCAAAGCAATTTTGGAAGAGGTGATTGAATAATGCTCAGGTTTATGGCATTTTGTGCCACCTCCCGAGCTCCCTTGCTTGGAGCAGCAGAGCATCCCACAGCCTCTGAGCAGCATCCAGCTGCACGCATCCAGAAATCAGAGCCTCCTGATGGGGAGCCCGAGCTCTCTCCAGATGTCTCTCTGTGTATCTTCCTCCTGAAAACACGGGGGGCACGGGGAGCTCTGTGGTTGCTTGGAGCTGGGAACTTGTCCATGAGCGCAGAGCAGAGCGATGAATGGCACACGGAGCCCAGGGCTGAGCAGCCTCTGTAACCTGCTGCCAGCTCCCAGCCTGCTCCCAATCCCAGCAGAAATCTCAGTAATTGCTCCTAAACCTAATAACCGATTCTTTTTGATGCCTTCAGTCACTGTTATGTAAATCCCACCGTGATGGTGCTGTATATTTTATGGAGTGTGTGTTTGCTGATGTTCCCGAGCGTGCGTGCAGCTGAAGAAACGCTTTTGATTGCAGCATCAAAAAATCACAGGGACTATAAGGACAGTACAAGCAAAGAACAACTCAAGGAAATTGGGAGCCTGTGGTTGGATTGATTTGATCTTGCCAACAGAGGTCGGTGTGAAGGTTCCTAAAATAAGCCTGCTGTAGGGCTGCCCATCTCCCTCACCAACCCCAGCCAAGGGGAAGGGGAAAGGAGAGCTCAGTCTGGATGCAGGGGAAAGAGGAGAGAACCCCTGGATGGATGCAAAGCCCTCCTGCTTTGGCTTCAGCGTCGAGGGGGCTTTGCTGCCCTTCTGCTATTGCTGTGAGCAGCTTTTGTTTTCCTGGGTATTCCCGGCTGAGCCGTGCTGCTCCAGATGGTGACCCTGCTCAGCTATTTCGGGACATCAGCTTGACCAGAGTTCCCCTGCCCTCAGCTGTGACAGCTTCTGCTCAGAGCTAAAGCAGCTGCAGCAGGAGCCTGCAAGAGGCACTGGGGGCAGCAGGGGGGGTGCATTGCTTTGTTTTCTGCTGGTGCAGCTCTGACAGTGAAACTCTGTCCAAGTGCAATGCGGAGGAATAAATGAGGCTGACACAGCTTCCCCTGGAGCAATAGCCCCATCCCTTCTCCATACGTGCCTTGAGATGGCCGAAAAGCATCTGCAGGCTTGGGGCGAGCTCTAACCCTAACCCTAATGCTAACCCTAACCCTAATGCTAACCCTAACCCTAACCCTAACCCTAACCCTAACCCTAACCCTAACTGCATCCCAGCTGGAGCTGCCTCTGGAACCACCACAGAGGGCATCTGGGGCACCCATCTAAGTGGGAGGCTGAGTGGGAACCTTCCCATGGCCATGAGAGGATGATGGTGGAGGACCTCAGATGATTTGGGTCCCTTTCTTCCTTCCTTCCCTATGTACCACAGAGAGCTCAGCTCCTCTCCTAGCTGCCATACAGCACTGTCAATGCGTCAAACCTAAGCACGGGATTTGGCTAAACAAATGGAAGATGGAAGGAAGAACTCCTTGGGAGGGGAGGAAAGGTTTTCCAAGAAGTGCCACCCCCATGTGGGGAGGACAATGACAAACGAGGTGAGTTCAGGAGCTGCAGAGAAAATTGGCAGAGTGATGAAGGTTTGCTGCCAGGTTTGGGGGAGCTTTAAATGGCATTTAATTAGTGGCATTCAGGTGGTCACGACGCTGTGAGGCACAGTGGCAGCAAAAAGACACTGCTGCAGTTCCTGGCATTTGTTAATTAAAGCCGCTCCTGACAGAGACTAACGACTTTTTAATGAATCTGTTGTCTTAATGTCTTATTACGTTTTGATTTTCCCTTTCCAGCCCCTCTGTGGTGCTCTCCCCATCTCCCCACGCTGGCAGCAAAGCAGAGGGAGGGAGGCTTTGCTGGGAGGAGAGGAATGCATGCTGCTGTCTGTGCAGGGCTGGATCTGGCAGGGGGAGCAGGAGGATGGGATGGCTCAGCTCCTGCCTGCAGCCCTGGAGCAGAGCTTGCACAGGTTGTGGGGATGGAGCTCCCACAGCTCAGTGTGTAATGCTATGGGAAAGCANAGATTTTCAGCCCTTGTGAGCATGACTGAGTGATGCAGACAGCTCTGAAGCTCTGGACACTGAGTCTTTGTGAAAAATCAAGGCAGCACGGCACAGGAGCCGGGACTGGAGAGGGATGCTCACATCTCTTCCATTTATTCCTACATCTCTCTAATCAACCAAGCAAGCAGCACGCCTGGAGCATGCAAGCTGCTTGAAACCTCCTCTCCAAAGATATGAAATCCATGGGAAAGTGTCCATTGCTCCGTGCTGCTCCTGGTCACCCTGAGTCCCCAGCCCACTCAGCGCAAGGCTCTGTCCCCATCCCGTGGGCATCCTGACCCTATGGCCAGCACAGGGCTGCTCGGGGTGACTCCATCCAGGCAAGCCCAGCTGCATCACCCGAGGGACTGTCCCCAGCAGAGCAGCATGGAAACAGAAGGATCAATAGGAGCATGGCTGTAACCCTCCCCCCTTCCTGCCCGCACCGAGGCCACGGCAGCATCCTTCAGAGCAGGGATGCTCGGGGCAATGTCAAAAAGCCTTTTGAGCTCTGCTGCCCACGTGGCTCACAGCAAATCCAAACTGCTGCGAGGAGGCTGTCACCTGGGGAGCACACATCCGTGTCAACGTGGTACTGGGGTAAGGTCTCACCTCCCAGTGCGAGTGCCGCGACAGCAGCTCCGGGCAGCTGAGCATTGGGTTTGTGCACTGCCCACTGCCCCCAGCCCAGGGGATGCTTTAGGCTGAAGTGCTCTCACTGCAGCATTTTGATGCTTATCCCTTCAGATGGATAAACAGCAGCTCTTTACACTTACTTCAGCAGGTGGGGAAGAACAGTTTATTAAACACAGCTTTAAAAAGGGAAGGAATTCCTGAGAGTAATTAAAATCTGAGGCGCGCTGGGACGTCTGCTGTTATTTCTCCAGAGATGCCTGTTGCTGGAGACAATATTTCTTCAGCTAAGCAGTAGTGCTGCAGGCAGGGAATGCTGCACAGGGGTAGGGGTAGGGGCAGCAGGGCAGCTGTCTGCCTGTGCTGTCCTGAGGATCCCAGGCAATGTTTCAGCAGCTCATTAGGACACGACAGCCGTAAGGAGCACACGGGTGGCACCGCAGGTTGGATATGGAGCTGCTCCCAGTGCTGCTGGCAAAGTCCTTCCAGCTCTCTGCTCACCCTCCAGCTGCAACGTGCAGCACTAACAGCAGGCAGGGCTGCACATATGGGCTGAGCTCTGAAGGAGCTGAGCAGGAGAGCTCAGAGCTGCACTGAAAACCCCACGCTGACCTCAGGTCCCGCTCCATCCCCACAAACTGCAATGGCAAATTGTGCCTAAGCTGCCCCAATGAACCCGGGCAAGGCATTAATTTTTGGTGTAAAGCATGCGTGGAAGACAAGAGAGCATTGATTTCTCTCTCCAAGCTGAGTTTCGCTCCTCAGAGTGCTGTCCAACCCTGTGGTGGTTTTGGGGTTTGCACGGGGCCCCTCTCGTTTCTCTGCTTTCTGCTGCATCTTTGTCTTGCAGGAGCAGTCTGTCTCCATCCCCACATGTCCGTGCTCTCCTCTGGGGAAAAAAGAAGCTGTGCCTCAGCACCTGCCTTGTGCAAAGGGCTCCAGCTTCTTCTGCTCCCTAGCAAGCTGTGCTGACAGCACCAGGGCAGCATCCCCAGCCCAGTCCCAGCTGAACACCCCATGGGATAAAACCATTCTTCGGGGCTGAGGGGAGGCAAAGCAACATCCAGCAGTCAAAGAAAAAAAACCACCCAAACCGTAGATTACTGCAAATGCCAATAAGTCATTAGGAATCACAAGAAAAATGTAGGGTTGCCATAGCAACTGCCATGCATGGCTTTTGGGGATGCTTCACCCCTTCCTAGGGCGGGGATGGAGGAAAAGCTCTGTGCTGTGGCATTGTTCCTATTTGGTTTGGGGGTGCTGAGCCCCACCTGGGGAGCAGAGAGGCTTTGCCACCAGCGGAGACCTCCGGGACCCTCCCAATGGGATGGGGACCACGGGGTCTTCCCATCCATGCAGAGCTGCTGGCCATTTCTCCCACCTGGCACAGCCCCGTGGAGCTGAGCCTCCTGCACAGCTCCTTTTCCATTGCATCTTTTGACCAATGCTTCAGCAAAACGCAACCTCTCTGCGTTCTGCTTCCCCCCTGCTTCCCTTTCATGCGTTCTCCCTTCACCCACAGCATCCCAAACAGGATTGCAGCAGAACCCTCTGGGTGCCACAGCAGCAAAACCCCATTCCTGTGCCCTCCATGCCACGGGTGCCTTAGCAGCAAGATGCAACAAGATGCCCCACAGAGCGGAGCAGAGGGAGGACGCTGCTGAGTGAACAGGAGCTCCTTGGAGCCTCTCACTGCAAACTTCTCCCCCACCCTGCTGGGGTTTTTCAACTCATTTAGCTCCATAATCCCATTACTGACAGGAGCTGCCCAAGGAGACCGCTTGAATCAAGAACACCGGGAGAACCAAGGCTGGCCCCAAGCCCTGGGCAGGGCGGGTGGAGCAGCGCGGTGGGGAGCGCAGTGCTGCTGGGTGATGCCGTAGCATCCATCACCCATTTCCCTTCTAAGCACAGCAGTGATTTCCCAAAGGAAAACATCTTTGTCTGCATGTTCCTCCCACTCTCCGTCCCCATTCAGCACTTGGGAAAACATAAAATAAAGCGAAAGGTGATGCTGGGCTGCTCTGTAGCTCGAAGCCCCCCAGCGCAGTGTGACATGGAGCCAGCCCTAACTGCTGCTCCTTCCCAGTGCTCAGTGCAGGGTTGGATCCTGCTGCTGCACAGCGGGTGTGGAAAGGTCTGACCTGACTCCAGACCAACGGAGCACGGTGACCCACGCTATGCTGCACAAATCCAGCCCTGGGAAGCCAGGCTGCCCAGCCCTCAGCACATGGAAGGGAGGAAAAGTGACTCAAGAATGGGAACTGGCAAATTTTCTCCGTGTTTCTACAAGCATTCGTTGGAAAACGCAGCTCCGGATCAACCGCGGCCATCTGCGAATTCGGATCAGACGCCGCAGAGCTCTCAGAGCAATGCCTGAACCCAACTGGGCTCCTCAAGTCAAGCAAGCAGCTCCGGTTCTGCGTTCCCAAACCACGTTTTGAAAGGCTGAACCTTTGAATTACATTGAATTATAATACTATGAAGAGCGATGGGCACCCAATTAAAACGTGCATTCCGGAGCAAAACAGATTGGTTCGTTTTGTAACGTTCCACAAAGAGGAAAGAAGAATTCTTGTTCTCTTCCCAGGTGCCAGCATCGCTTTCTCTGTTTTCCCACACTGATGCTCTTCACCCACACAGCCCTGCTGGGATGAGTGGGGTTTCCCTGTGCTTTCTACCCCCAAACTAAGCTGGGATTAGTTCCCCTGTTGGGACAGGCTGGTTAAAATGCAAAACCCCCTTTATGCTGATTGCAAACTCGGCACTGATGAAAGCTTTTACATTCAAAGCAATTGAGGAGCGCAGCGGCTTTGTGCAAAGCGGGTTTCCCAGCATGAAGCTGGAGATGGGGCTCTGCCCAGCTACAGGCAGTGGAAGGACGGCGTGGGCAGACCCTGACCCTGCACACCAAGTTTGATGCTGGAGCAGCTGCTTTATGGCCGGTGATAAACACCACAATATATGGCTTTATAATAGTGCCTGGGATGGGCTTTTAAATCCAGCGGGCAGCTCTGGGGCCCGGAGGGGTCAGACGATATGGGCGCGTTTATAAGCTGCTGGAGGGGGAAGCTGGCAATCATTCAGAGTAAGGACGGTGAATAATTTATCACGAGTGATTTATTGACTAAGTTCATCTCTTCTGCCCATCCGGGTGAAAAGCACCCCGGTGCAGAGAGCCAGGAGCAGGCTATAAGGCACTGCTACGTCCCAATTAAGCCCTTTGGGAATGGTCTGGGAACGGATCCCCATTTTCCCCTATTTCTTTGTTATTTGGTATTGCACACCACAACGGAGCCGGGGCGTCATTCCCACTGTTTGCAAACAGCTTGCGGGGAGCATGATATGAGATGTCTGGGGGGCCACAGGGGGCTCTGAGGATCCATCCCCCCCCCTCATGGGATAGGGGCATCACTGGGACCCCACTCCCTGCACTGAGGGACCCTGCAGCCCACCCTCCCATGCAGCGCACAGGGACAGGGCTGGGGGCTGCCACCCCCCTGCTGAGCCCCCGCTGCTCCCAGCCGTGACCGGAGTGATTTTCTCGGCCATTTATTCCCTTCCTAAACCCACCCATTGGAACAGCCTCTTACAAGCCCGCTATAAATTTATTCATCACAAAATACTCTCTGCTGTCAACCGCCACTGAGCCACTGTGTCACTGCCTGGGTGCTGCGTGCTGCCTGGCTGCGGGGTCGGTGTGGAATGGGGGGGACCTGGAAGGGACACTGGAGCCCCAGAAGATGCGGGGGTTGTTTGGGGTACGGTACAACTGGTGGTCAGTGAGCATCAGCAAACAAAGCCCAACCCCTACATGCAACCCCAAGCCCAAGGAGACCACCTCCCTTCATAGGAACAAGTTTAGGACTCACTGAATTGTGATGTTTCTCTGTTCCCAATGCATTCCCAGCAAGCAATCCTGATCCTTGTGGCTCTGCCCAGGGCTGGGCTGGGAGCTGCTGCTCATGCTGCAGACATTTTCCCATTTCATGGCCAGGAGAACCAAAGTCATGGATGTATCCCCATCATACCAAGCTGAGAAGGAGCTGCCATGGGTCAGTGCTGGGCTGGCTGCTCTTTAGGAAATCTGCCACATGCTGGTCCATGCTCAGGACCTCCCTACATGCCCCATCCCTACAGAAGGGCAGAAATTTAGAATCACCAAGCTCTCAGCCCCAGAGGGGTCAGCATGCCCTGCTATGGGTGTTCCCACAGCTCAGCCCCAGCAGCTGACACTGAATTTCTTGTTTCACGCTGCAGAAAACTAAAAAAAAGGGTCCCACTCAACAGAAGGAGCTTAAAATGGCAGAGGAGCAGAATGTGGCTCTGGGTTTTGCTCTTATCCCTGCTCTGCACAGCCCCTGATGCCAGCACCAAGGGGGTGCCAAGCCAGCTCTGCACCAGCAGAAGGAGAGCTCTGCCCACTGCAAAGAGGCTGGATTGGAGGGATGGGGGTCTCCTGCCATAGTGAGGAGGACAGCAGCAGTGTCCCATGTCCCAAACCTGACCACCAGTGACCGATGGGCACAAGAAGTCCCACAACAGGGAGCAGTCAGCACTGCATGGGACTTGCACTGACCCTGCAGCTACACAGAACTAAGGCAAGCAATGTTTGCTTCCCAGNGCTGAAGTGCAGGCAGTGCTCCTTCCTAGGCTCAGCTCTGTCCCCAAGTGCTGGAGCAGCACTGAGCTGAGCACGATGTGTGGGAAGGGCGATGCTGCCATCTCTATGGCAATGAGACGCAGGGAACTTGGCACCAGCTGCTCCTTCCAGCCATGGAGAAAGGCATTAATGGGGTCTTTATCTCTCGGAGCCACCTTGGCCCTGCTGCTGGTGCTGCCAAGGGCTCAGCTTGCAGCATGGGATGTGTTGGAGCAATGCATTCTGCCCTGCTTTCCTGCAGCTCTGCTGTGAGTGCAAACTGTGGGGTCTATGTGACTTCAGTGCCCCTTTCTCCCTCCATCCCTCTCCCCTTCCCCGCACCCCACTTGTGCACAAGCATTTCTGGCACTGCAAATCTCTCTTGAAAAGAAAGAGTTAAGCACAAATCTTTTTCACAAGTGCTGGGATGGAGAAGTCTCCTGGCAGCTCATTGTAAAGAGCCAAGCTCCAAACCCTCTGCTCCAGGGCCAGCTGCTCTCCATGGGTGTCACTGTCCTAATTAAGAAGGAGATGTTTAGCAGAGTAGATTAAAGGGGAAGGAGGAAGGGGGGGGAGAGAGGAAATGCACAGAGGATGGGGACCAAAGCGATGCACAGGGAAGAAAAGTGCTCTGAAAGTGGGGAGTGTGCAGCAGGGAGCAAGAAGTGCTGCTAGCCTAAGGTCCAGGAAAAATGGTCCTGTGATTCTAAGGGGCTGCTGGAAGCAGGTAGAGAGCAAGTTTCCCTAAAGGCCAAGTGCAAAATCTAGCAGGATCCTAATTGCCATCGTTTGTCAGGCATCGCCCAACAGAATCCCAGCTGCTCTGGTAGGAGCCCACGTCCCAAACGAGAGACTGACGCTGAGCTGACAGCTCCCGGTGTTGACACCCGTAGGAAGAGCAGCAGGCAGAGCCTGCTTCAAAGGGAGCACAAGCCACCAGAATAGATCCGATTTCTACATCTATATTTAACACTGTGTTCTCCTTGGAATGGACTCAGGCTACGGCAATTAGCTGATGTTGAGGATGATTAAGGTTTGCTCTCGCGCTTTACATTTATAGCATCTCTCCCACTTCTTTTCTGCATGATAATCCCTTTCCTTTGCGATAGCAGCAGTGCACTCCCAGGAAACGAGAGGTAAGAGGCAAGGTGAATTAGAAAGGTGACCCACTAAATGGAATGGGGGAAATGAGTCAATCTGGTGTTTACCAAAACCCCAAACAGGAGGAGAGCATCGGCCCCAGCCAGGATTTACTCACAGATCTCAGGTGAGAGCGAATGGCTCTGTGCATAGATGTGAGATAACTGGAGGAAGGAATGAGACCAGCAACCAGTGGCACATTTCTGTTACCCTATCTGAAGGGCTGGGGGCAGGAGAGTGACCATCACTTTGGGATCTGCAGTGCCCCTGCCCACCCCGTCAGCATCCCTTCAGCAGGGAGAAACATTGCTCCTCTTCCCGAGAGCGAAAACAAACAGAGCATGAAAAAAAAAAAAAAAGGAAAATCAACTGAAATAATTACAGGTTGCAACGAATCAATTGGAGCAGGGGATGGCTCAGCTCCTGCCTGCAGCCCTGGAGCAGAGCTTGCACAGGTTGTGGGGATGGAGCTCCCACAGCTCAGTGTGTAATGCTATGGGAAAGCATCTTCTCCCAGCACCTGGGATGAAGGAGTCAGAGCAGAGTGACCAAACTGAGGGAATCCATTGATCCATGTGATAAAAAGCAGAAGATATCGTCATGCAATGAGTGGCCACCCTTTAGAGCTGCACTGCAAGCTGCTCCAGCCCCACTGCAGGGTGGCCCGGGGGTGCTTTTATGCTCATGTTGCTCTTATGAGCGGCTTGGCAGCCCTCAGACAGAGCAGTGGGGAGGACAGAGGTGGCCCCAGGGTCTGTGTGTGAGACAGGGATCCACCTCTCCTCATTACACCAGTCCTACAGGCCGAGATAGGCAGGTAATAAGCCCTCAATGTTTTTAATTTGTGACACATGCATCTACAAAGGTGTGGCCCTGCAGACACGTATATGCAGTGCTGGCCGTGCGTGCAGCAGGCACACAAACACACATCAACACACTCTGCCACGGCGTTTGCATGTGCATTGCCATCACCCTGCAGACTCAGAGCCAGGACAATATCCACCTCAGCGAGGCAGAACTTTCAGCTATGACACTCTGTACAAGTGTTGCCAGCGAGCAGAAAGCCGCTAAGCTCAGGAAGCCGCCAGCAGGTGCAATACATAAGGCATTAGCCCTTGGCAGAGCTCTTGGCATTTAATGAGCCCCTGCTTAAGGACACGCTCACATGGACCTGCTCAGACACCAACACATTTGCAGGACCTGCACATGGGGGATCTGCACCAGGATAGGTGCGTCCCCTCAGTGCCACCCTGTCATGCTGAAGTGCAGGCAGTGCTCCTTCCTAGGCTCAGCTCTGTCCCCAAGTGCTGGAGCAGCACTGAGCTGAGCACGATGTGTGGGAAGGGCGATGCTGCCATCTCTATGGCAATGAGACGCAGGGAACTTGGCACCAGCTGCTCCTTCCAGCCATGGAGAAAGGCATTAATGGGGTCTTTATCTCTCGGAGCCACCTTGGCCCTGCTGCTGGTGCTGCCAAGGGCTCAGCTTGCAGCATGGGATGTGTTGGAGCAATGCATTCTGCCCTGCTTTCCTGCAGCTCTGCTGTGAGTGCAAACTGTGGGGTCTATGTGACTTCAGTGCCCCTTTCTCCCTCCATCCCTCTCCCCTTCCCCGCACCCCACTTGTGCACAAGCATTTCTGGCACTGCAAATCTCTCTTGAAAAGAAAGAGTTAAGCACAAATCTTTTTCACAAGTGCTGGGATGGAGAAGTCTCCTGGCAGCTCATTGTAAAGAGCCAAGCTCCAAACCCTCTGCTCCAGGGCCAGCTGCTCTCCATGGGTGTCACTGTCCTAATTAAGAAGGAGATGTTTAGCAGAGTAGATTAAAGGGGAAGGAGGAAGGGGGGGGAGAGAGGAAATGCACAGAGGATGGGGACCAAAGCGATGCACAGGGAAGAAAAGTGCTCTGAAAGTGGGGAGTGTGCAGCAGGGAGCAAGAAGTGCTGCTAGCCTAAGGTCCAGGAAAAATGGTCCTGTGATTCTAAGGGGCTGCTGGAAGCAGGTAGAGAGCAAGTTTCCCTAAAGGCCAAGTGCAAAATCTAGCAGGATCCTAATTGCCATCGTTTGTCAGGCATCGCCCAACAGAATCCCAGCTGCTCTGGTAGGAGCCCACGTCCCAAACGAGAGACTGACGCTGAGCTGACAGCTCCCGGTGTTGACACCCGTAGGAAGAGCAGCAGGCAGAGCCTGCTTCAAAGGGAGCACAAGCCACCAGAATAGATCCGATTTCTACATCTATATTTAACACTGTGTTCTCCTTGGAATGGACTCAGGCTACGGCAATTAGCTGATGTTGAGGATGATTAAGGTTTGCTCTCGCGCTTTACATTTATAGCATCTCTCCCACTTCTTTTCTGCATGATAATCCCTTTCCTTTGCGATAGCAGCAGTGCACTCCCAGGAAACGAGAGGTAAGAGGCAAGGTGAATTAGAAAGGTGACCCACTAAATGGACTGGGGGAAATGAGTCAATCTGGTGTTTACCAAAACCCCAAACAGGAGGAGAGCATCGGCCCCAGCCAGGATTTACTCACAGATCTCAGGTGAGAGCGAATGGCTCTGTGCATAGATGTGAGATAACTGGAGGAAGGAATGAGACCAGCAACCAGTGGCACATTTCTGTTACCCTATCTGAAGGGCTGGGGGCAGGAGAGTGACCATCACTTTGGGATCTGCAGTGCCCCTGCCCACCCCGTCAGCATCCCTTCAGCAGGGAGAAACATTGCTCCTCTTCCCGAGAGCGAAAACAAACAGAGCATGAAAAAAAAAAAAAAAGGAAAATCAACTGAAATAATTACAGGTTGCAACGAATCAATTGGAGCTGTGTAAATAGCCTCCAGGCAGGCGTAGGACACGGTGTTCAGGGCTGAACGCGCTCAGTGCTCGCCCTCTTCCCCAGACACCTCTCCAGCTGCCACAGCTCCAGCCAAGGGATGAACTCAGCTGAGACGAGCCCTGCAAGTCCTTCCAGAAAGCAAACACTGGGACTGCCCTCGCTGCAATGGGTTTGGATTCCATCTCAATGCTGGGGAAGACTGGGGGGAGAAGTCTGATGTTTGCTGCCGTACTGCCCAGGGAGCAGATGTGGGCTCTGGGTGTAGTTTTGGGGCAGCCTGAGGGATCCTGGGGTGCTGGGAGGATGCCCCATCATGCATTCATAAGTTTCTCTTAGCAGAGACAGCCGTTAGGTATTCATGCAGCTAATTCTTAGAGACGTGCTGCTGGAAATGAGAGGGCAAAACCGTCGTCGTAGTGAAAATTTTATGCCTTGCAAGCCTCATTACAAAGCATTTTGAGGAAACAAGACAGGAACAATTTTCTAGGATGTTTCTTCTGCTTTCAGAAACCCTAGTGAATATCAGTGCAGCTCACTAGCTGCCAGCAGCATCCCTCTGCCCCCCTGCCCAGCTCCCCTGGGCTGCCCTGTGCACCATCCCCTTGCTTCTCCTTTGGGTTTTGGTGCCATGGATATCCCAGCTGGGGATGGGGTTTGAACAGGACTGAGAACAAATGAGGACTACATGCACTGCAGCAGCCATAGGGGTGGATCTGGGGGGTTTCTGGATGGACACGTGGTGCTACAGACCCTCCAGGGGCAGAAGATCAAGAGCAGAGCATCACTCATGGCTCGGTCCGGGCTGAGCACCCTGGGTGTCCTCATTGCAGCCATGGGAGCTCTCTGCTCACCCAGCATCCCCAGCACTCTGCAGCTGATCTATGGCCACCGGAGGCTCATTCCCATTGATCGATGTCCAGCTGCTCCCGTACACGCTCAACAAGATGCTAATTTAATGCTGTGGTCAACTGGCTGTGTATGAGGATTAATGTGAGCTCGTTCTGCTTGCAAGGAGACAGCCCCACACTGCTCGGGCTGTGGGGAGCCAGGTCACCTCTCTCAGTCCTTTTCCATGTGGGGAGATGTCCCAGCTCCATCACCGGCCATACAGTGCAGGAGTGCAGGCTAATAGTGCTGGAGCACAGCCTGGGGGTCTGCAGTGTCCTCATGGGGCTTGGAAGTTCTGGGCACCACGAAGCACTTGTTAGGGCAACACTAGAGCTGAACAAACGCCTTGCAGAAAATAGTTTTTTTTTCTGGACAAATCTTGGCTTGAAACTTGCTTGTGAACAGCTTATGTGTTCCCTGGCCAGATCTTCTTTTAAAAATCAATCATGGCACAGCTTCTGCACCAGCTGCTCAGATAGCAGCTAATGCACGAGCAGCAGACTGGAGATTTTCAGTAAGGCTTGCTTGGGTAAACACTGGATCAGTTGCCCCCCCACCCCATGAACGTTCTCCCCAGCGGGGTCATTCTTTGAACGCTCACAGGACTGAGCTCTGATTTGACTTTCTGGAAAAAAATCTCTCCAAGTTGCTTTGAGTTTTGCTACTTGCTCAAATGCACGTGCCAAGAAATTCATTAGCAAACTATTAATGGAAAAGAACACAACGTCTGAGTGCCCATCAAGGAGCTCACGGAGGAGATGCTTGGCAGCTGGCTGCTTTCATCATGATTGGCATCTTTTGTTACACCTGAAAAGTGTTGGAAACGTGAAATAGTGAGCACCTGTGTGAGAGCAGCTCTGCAAATAAAGCTGCTGTCCATCCTAAGTATGCCATAGATGTAGAGAGAGCCTTGGTTGATGGTGGTTGGGATACCAGGACTTTTTGGTGTTCCATATCTTGTATCTGCAGAAGACCAAGGATGGGAGGTGCAATGGTGATCCTGATCCTGGCTGTTCTCTGGACAGTAAGCTGAGATGTTAAACCTTTTAAATATGGGACCTACACGCAGGTAGGAGTTTGTGCTTTGGGAGCAGCAGCTCCACAGTGATCATCTCATGGGATGGCTGTGTTCAGAGGTCTGTGCTGTTGACATGGTTTAAACCTCCCCAAAATGGAAGGAGGTGACTGATAGACTTCAGTACACAGCTTTGAAAGACTCTGAAGGAGAGGGAAACTCTATCTACTTAGCTGGAGATGCGTTGGATGCCTTTTGTGGTCAAGCAGAAGGCTGTATCAATCACTCCAGTAGAAAAACTCACAAGGAAAGTCCTTTGGAACTGGAGGTGGGCACTGAACAGCCCTGCAGGGATGGAGCCCTGCGAGTGCTGCTGAAGGAGCTGTAAATTATATTCCACACTTGAATCCTTTTGCAGCGGAGGTGTCGGCTCTGCCGCCTGAGTTCATGCTGTATAAATATTTATGGCTCCTAATGTAGAGCTTTGTCACATGTAATGACATGAAGCGAATGGGATGTTGTCTATAGGTGACATGCTGCACCAAAGGAAAGTGGCTAATGTCCTGCTCTGCTCCTGCGGAAGCATTAGCAATGCTTTATGTGTAGCTAAGGGAGCAGGGAACTTGGTGTGGCAGAGTGATTTCCTATCCACCATGGTCCCTTAAAGGGAAGGGAGGGGAAGCTCAGGGCCCCTTGGAGGGAAGGGGGAGAGAGGGGAAGCTCAGGACTTCAGGTTAGCCTCTTGCATCTTGCAAGGTAAATAAGTATACAGATAATCTACAGATGAGTTAGGCTGGTAAGAATAGTTAGATATAAAGGAAAGGTGTTCACTGGTGTCGTAGGCTTGCAAAAGAACTCCACAAGGAGCAATCTCCAGGAAGAGATCCTTCCTCAGTGGAAGTCAGCCCTTAAATGGGGTCCAGGAGAGGTGCAGCCTGGCTCCACCCCTTCTGGGCACACAGGTGAATTGCCTTCACCTGTGCTCCCATGGCTGACTCAGTGCTTGCCTCATGTGGTTAATCAGAGGTTCAGGCCGTGATTCAACAGTTCCCATACACCTCTCTGACTGCTCCCAGATGGGAGGTGAGGTGAAATCCCCATCACGAGCATCCTTGCTGCAGAGCAGTGTTAGATCTGAGCATCGCCATCCTGCAATGGGGGCTCCTATCCCCACATCAGCTCTCCTCCCTCTGCTTATAACCTGATAACAGTATCTCCGTGCCTGCCAGTCGACAGCACGATCTTTTTTTTTCCTCCTGTATTGTTCTGCACCTTTCAGCTGCTGAGGCTTTGGAGCCGTCTCCCAGCCTGGCTGATAATGTTGCCATTGTTCTCCTCCTCTACCGCTGCTGCTCTGAGTCATTCTGCTCTCTCGCAGGGTGAGCACAAAGGTCTGGCGGATATCAGACGCAGCTCAGCCCATATCTGCCTGTTTGGTTGGTTCTGCATCTTCAGAGAAGTTGAGGGGCTGTGGGGGGGAAGGGAGGAGGACTAATAGGATTAATCCTCTGAATTCATTACTGAGAAGACTCGGCGCCCCGCCAGCCGTTCTCCTGAACAAATGGTCAATGCTTCTCTTTAATAGCATTAAGCAAAATTACAAATCACAACGTTGGCTAATCAATCTCAACAGGCTTCTCTGCATGAGGTTTTTTTAACCATCTCCTGGACAAGACTGTAACAGATGATGCTTTTCTCCCTATTTTCCTCCCCCCCGCCCCCTTCCCCACTTTTTCCTTCTGACATGAGCTCTCCTTGCTAGAATTCCTGGTTATTTCCTTCCCTTCTGAAGCCCTGGCCTGGCTGGACAGAGGCCTGCATGCCAACTAACTAAATGAAAGGAATTCTAATGCGCTCATCTTGGTGCCAAACCTTGTGCAAACAGAGCTGGGCTTGGTCCAGCCCTGTGTGGGTTTGTGCATGGGAGAAGCTGGGAGCTGCAACCCTCAGCGCACCCCAACAGTGCTGTGCAGCAGCAGATCTGCCCCCCAGAATAGAAAACAACTTGAGAGCCATGGAATGCCCTTTCATCAGATGGGCCAGGCTCTTTCCTTGCTCATTGGTTGTGATTTGGGTGCAGAGTTTGGGCATGCTGATGTGCTCAGTGCTGCACAACTGCAGCAGGCCGACTGTGGGCAGATGTATTCTTGCTATGCTAGGCAACAGTTTGGAGCCAAAGCAAGGCATGCTTTGGTCTTTTTTGTTTGTTTCAGTGTTTCTCATGTCAGCATATCTCTATATTAATAGATGGCAATGGTTTGCGTACAGTGTGGGGATATAGTTAAAAAAGCTAACACAGGAGTGTAAATATATCACAGTACAGCTCTGTATTACACACTGCTGCTTGATATTGGAGATGTTTGCCCACCTGTGGGCTTGCAGTGCCCATCAGGGCAGCTCATTCTGGCCCACCAGGAGGGCAGGCTGAGGAGCAGATGCTGCTGTGTGCGTGGGGGGCTGGGTGAGCTCTTAGCATGCAGCCTGTGCCTGTAGGATCTGCCCTTCCTTTAGGTTGAAAGGAGAAAGTGGGTCCAGCTGGAGGAAAGCAGCAGAAATAACGACAAGAAACAAGGAAAACCTTTGCAATGGGGCCCCTGAGCACTCTTTGGGTGGAACAGGGGACCAAGAGAAGGCAATGAAGAGGGCAGGAACCCCCACACAGCAGAGGAAGGCCAGCACCTGAAGGAGCTGCCTGGGGTGGAAAGCATTAGCTGGAGTGAAATCATCAGGAAAATGAGCTCTGAAGTGGTCTTGCACCGCTTGCTTTGCTGGAGAAGCACTTCAGTAATAGGCAGGCTTCTTTCAAAGAAATGCCCATTTACCACCTATTTCACATTCTCAAGAGAACAACCAAAATATGCCTCTTAGGTCCGAAGTGGTAGTTATATTTAAGGTCACTTTTAGCTTATTTATGGGTTTTTCTGGCCACGGTATAAATATTCACATGAAGATATGTAGATGAGCGTGCTGAGCTGGGATACAGCGATCCCCAGGCCTGGGTTTTTTACTGACACTTCAGCCACCTTTCTAACACAGAGAGGAAATCATTTTGGTGATGTATGCAGTACTGGAAAGGCGAGGGCACAGCAGCCCACCTGGGTGAGGCTCACCCAGGATGTGAGAAGCCACACCATCTGCTTTGCTCCACGGAGAGCATGAGAAGCAGAAGGAAGAGCTGATCTCACCAAGGAGTCGGTGTGTGCTGATGGCTTGGAGGGTTTGCAGGTGATGGAGGAGGTGGTGCAGCAATGCCCATAGCTTGGCACAGCCACAGGGATGCACAAATGCTGGGGGATGCTGCTGCATGCCTCCGAGGGTCAGGGCAATAGCAAATACCCGCAGGGCAGAGCAGGATCCTTTAGCAAACGAGAAGAGAAATCTAGCACTGAGCTTCCCCTGGTGCACCAGCCTCCTCCTCACCTAATCTAAAATTAACTTTGCTGTTCAGCTGCATTTAAGCAAAACCAGTTGCCATGGCCACGCCAGGGGCTCCTAGATATAGCAAACGAGGTAATCAGTTAAAATGAATAGCCACGGAGCTGATGCTTGCTGTAGGTTACATGTGAAGTTCATTCACTTGTTAAACCTAATGGACTGTATTGGCCGCGAATTGGAAATGTAAATTCTCTCTCTTTTTGGTGTCTGGAGTTTGAATCCGGCTGGGAAAGCTGGAGGAAAATGTCAGATTAAAAGAGCTGGTGCTGTGGATAATGTGAGCCCGTGGTGGATCAGAGGGGATTTCTGTGTAGGTTCCAGCCTTAGGTTTGCTGCAAGGCGTAGAGCTGAGCCCCCCTTGCTGCCTCTGAGAGGGACACGGATATTTATAGCACCTTATTAATGCTTGCTTTGCTGGTGCTTATTAGCTCTGCTATCCTGCTCTGAATTAAATCAGCGATCAGGGCCTGCATGGCTTCAGAAGGTGCAGGAAAAGAACAGTTTCTATAGCACAGCCTGCAAGGCATTGAAGAATCTGAAGGCAGGATGCCATGAATTGGCTGTGACCAGGCAGCCTGTGCCCATTGCTGCTGAGCAGCCAAAGCCTGGGCAGAACAGTGCAGTGGGTGGATGCTCACTATTTTAATAAGCTCTCTCTTGCAGGAAATGGAGCGGTTCAGAGATCAGTTTCATTTCTCATACCAAATCTGGCAGGAGTCCTGCTCCAGTGGCTGGGAGCAAAGCCCTTCCCCTAAAGACACGGAGAGCAGAGACCCTGGCACAGCTCTCTGCAGCCTCAGGGCAGCCCGTTGCTGAGTGTCAAGCAAGCCTGGCGTGACACCTGTGGTCATCCTGCTTATGCTACCAGCCCTGTGCTCATCAGCCTGCACAATGCAGGCAGAATTGCTTAGTTTGTAGCAAGCTTTACTACCAACCCATTTTGGCCCTGTTCCACGCAGCCTGATCTCAGGGATTTCTGGAGATTCCCGCTTCTTGCTGTGTGTGCTCCCCAGGATCCCCTCTGAGCAGGCTGTGAGCACACAGGTAGGCACAGCATCCTCCGCTCCTGCTGCTCAAATGTGGTGGAGGCTGAGTCATCCCCTGCTGCCTCCCCTTCCCTTTTCCCATCTCTTGAGGGTTTGTGGCTCATGGCGATGGAGAAAAGCTGGCCCATGCACCAGGTTGGCTGTTGGGAGAGCTGGGTTCATGTCTTCTGCTCCCATGCACGAAGTGATGCTGTTCAATGCTTGTCCTAACCCAAAAACTGGGTGGTCAGGAGGTGACATTTACAGCACTTAAGTGCTGCGCTTATTACCTTAACATCTCACTAATTCAGCCTCAACCAACCTACTAGACAGAAAAGACATTACTTTGTCTACTTACGGCCTGTTCCAATTGCCAAACCTTGCTCTCCTGCCAGCCTGGGGCTTTTGATAGGTATGAAACACCACTTGCTTTATTTTGCATCTCAGATCATAGGCACGGTAGTGGGTTTTGTACAGAACATCCATATCTGTGTCCATATGGAGAATTGCAGACCCATATGGGCATCATGGACGAGTTCATCACCTGACATAAATCAGAATATCCCCATGCTCTAACACTTATGCTGATTTACAGCAAGCCCAAATCCCCTTCCAAGGAAGCTTGTGGCATTGAGTAATAGGCCTCACTGCAAATCTAGGAGAAATTAGCTTTGCTGTGACATATGGCACAACCTTCAGGTCCTAATTGTGCTGGCTCAAGCATCTGTAATGCTACCAATTATTTATACGATGAGGCAGGGTTGTGTGTTTATCAGTAATCTTCTTTTTGCCGGCAGTTTATCAGTTTATGATCGGCAAAGTAGCACCCATTGGAATACTCCAGGCAATTAGCCACTCTGATGTGTGCGTGGTGTCATCAGATGTGTCATGCAATAAGCAAGGAGAGAGGTTTTTTGTGTTCAGAGGGGACCCTGCTAGAGCTGCCGGGTCAGAAATACATCCTCCATGCTGTGACTGTAATTGCAGGAGGGTGTGTGATTTGTCATTGCTATGCCTTGTCTGAGCCATTCTTGCACACAGATAGGAAAGCACATTGACCACGGCCACTGAGCTCTGTGGCCTGGGAGTTTATGACTTATCTTGTCATTCCTGGGTTAGGATTTGCTGTTGCAGCTGAAGCCGTGGGTCAGTGGAGCTCCCTATCTCTGCACAGCACAACTGAATGACTGGGGGCACAGCAGGTGCCAAGCCTTGCTGTGTTATGGGCCATGTGTGCCAGGTTGGGGATGCCCCATGGTCCCTTGCTTTTTGGGGTTGTTCAACATGGAAAATCTGCTTTTTTTTTTTTTCCCCTTTTGTGTGGAGTCTGAGTGTTCCCCACGTGCTCCAAGCTGGGGTCCCACCCGGATGCCCACTAGGGAGCAAGAAGGGCAATCATTCATACACTTCCCCACCTCCTGCAGATGGTGGAGAAGAAAGCTGTGCTGGCTGCTGTTGCTTTTTCCACTGTGTGTTCATCTGTCAGGGTAAATATGTACCTCCAGGTCTGGGTGAGCTGCTGATGTTCCTGCACGAGGTGTTCGTGCTCACCTTCCTGCCACTGAGGCAGTGACAGCATTATCTTGGTGTGCTCAGGGTCCTTCTTATCTCGTGTCCCTGTGATTTCCCCCATGAGGTGTCAGCTCCCTCCTGTTTGGTGCTAATCAGCTCTTTCCGACTGTCCCAGCAAATTGTTCAGATAACGAGGGCTGATAGGGGAGGGCAGAGTGAGTGATGATGAGCACATGGCTTGGGGAAAGGGTCTAATCCTGAACCAAGGAGAGTTCTGGCTTCTGCCATGCAGCCCCTGTGTGCTCAGGTAAGAAAGGTGACCCACGCAGCACAGACCCCAATGCCAGAAGGAAGCCCAGCCCCATTGTGGGCTGAAATAAGTGTCAGGCACGCAGCTGGAACAAGCTCACAGCACCTCACCTAATGTCCTGTACCTGTTGTAGGCAAGGACTTATCCAGCATCCATAGACCTGCAGGTGACATTTCCAGGCTGTATTAATAAGGAAGGCTTTAAGAACACACTCTGTTTCTATTATTTTACTATCATTTCTCCTGTGACTATGAAGCTTAGCAGCTGACTCAGATGAGGTTAGCTTGCCCTCTATGTGGCTCAGATCCTGTGAGCTCTGTGCCCATTGCCTCACCTCCATCCGCTGCCCCTTGGCTGATCAGTGGGGCTGGGCACTGCAAGGAAGTTAATTAAGGAAGAGATTTGCTGAAAGGGTGTCTGGGAGGGGTGAATAATGCAGGAGGGGCATCAGGTTCAGAGGGGCAAGACTGACTGTAGTCATCTCCCTACATACAAAAGGGGTGGATTTAGATGTGAGCCACTGTGTGAGGCTTCAGCTCAGCCTAAAACATGGAGATATCAGTGTTGGTTGGCTCTGGATGAGGCTAAGGAGCATCCTGCCCCATATCCACCCCTGGCATGCCCATTGCTGTCTCTCCCTGTCCATGGCTTTGTGTGGGGATGAGCTGCTTGTTCCGAAATGTCATTCTGCTCCAGGTTGGAGGGGTGGCTGCAATTAAAGGGCGCTCTGCTAACTGGCTGCCTACGGGCACCGAGAGCAGATCTCCTACATCCAGCCTCGGCCCGCTGCTGGCTTTAAGCTCCAGCAAATGCTGCCTATCAGGGGACACTTAAGGAAACCTTTTAGTCAATATTGCCTTGAGAAATTCACTGGTTGAGAGCCTTAATGCCTTATCATCCACAGTGTGTGGTATAGGGCAACGCAGTCTGGGAGGCAGAGAGAAATCCTCCAACACTTTCATCCTCCCCACCACTCATCCAGAAGATGAAAACCCGAGCTGTGCTGCTGGCTGCAAAGGAAATGACTTCTCCCTGGGGGAGAGAAGTGTGGCTCTGAGAGCTGCTGTTCTGTGCAGTGTGAGCTGCTCTCCCTCTGAGAAGAGGAGTGGGGACTGCGTGAATGCTGGGGATGAGGAGGAGTGCATGGATGAAGGGCAGACGTGTGGGTCAGCACCTCCCTATGTGTGTTTGCACGCTGCAAGCATAATGCATGCAGGATGTATGGGAGCACACAACCCTACCAGATGGTGGGGATTCGTGGCATGAAGCGCTGCCTGGGAGCTGTCTCAAACCCAAACTGCTAAAAGATGACAGTAGGGCAGCCATGCAGTGCCTGGTGTGTCAGTCTTCCTTGTGATATTGGTGCAGGGTCTGTGCTGGGAGGGCATCAACACATCCCTACTGTGGGAGGGAGGGGAAGGACTCCACTCCCTATTGGCACTGGGCATCCCACTGGAGGCCGCTTCCACCCAAGGTGGAGGTCCTGTCCTCATCTCTTGAGATACAGAGCCGTGCATAAATAAGGGAGAACAAGTTGGCTCTATTTTTACATCCTCCTATCTGCCCGTCTTTCTCAACTGCTGTGGTCTTTTGTATTCTGTTTCTTCTCTATCCCTCCCACTCTGATCCCTTTTCACCCACCTCTCCTTCAATTTTTTTCCACTTTGCAGCATTGTGCTAATTAATTCTACTAATTAGTTCGTGTTTGGGCATACAGCAAATGAATATGCCCTGGTAGGAGGGTAAAATATTAGACATTATGCTGTCATCTAAATCTTAAAGGCATCAGAGCTGCCTGCTTTGGTAGGTGAGCAATGTGGCTGAAGGCTGCATCAGTGCTGGGTGTGTAAGAGAACACCTGGAACTGCAGCAGGAGCTGCAGAGGGGATGAGATCCATGTCTGGGATGGCATCATGCTGTGGGTGCCATCTGGGTGGTGCAAGTGAGCTCACTGCACGTGGGAACCTGTAAGCTGCATGTATGTGAAATGCCATTGGGTGTGTGTTCAAAGCTTGTATGTTATTCAGGCTTGGAGGTGTGTAGTCAACATTGGTCCTAAGAGGGATGTGTGGGTTCTGCATTAATAAACAGAAACATGGCAGAAAAGAGTCAGTGTGGGCATCTCTATGGCTTAGTTGAATTACGTGGGTCAGTTCTATGTATCTCAGAGCAGAAGGTCCTCTGAAACCCCACGGTTTTCTTTCTGATTGTATAAGAATTCAGCCCTTGTCCTCACCAAAAAAAATGCCTCAAATCATTTTATGTATGGGACTGAGAGTAAACTGTGTTATTATAAATAATGAGGCAGCTCGTTATGTATGTGTGCTCCAAACTACTTGCTCAGCGTCTTTGCTGTTGATGGGGGAATAAAGCAAAGCCTCCTGCATGAATAGTGATGCTGCTCACCAGGTTGGTCTGCACCAGCTTTTGGGGCAGGAATTAATGCCCTGGGATGTGCTGTGAGTGCTTCCCCTCCCTTGTGCTATGCTCACACTGTTTGCTCCTTGTTCAACACCTGCTTGGTGCCCAGAAGTAGCACAAACAGCTTTGCTACTTCCTTCTGCTGTTTGCTTGCTGTGCAATGTTATTTCTTCCTTCTCTGTACAGAAACCTGTGCAAACAGGCCCCAGCCCCATAGGCAAACAGAAGCTGCCACTGTGTAAATCACAGAGCCACGTCCAAGCTGCAGGGCTGGTTCCTTCACCTGCTGCCCATGTGTGAACGCATTCACCACTGAATGCAAGTACTGATACGGGCACCTCTGTATACCTGGGACAAGCTGTCCTCAATGTCCTGCTTGGTCCTAAGCCCAATTTCTTTATCTGTGGAAACCCAATTATCTGCCTGGATGCTGAGGTCAGGAGAAGAGGCAGCTCGGGTGATGAAACTTCCATCTCCACATCCCGCAGGCTGAGCTGTATTATTTTCTTTCATTATGTCACACTGTCAGAACCCATTGCCTGGGTAAGCATGTGGCCTGATCAACTCAAACGATCCCTGCAGGATCAGGGCTGATTAACACCAGTGTACTGGAGGGTGGATATAGAGCATCTTTGAGACGGGTCCCACTGAGGCACTCTCCATCTCACAGCATTGCTCTTAGGGCAGAGTGCTGTGTTGGTTTCCCCTCTCCTGGGTACCGGAGCTGAGAATCCCAGAATGGCCAAAGCAGGGCCAGGCTTTTTAGGGCAACATGGGCAAAGCCCTATTCCTAACACTGCTGCAGCACATAGTGCTCGGTCAATGAGGAGCTGTGTGCTGAACTTGCTGCTGATCTGTACTTGAAGCACTGGGTGGATGCCTGAAGTGCCTCCTAAATCACCTCCCTGCACAAACTGCCCAGGCAGCCATAGATCACTGATGGCATTGGGTTCCTTGGAGCCTTCATTTTTGGCTGCTGTGAAGTGATGCTGGTGCAGTGGAAGTGGTGCAGTGGTGGGGAGGATCTGTCCCCCCTCATCCCTGTGCTGTGTGCAGAGCAAACAGTGAAGTTAGGCGACGTGGATTAATTTAAGCTCAGCTGAGGGAGGCCATGGATGTTCCCCATGATGCTGTCCCACTACCTGCTGTCCTATGGGAGGAGCGGCCTCTTGGGGAGCACGTTTGCAACAAGATCACATCTGACCCAAACATTTCTCAGTCTGTCCTCAGGTGGCTTTTCCAAAGGGAGAGGGGAGCCCTTTCTTCCCAGTTAGGGACCAGATGACTTGGCAGTGCTGCTGGGAATCGCTGGGACTTCTGTGCCTCTGAGAAAGGAGCCCTGGAGGCACCCTGTAATGAACACCATGGGCACTCGGTGGGGGTTTTATATGGCCCTGCTCATTAGTAAGGGATGCATGGAGAAAGGAGGGACTGTGCAGTGTTCTCAGCAGAGATTTGGGGAGCAGGAAGAGCAGTGCCACTGCAAGATAGGATTTCTGCACCATCAGAAGGTGATGCAGGGGAGCACAGAGCCCAGAGGAGGACCTGGGTGGGGTGACTGCAAGGTCTGGGGCTTTGGTTTCCACCTCAAGCACTGCTTTCATCAACCACCTGATAAATGAAAGGCCAGGAGCTGATTGGAACAGGAGAAAATGAAACATTTCATCTGGAAATTTAAACTTCTGTTATTTTGTTTGTTGTTCTGATGAGAACAAAGTTGTTGTTGGGTTTTTTTCCCCAAGGAGGGAAAAAAAAATCCCTAATTTTTTATTGAGTTAATAGCAGAGATGGAAGACTTTTAGATGAGTCTTATGGGAAAGCCCCTGGTGAGGTTACAAAGGAGGCAAGGCAATTTGAAATTGAATCCACCCAGAGCCAGTGAAGAGAAGTGAGTTGGAATGACTTGTGGCTCAGAGCATCCTTTGTCCCATGTGGGTTAATCTGCTTCCCCTGAAGTCAATGGGCTGGCTCACCTTCCAGTCTGATGGCTGCTGGAAAGCAACCAGAGCTGTGCACTGTGAATGTCACTGCCTGGCTCTCGCTCTGTCCCACTGTGGCTGTTGGGACAAAAGACATCTCTGGTGGAACCAGTGCGTATCCAGACCCTGCATTCCTGAGCCGGGCTCCCTCAGAAGCCATCAGAAATAATCAGGACCCTGGAGGGTAGCACAGGGGTCTGACGGAGCTGGCAACGTGACCCAAAGAATCAGCTGCCAGGGTCTGCTCTGCGGTGCTGACGTGGGGCTGTCAGGTGCTGTCAGGGTAATTATGGAAAAATGCTGCAGGATAAACATCGCTGCATTTGGAAGCATAATTGTGTGGCAGCCTCAGGTTCCTTTTGGCATGTCAGGCAGGCACCAATTTTAGCTCCTTGTGGAGCTCAGCGGCTCCGAGTGAGCGCGCTCCTTCCCTCCATCTCTGCCTTGTCCCCCGTGACAGCAATGAGTGCTGCCCTCTGGCTCATCCTCTCCTAGGGTGACCATAAAGTGCCTCTTCCAGGCACTGTGAGTGATGCCCCAAAGGGGGATGAGTTTTCCTTGTCCTCTGGGGGAGGAGCGCATTGCTCTGCTTGGGATGAGAGGCAGCGCTGCCTCAGCTTTGGCAATCTGGAGAGGCAGCCTGCAGTGTTTTCCCTTCGTAATTTCTGATTCCATTTCTATACATTCTTGGTGGTAATTGTGGGGAATAAAGAGCCTATTTATACCATTGTAAACAACTTGCTGCTGCTTTGGGAAAGTCTGGCTGGGGTGCTGGGCCGGGCTGCTGGAGCCCCAGATGCGATGTACTGAGATGTTCTCTGTGCAGCTAGGACAGCTCTGGCGTGGCATCTGTAAGGGAGAAACAAATGGGAGCAGGGGAAATGCCACATAAAATGAGCATGGGGTGAGAATGGGACCGGCCAAGTGTAAATCAACGATGGGACCATAAATATAGTGGTAGTGGCAGCCTCTGTGCACGGCTGGGTGTGGGCCTGTACCAATTCCCAATGAAGAATGTGTGAAAACCTGTTGGATTTGTCAAAGTGGATGCTGTGTGTGCCTGTATTGCTGCTGGCGTTTGCTTTGCAGTGCAGGCAGGTACTGGGTGGGTGCTTGCTTTCATTCTTGGTCCAATGCAAATGTATTTGGCTGCGGATGCCTCGTGCACAACATGCACAGCCCTAATCCTCATTCTGCAAACCCTTCTGTGCACACACAAGATTTCCAGTGTTACAAGGCTTCCTGAGGGAAGTAGTTTAGTGGGCAGTGCTGGTGGTAGTTCGATGGTTGGACCTCTTAGAGGTCTTTTCCAACCTTAATGATTGATTCTATGAATGAATGTGGGCTCATCCTTGTGCTTGACCCAACAGATTGCCAAATGAGTGCTCATGGATATTTGGGCACAAGATGGACTTTTCTCCGTGTGAACATCATTGAACATCATCCAAACACATCTCGGTTGGGTTCTTATGAACTGCCTGGGGAGGAATCAGCCCACAGGGGTGTCTGCTCCCCAGTGCCTGCAAGGAAAAGGCAACTGAAGGAGCAATTAGTCTGAGCGGATGGGCGTGTGTTTGTATAGAAAGATAAATAGAGATGTGGATGGATAGCCAAGGCATAAAACATCATAGGTAGATAATTACATGGTAGATGGATGGGCCACTAAAATGTGATTGATAGCTGGCTGCAGAGATGAGGAGATGGAGGATGGAGTGTGAGGAGATGGAAGGGGGCTTCTTTTGAACAGAGCAGTCTCTGCTTTGTAACTCACAACAAGAAAACAACCTCAAGTCAACACATGTCCCCACATGTATGTAGTTGGCAAATTTTATGAGAATCCTGCTAAAACTTCAGGATAACTTTGTAAATAACAATTCTGTCTTGATGTTAAGCACCGTGGAAGAAAGCAGGAGTTGTGAAACCCATCTCCTCACACAGCACTTCAGGAGGTAATGGCCAAGCCCAGGGCTGGGGCTTAAAGCAGGATGGTTTGGGATTTGCATCACCGTTGCTGTTATGGAGGCTCACCCAGAACAAAGCAGCCCTGGGGATGCCCTGGTCACTGCAGGGGACACATGGGGATGGCTGTGGGCTGCCATCTCAGTGCACATCCCTGTGCATTGTGCTGGAGAGAAGGGATCATCATGGGGACCTGGCTGTCAGGGAACCCCTTATGTGTGTATTGACAGGGATTAATTTATTGTTCAAGAGATCTCTCTGGTTCCATTAAGGAGAACACTAAGGCACCAGCTGCTCTGCTGACCTGGCTTGGGCTGTTTCCCTGTCAGTCAGACTAATGCACCCTGGCACTTCCCAAGTTAATTTGCTGCCTAGGTTAGCCAGCCCTACAGCTGTAACACCACATAAATCATGTTTCTTAAAAAACCAATGTTTGCATACGCTTATTGGGAACACTGCAAAGTGTCTGCATGCTCTCTGCAGTTCAGAGACTCCAAACATGCTGAGAAACCCAACAAATAGCAGATTTAGGGCTCCAGTGTTAGAACAGTCCCATATGCACCAGGGGTCTCTGCACAGCCACGGCTGCTCGGATAAATGTTAATGCTATTGGGGTCATCCCAATGAGTTCCTCTCATTCCTTTGTCCCTTACCAGACTGACCAAACCTAGATCCCGAGCTGCAGCAGGGAGAAAGGAGGTGCTCACACTGAGTCTGTTGGGAGCAATTACTAAATACGAGCTTGGTCTCAATTTGGTGCAGGAAAGAGGAAAAAAGAGATCAAAAGGAATTTATTTTCTCCACTGCAATAAAAGCAGATATTATGGATGCGATCTGGGGGAGAAGGAGCTATTTTGGTGTTTAGATAACTCAGCTTATTAAAGGGCTGTAATCAACAGAGCTGTGGGTTGGTGGCTGTTGTGATGATGGTGGGTTGCAGTGGGTGGTTTTCCATCTTGCTTGCAGCTGTAGAGTTTTACAGTGGGTCCTGGGACTGCGTGGCCATGAAGCACTGCTGTTTGGGGAGGCAAATCTCGCTTCTGGGTGCGCTTTTTACCATCAAAAAGAAGAACCTCTGGGGACCGCACGAATTTCAGCAAAGCTCTTTGCTCCCCACTTCATACAGCTTTCACATGTGATCTACATCAAAGCCTCCAAGAGCTGTTTGGAGCTCCACTTACTGAAAAGCGAGATGCTTCCCCTCCAAGCAGGGATCTGCAGAGACCTGCCCTTCCTTCCCTTGGTGCCAGCGAAATCTGCATCCCATCACAGCCTGCAAGCAGAGCACCAGGTGCCCGCCTTGCTGGGCCCCCATCTGTGGGGCTGTCACCTCTGAGGTGGGGAATGAAGTGGAAAAATCATGTAGTAAATGTGCATAAATGCACACACACAGTGCAATAGAGATGTAGGTGAATAATATGCTACAAAACATGGAGAACGTGAGTTAGAGCAGAGAGATGCCAACAGGACGAGTATATTTATTGATTATTTTAGGTTGGAAGAGACAAAACTGTTGCCTTGTAAAGGACCTTGTGGCTTCCATCCTCTGTGTCTCAGCACAGGTTACTATGGGATGGCAAAGACTGGGCATGGGCTCAAAGCCCGTGTGCCAACTCCTTCATGCAGCCCTATCCAAATACTGCTCTGAAAGGAAAGGATGAGCTCATGCTTTGGACAGCAGCAGGAATGACCCCACTGACATCCCCAAACCTTTCTCCCCGGTATCTGAGCCCACGGGCTGGCTGAGCCATCTGCCCTTCCACCCCATCCATTACACCCATGGCAATGCCATGCGGACACCAGCACCAATTTACTTGATAAATTCTACTGCTTGTTATTTGAGGGATCAGACAGGCCTCGCACTTTCGGGAGATTAATTTTTGATTTATTGCTGGCTACAATGATTTATTCTGATCCTTCCCCAGGGAAAGGACAGGGCTGTAAATATTTTAAATGCCGTTGGCTGGTGACAAGAAGCATTGCTGGATGGTAACAGGGTGGATGGAGGAATGAGATCAGAGCAGCCTTTCTACTAAATTACTTAAAGGCGACTCCAAACATCTGCTGGTCTGTTTGAATGGAGGAAGAGGGAAAGAAGCCCCACCACGTGCTAAATTGTTACCTTATTAACTGAGACAGCATCCTTGGCTTTCTCCATTTGCCCTCGGAGCCACCGCTGTTGATTGGAATGAAATGAATTTCAAACATCCTCTGTCCTCCCTGGTGAGACAGAGGTAATGAAAGGGAACTGCATCTTGAAATGCCAAGCAGTCACATGGAGAAGTTTGGGCTGAGGGCTTTTGGAAGACTTCTGCTCCAGCTGGGATCTCCACATGCCTTATAGAGGGGGTGGGCATTGCACCATGCCAAGTTGGGCAATGGGAGGGCACCAGCAGCAGTGCTGGGAGTGCTGTGTGGGTCTCTTGAGCTAAGGGCTGGTGTCCTGGCTGCTCATTTTGCTGTGGAGGGGTTCAGCACTGTGCTGTATCAATGTGAGGAGCCGGATCAAAGCAGAGCTGCGTACAGCTCCAGTGGAAGAGGAAAAACACTCCTGCTAAATTATGCAAGATATGCAAATTGCTTCCTTTTCTAAAAGCAACATTCCACGCCCTTCTCCAAAGGTTTGAGAAAAGGGAAAGCATTCCGCGTGTGTGTTTTCTTCAGGATCCCTCTTTTTCTCTCCTTGCACCCAGGGATGTTTGGGGCACTTTAGCGCTGACTCTTGGCAATGGCAACCTGCCCTGATGCAGGACAGGAGCAGCTGCAGCTCCAGGAAATTGGGGAGTTCCCCCTTTGGTATTATGGTAGGCTTCCCCATCATTATCCCTTTTTCAGCCCCATCAGCCCTGCCTGTTTACAGAGCACTAATCAGCTGCGTTATGGGTGCCCAGCTGTGCTCTGTGCTTCCCATAAACCTAATGGTGCGTGCAGAGGAAGCACGCGGTGTGAGTGGGGTTTGGGGTAACTGCCTGTTCTCATGCCCTTGTTATCTCCACCACTGATTCCTTAACTTGTTTTCCATCGGTGCTTTGAGATGCCCAGCCTCGAAGAAAGGAAGAGACTTCACCTGAGCACTGTCTTTCCCCCATTATAACTGCACTGTGATGCTGTTGGGTGGATGAGCAGCACCAGGAGACTCCTTTTGCTGTCAGACCTTTCCACCTCTCCTTCATGCACGAGCAAATCCACCCCAAGTCTCCCCTGGTTGGGTCGCTCCCGATCTCCCTTTGCTATCTGCCAGCAAGAAGAGGCTTCTGGCCACTGGTGTGCACTCATTGAGGTGTCAATCAGCAACACCCAAGCTGCCTTTTCCTTGCTCAGAGTGATGCCCGGGGTGGGCAGGGACCCTGTAACCCATCTGTGCAGGGAGCAGTCCCCAACCCATCCAGGTCTGAAGCACAGTGAGGGCTCCGTGCCAGAAGCACAGAGCTCCCTTCCTTCTCTGCTCAAATAAAATCCTTTCCTCCTGCTGCTAAATTGGAAAGCAAGGGAGAAAGAAAAAGACAAAACAAAACACCACCCCCCCCCCCCGCCAACCTCACAATAAATATCTTGGAGGAAAAAAAATAACTGGAGCATTGAAGATAAAAGAGAGGCTGTTAAATGAAAATGTTGAGGCAGAAAGGCATTAGACAGCTCTAGTAATTGTTAATTTGTACTCGGATTTAGTACGAAAGGGCTTTTATTACTTCAAATATGCATTTATTCTGGTTTTCCATTTGGAGCAGTAACACACAGATGAGCTTTCAAACCCCCCAAGGTATTGGGTAAAATAAAAAAGAAATCCTTTAATGGATTTTCAAGACTCCAGTCCAGCAACCATTCCTTTTCTTTCTTTTTTTTTTAGAGCAATACAGTGTGCAATTAACAGAAGCACAACGGGCGCATCATTAATTGACTTCTCTCATTGTGCTAGGGAGCATCCCAGGGCATCGCTGGGTTATGGGCAGAGTCCCCCTGCGTGTGGACGTGGGAGCACTGAGCTCTGCGGTTGCAGTTGGCTTTAGGAAAGTTCCCTGTGACACGGATTATTCTTTTTTTCCTTGAGAGAAATATTCTGCTTTAAATGGGAATCGATTTGAGGAAGTCTGACAGACGAATACGATAAACAAGATCAAATGAATTTATGACTGTTGTCCCTCGTAGCTTGATAATCAATGAACTGTTGCAGGAAAGATGCTGGAGTAGCAAAGTGCTGGGGCTGTGTTGTTGTCTGAGCTGCAGGGCTGAACTGTTCCGAGTTAATGCTCCCCAGCACGCTCCTTAGCAAAGCTCTGGGGCTGCTGGAGAAGCTGGGTAAAGCCACACTGCTGCATCACCCCAGTAGTGGGGTCCTATCAGGGATGGATTGCAGTGTTTTCCATCAGAAACAGCCAGCATGACCCCAGCCTTGTGCCAGGACGGGCACCTTGGGCTGTGCACACAACATTAAGCTGGAGAATTATTGAATTTACTGACTTCACCTGGAGTCTGCTGAACAGTGGCACCATTTGCACGTGGTTTGGTGCCGTCACACCTCAGGACCTCTCCCTGCCCTGGTTGGGTGCCTGTGGTGTGGCTCAGCCACCTCCTTGATGACCCCCCACGTGTGTTTTGCAGCTTTATGAGCTGTTATCCTCTCGGATGGGCTTTCAGTTTTCTTCTAAGTGTGTGCCAGAGGCTCCCAGTGGGGAGTTTTACTGCCTGAATCATAGGGCTGGGACAGCCTTGTCTCACTCCACTCTCTGCTCCATTAACAAGTAATCACTTTCTCACCAGCCAGCATTCAGGTTGTGTTTTGTTCTCATCTCGTTTTCTTTGAGTGAGCTTTAAACTGTGCCGTGCAGTGCTAGGAATCACAAAGAAAAGGGAATCAAACCAACCCAAACCTCACCAAACCCATCCCTGGTTTGGTAAGAAAACACTCCTGGTTTGGAAAGCAGCCATTGGCCAATGCCAGATGGACACCACTGTCTCTGTGTGAAGGGAAAGCCCAGAACTGCAGTGACAGCTGCTCTGTACAACATCCCAGCACAAGCTGCAGAGCCTGGAGCAGGGCCTGGGCTTTGGTGGGGTTTTGCCTTTCATGCCCTCAGTGCTCAGTATCCAAGTATGAGTGTTGACACCTGCACAGGTGAGCAGGCAGCCAGCCCCATGTCTTCTGGCCTTGCAACCCTCACCTAGCAGCTAATCCCAGCCTTGGTTTCCTCTGCACTTCAGCTCAGGGAGCCCAGGAGCACTAAGACTGTATGGAAACCCTAGAGGCTGGGCCACCTTCCAGCCCTGCTGGACCAGGGTGAGCATCCTTCCCAATGCTCGACCACTATAAACATGTCAGAGGCACTAAGACTGCAAGGATCGATTCCCTTCACAGGATCAACAAAGCAATTTGCTGTCTAGGTCTTGTTCAGTTGTGAATAATAAGCAGTCATGAAAGCGTGGCCTTTCTAACACCTTTTGCACTTGGAATTTGGAAACCACCAGGGCCTGTGTTAGTCATTAAAAGAAGGGAGCAGAAAAATGCAGGGGGGGGAAAGGAGGGAGGGAAATTTCAGCCACTGATCGTCAGCATTGTCTTCTCAAACCTAATCCACAAAGGGTTCTTCGTGTTTTCAAGTGCTGCAGACAGAGGAGTGGAGACGCCACTGGGGAAGGGGAAGAGGGCAATGCTGGCTCTGCTGCCAGCTTGGAGAGCACAGGTCAACGTGTGAGCCCAGTGATGGAAATGCAAGGCCTGTAACCTCTGTAAGCAAATGCACACGCTCACCGAGTACCTTCAGCAAGAAGTCATGCAGAAGGCATCTCCTGCCTGGTGCACCCAACGCTTTGCAGATCCCCTCCTCAGGGGGTGCAGCTGGAGCTCCGTGGCAGCGCTTCACACCAGAGCCCAGCATGAAGGTTGTGCCTGGGGATCTGCTCTAAGCTCAGGTGTGAAACCAACCGGTGTCGTCACAAGGTCATACGGTTAACCCAGCACTCAGAGAAGCAGCACAAGGGAAGACTCACACACTTGTCAAAATACTCACGTTCCCAGGGCCAGCCCTGTGCGTCCTGCCTGAAAGCCACACACCACACACTCAGCCCTCTCTCTGACAGAGGTGTTTTGTCCCTTTTGCTCCCTCGAGTGTTCTCAGCATACCAACATCAGTCCATTAACATTGAACCCAGCCCTCCTTCCCCTTAGCAACAGCATCAATATTTATGATGTGTAGCTAATGCAGTCTACTTATATGATTTCTAGGATTTCAGGTGGGAATTCTAGGTACAAAAGACCTCTATTACCTTTCAGTATAGGATGCTGATGTTTACCTGCAAAACAGGTGTTATGGATCTGTGACCTTCCTTTTACAAGCTATTTCAAGCTAAAGGGACCTAGCCTGCAGCTGCTTCTCCATCACAGGTAATCTAATTGGGAATAGAAATACGAGAAACCCGCTGGTACTAATTGTTCTGCTTAAGCAGGTTTCTGTGAGTGTCTGAAAAGGATCAAGCCTATTGATTAATGAACCAATAACCTATAGACGGGCTTAGGTGCTGGCTCTGCAGCTGTGTGCTTGTGTCACTCTGCAGCTTTCTGTCACGAAAAATGGTGAGCAAATCAAAGACTCCTGGGATTGGATTCGTGAACCTGACCCTGGAGGACTGAGGGTGCTGTGTGAAGGACAATGAAGTGTCCCAGGGCGTGATAAAATGCTCAGAGGTAGAACAGTAGTGAAGGAGGGAGAGCTGATGTTGTGGGTGAAATCTGGCCTTCAACTACTGAGTAGGGCCAACACCAAGGGGCTGATGACTGGTAGGTGAGAAACTCATGCAGCACCAAGGACAGCCCAAGGGCAGGACAGCCCTATGTCATGGGAGGATGCTATGGATGACAAGGGTGTAAGCATATGAAGACCTTCTGTGTGTGTCCTGGGCCCTTCCCTCCGCCCCGCAGATTGACCCCAGGCAGAGCAGCTCCATGCTGCTGCTGTTTCATACGTTCTGCCTCAATTCAGTCACGACTTCAATTTTTAAAAAGGACATTCATGCTTGTTGGCAGCGAAGCCTTTCTGCAGGGGGAATCTGTTTCAGCTCACTGCCTGGTTAAGGAGGGCTGGAGGAAGTCCGTGCTTTTCTCTCCCTCTCTTTATATATTTATTATACATATATATGCTATTCAGCAAGAGTGGTGTTTTCAGCTCAAGCAGAAACACTGCTGAGCGTTGATGGAATCTCGTGTGCTTTATTTCTGTTTAGACATTTAGAGAAGGAAGCCTAACACTTAGTATGAACCTGAACAGTTGCCGTGCCTCCCTCTCTCCCTCTTTCCCTATTTATCCTGGCATTAACTCCGTGCTTTAACCTGGGCCTTCCATGTCATCCCTTGTGTTAGCTGTGTTCTCCAGACCCTTTAATTCCCACTGATTACCAAGAGGGGTCACTTCAGGACTGGTGTGTGCCAGACACGGGGTATCCAGCTGGACATTTCTCCTCTAAAGGCACGTCTACTGGAAGGCATTGGGAACAAGGAGATGGTTATCTGACTGATGGCCCAAACAATGAGAAATCCTCAGGCTCCCAGCCCCAGGACTTGATATTTCCACCAGAACACACCCTTCAGACTCAAAACTTCCCATTGCTCCAGAAAAAACACTGCTCTTTTCCATGTAGGGCATCCAGCAGCCAAACCCCAGAATGCCAGTTGGTAAAAACAGTTGACTGATGATTATCTTTCCTCTCCTTTAATTAAAACCACGACATTTACAAATCAAAAATATCCACACTGGGATTTTTTTCCTGCCCTGGTATTTTAAATAATAATTGTTAATGATTAATTATTCATGATTAATGAATGTTTTGCTCATCTAAACGTCTTCCTTCCAGACAACCCTGTAAAATAGTTTGCTATAACTGTAAGGAATCTGCTAGATAACAGCAAAAGTTTTAGGTCTTCAGGGGCTGCAGTGGAAATGCAGATCTTGAAAATATGGCCAAGCCTGTCCCTATGAAGGGATCCTCTGGGAGCTGGTGGCTTTGCTCTCAGGATGTACTTGGTTATGTCTGCCTATTCTAGCAATGAGAGGATGCCCACTTTGTCCCTGTTGGATGCAGCAGGCAACCTGGATCACCCCCCAGTGACAAAACTGGAAACTGGGGCACGAGACATTCTTGGTAGTGGTGCAGGTTGTGATAGGGAAGATGGATGGGTGGATGGATGGTGCACAGCAGTAGAAAACTTCAACTCTGGAGTTTGAGACCAACATGTCCAAGTTGAAAGCCTAAAGCTCAGCTCTAGAATATTCATCCCAGCTCATGGATTCTGCTGGAGTTCAAGAGTGCTGAGCGTGGATCAGTACTCTTGGCTTCTTTCTGCAACGGGAACTGCAGAAGAGAGGCTTGGAGACAGCCACCACTGCCTGTCAGTCTTGGGGCTCTGGGACCACGTTGCCTTTGTCAGTTCAGCAGTTTCTTCTAGGTCACCTCTTGAAGGATTCGCAGCCAAGTTTCAAGTTTGCCAAACGTTTGTGCAAACTCAGTAGAAAACCAGGATCCAGTTTCATTGGAGCTCGAGACATTTACCTTTATGGCAACAGAGTGCCTCGGACAAACTAGATGTAAGATGACACAGCGCTGCGTCTATGGGACGTGCTTCCAGCCCAGCAGAGTGGGCGTGAGACG
Source organism: Pavo muticus (assembly GCA_016647715.1). Classification (NCBI taxonomy): domain Eukaryota; kingdom Metazoa; phylum Chordata; class Aves; order Galliformes; family Phasianidae; genus Pavo; species Pavo muticus. The sequence goes on from JACDJE010000053.1 coordinate 513,676, forward strand.
TTCTGGTGGGTTGTGTGGTTTCCCTTGCTGTGGTTCACTTTCTGTGGGATTTCTCACCTGCGTTTTTGCTTGAGAGATAGCAAGATGTTTCGGTTCTGCAAGCTCCTCTGTCTGCTCCTTTCTCCCACCCAGCAGGCGTGCTGGCAGCAGAAATTGGTGTTCTGCTGCAATCTAGTGGTGGAACAGGCTCATGAAATTCGATTCAGGCTCAAGATGGACTCCCAGGCAGGTTGTCCCGAGTTCTGGCAGGTAGTTCTGCAGGAATACTTGTGTATACGTGCTCTGTACCAACAATTCCAAATTGAATGAGACAAAACAAAAGCAATGAACGTCATTCTTCAGGATGAACAATAGAGAGCATGGATACGGCTTGACGTACTTGTAGAAAGCTGTTTCAGGCAGTACAGTCTCCTAAAATTGCCCACTGGAGAGAATTGGAAGCCATCTTAGGCTTTATGGCAGGGCAACACGACTAAAGTCTTGCATAAAGGGCAGCTGGCTCATGTTAGCAATCAAGGCAATGTAAGCACAGGCAAGCTGGCCTACTATTTTCCAGCTGAGCAGACTCCTAACAACAAATGAGGGAAGCAGGAGGGGTGCTCTTCTAGTTTGAAAACTGCTTATGGGATGTGGCACTACTGAGAGGGAGCTGTGGGCAAAGCTGCCCTGCCTGGCCCCAAAAGGCAACATTGCTGGAGGAGAGGGAGGGAAGGATGCTGCCTTTTGTGTCTGTGATCTTGAAGCCTGTCTGGAAAGAGCAGTATCAGAGCAAAGCTTTGTTGCTGTTGAACTGCTTAATATTTCATAGTAAAGCAGTGTTGGATACAGAAGCCTCTAAGAATGCCTGGAGCTGTGCAACAGAGACGTTTCATTGGCCTGGGTGGCTGCATACCTGCCATGGTCTGCAGCAGGCTTTGCTTTCAGCTGTGCCAGCTCTAGCAGGACCCTCTCCAGGCCATTATAGCACCTTGCCCCTCCAGCCAGCATCCCACTGAGGACCTCTCTGGGCTGCAAACTCTGCAGATCCTCATTTGTACAATCGTGCAAATAGGTTTTGTTCTGAAGCTAAAAGTAGAAAGAAATATTACCCTCGAATGAAGGCCAGAGCACGGCTGGCTGACACCAGTAAGTTATCTCCAGGGGATGCAGAGCACTTGCTTAAGTCTAGATGATAAGCAAGTTGCCCTGGGGCAGGTGTAAGGTTAACAGGTCATAAAGTTAGCAGGTTGTAAAGTTAACTGGTATACAGAGAAGTTAGGCTAGAAAGAATAGTTAAATAGAGAGAAAAGGAGCTCACTGGTGTTGAAGGCTCACAAGACTCCAGAAGGAGCAATCTCCAGGAAGAGATCCTTCCTTAGTGGAAGTCAGCCCTTAAATGGGGTCCAGGAGAGGTGGAGTGAATTGCCTTCAGCTGTGCTCCCATGGCTGACTCAGTGCTTGCCTCAGGTGGTCAATCAGAGGTTCAGGCCGTGATTCAACAGTTCCCATACAGGCAGGCAAAGCAGGCAATGCTTGGGAACTAAAACCATCCTTTCCAACAGCTGTGGCTCTTTGTTACCAACGTGAGCATTAGAGGAACTGTGGGAGGGAGCTGAAGATCGACCAGAGGAGCACATCTGCTGTTCAGTGCACATGGCACGCTGCAACAACCAAACCAAGCTGGTCCTGGAGGTCCGGCTCAGGTTTCCTGCTTCTCTCCTTTACTGGAGCCACTCAACTTGCCCTACTGCAATTCTTTACCTTCTCTATGTGTGTCACAGGCACAGAAAAGAGAAAGCTTCACGCCCAGTGCCACGAGGCTCATCTTTTTTAATGAGCTTTTGCAAGGAAACGAAGTAGCTGCTCTCCCCGTGCTGCACGCCATCTGCAGAACTTCCCAGGACGTTCTCAGGAGGAGGTTTGCGGGAGAGCATTGGGCGAGATTTACAGCAGCCGCCTGACAGAGGCACTACGGCTGCGTTCTGTGGATGCTAAAAATAATCGCCCCGAAAGGGAAAACGCCGCTGTGCTGAAAGCAGCAGATGGCAGCACCGCATAACGAACCGCAGCGCCTCGGTCTGCAGCCCGGCTGGGTAACTCGGCACACCCACCAATCCTTGCCTAGAGATGCTTTGGGAGCCACAGGTGGATTTATTTGTGGTTTTGTCCCCTATGGGAAGCGCAGGTTGGCTGCAACAGCGCGGTGATTTATGTCGTAGGGGGCAGGAGGGGCTGCTGTCCCATTAAAACAAAGTGCCTGGGATGTGCATCCATCACCAGCTCTTCCTGAAAGGCTGGGTGTCGTAGCAGGGTGCACACAAATCCATCTCTCCAAGCACAAATGCTTTCAGGCTGATCAATACTTTCTTCAGAGAAATTGGTTGGAGGAGAGGAACTCATCTAATTTCTCCACCTCGCTCATTCCTAGTTAAACCTATTAATTTGATTGCTGAGGATCTCAAGGGATAAGGGAAGGGGGAGACCCTCTAAGAGCTCTGGAGTGAGGGCAAATGCACAGAGTGGATCTGGTGAGGAATCAGAGGTGAGGAGGGAGCGTGCCCTCCGTGCCACTGCCTCCCGTGGTCAGCTCTGCCCTGCAGGGAGGTCTGGCTCAATAACCACGTGTGTGCCTCTGTTGGTATGGGATGTTCTCCTCATTCAACCTAATTCTTGCTGGCAAACATCAACAACATGGGCCAAGGTTCATGCTGGCTTTAAAAGTTAGCTGCCACAACAGCCTTGTATGTGCAGGATACAACTTCCATTGGGCTTATCTCAAGTTGCCAATGGCTTGCAAAGATCTACCTTGAACATTTTGATCCTTGCTGCACCAGGATGGGTTATTCCTCAACACAGAGGTGACTTTTAGTTTTGTTCCCCATGCACACACACACAGACAGCCTCCAAGGTCTCTGCCAGAGCTCAGCTTCCAGTGCATCTCTCTGAAGTGGCCACAGAAAAGAGCAAACGAGTTTTTGTTCTTATTGCAAATGGATCAATGCTGCATGTTGCAGATCAGTGTTTGTAATGGAGGCAGGCAGTGTTTTCTTCCAGCTAGGACTCTACAAATCCTCTGCAAGGAGGCTTCCAAAAGCAAGAAAGGATATTTCAGTTCCTTTATGACAGGCTGCTTTGCAACCAACTCCACTGACAGGATGGGAGTAAGAACAAGAAGTACACTTTGCAAGACACTGAGCAGCCCTTATGAGGTACAGCGTGCCCTCAAACTCCTCTGGAGTCAACAGTAATCAGCATTTAGGAGCAGCTCTCAGCACGGTTGGAGGCAACTCTTGAAGAACGACTTTACATCCTCCTGCCCTAAATAGAGCTGCACAATGGGATCCCTGCAGAAACAGCACAGCGTGTTGAGATCTGATGTTTCCAAAGGTGCTGAGCAGCTCTGTGATAAAGGAGGTAAGCCTGAATCTCAGTGACATTGTTAGCAAAATGCCCCCTATATTATAAGCCCTCTGTCCTCGGTATTGTTAGTGACCTCTATTTGCTCTGCTCTATGGTTTGATTTTGCCTCCCTTTCCACCGACAGCTGTGCTGAGCAGACTCAGCTATTCCTCATGGATTAATCTCCTTAATTTGTATCAGCTGGGCCACTGCTCTCCTGCAGCCCCCTCTCTCTGCTTGTATATGACTGCATCTACTGCTCATTAGAGAAATTGCAGTGCACAGCTCATTTTCCAGGTCCCCTGAAGAAGGTGCATCCCTCTGGAGGTCCTGTAGACCCCGTGGGACACACACATGAATTCTGAGTGCACGATTTCTTCACTGACATTTATGGGATGGCAAATTTGGGCAAACTTTTCATGGCAAACTCCATGAAAGCATGGAATGTATGAAGTGCAGCAATGCCTAATCAACAAGGATGAGCGTGCTCCTGCAGGAGGATGTATCTACATTGAAATTTCACAGCCTCAGCAGTTATTTGTCAGGCAACCAAGTGCACGGAGAGGGAAGTGGCAGGTCCCACTGTGAGAGCATCCTCGGTGGAGGAGGGATTAAATAAACCTGACATTTCTGATAACCAAATGACTGAAAAGATGGCTGTGCTGTGCTGTTACCAGGAGCCTCTGCTGGGGCACACGGAAGGAAAGTGCCCGACTGCAGATTGCCACCAGCTGACGCCTCAACCAGTGCCAAGCTGGGATGCTTCTGAGCGTCATCACTCCGTGTGGGACAGGGAAAGATGCATCTGAATGACTCCTCGTGCTCGGAAATCCTTCTCCTTCTTCCCTGAATACCCGGAGGTGAGCTTCAGAACCCGGACCCGGTCGGTAAACCCTCTTCGTGTTTGTGGGGAAATCTGGGGGCTGAGCATCAGTGAGAGCTGCGGGTGCTAATTAAAGGCAGCGTTAATAAATCCCTCCCCTGCCCTCCCTTCTCCTCCCTCTCTCCCTGCCTCCTCCTCCTCGGGGGCGCGCTCGCCCGCCCGGGAGCGCGCAGTGCGGCGCGGCGATCCCCGGCTGCGGCGATCCCGGCGCTCCGGTGCGGGTAAGCGGGGCCGGGG